>JAQFVV010000105.1:1200000-1761506 GCA_028023455.1 Epiperipatus broadwayi | reverse complement strand
CTAAAATGTTATAAAAAATTTGGTAATTACATAGTATGCCTGTCAAAAGCTTGAGATCGGCTTTTATTTTAAATAATCCAGTTTCAGGGACTTCTAACACATGGTATAAACAATATGGCTGACTCTAACTTGTCATATTTATTTTATGTTTTATTTATTAAAATGATAATGAAACACAAAAGTCCAAAGAGTTGCAATTTAAAATTTTTTTAATGTAAATAAATACAGTAAATAAGATAAAGCATGAATAAGCAAATTATAACAAACGTGGTTATTCATGTTGGTAGGCAGACATCATTTTTCAAATGGGCACTATCCCATAATTTTGAAAATATTCCACTGCATCTTGTTCTGTCGATGGAAAATTCAAATTTTAATCATACTTCCAAAAATGATAAAGCAAAAAAGAAATTTCTATAATTTCAATTAATGAATGTTCAAAAAAATCATGATAATTTTAGCCACATATTAATTGTCCACCACATGTTAAGAGTTCACAATGTGTTAATGTCTAAACGTTATGTTGTGAACGATCCAAGTATTTATTTCCTTCAAACATGTGTTGCTCGTTAACTTTGAAAAAAAATATTAACAAATATATTTTAACAATAGCAAACTTGCATTAAATTCTTAGATCTAAGTGCAATGCTCTCAGATCCAAAACTCCTCATTGATGAAGGCGATAAGCTAACACTAGATGAGTATTTTATGCACAAACCTTCCTGCAACCATTGATTACTAAAGCTTGCACTGAGTGGCACTACTGTCTGGAGAGTTTGCTACTGCTAATAACAGCTTGTGTAAGCATAGAAATGGTGATCATGTGATGTTTTGTTGGTTTAAATGTACTTTAAATTGAATGTTAATTTTAAAAAATTTGAATACATTTTTAAATAAATTCCATTTACAATATAATGTTCAAACATTAACATGTGGAAATAGTTAATATATGGCTAGAATTATCCTGATTTTTTTTAACATTCTTTTTTTGCTTTATCATTTTTTGGAAGTATAATTAAAATTTGTAATCTTCCATTGACAGAACAAGATGTAGTCGAATATTTTCAAAATTACAGGATAGTGCCTGCCCCAAATGTGATGTCTGTCAGCTAATATGAATAACCAAGTTGTTATAATTTTCTTAATCATATTTTATTTTCTTTGCTGCATTTACATTAAAAAAAATTTTTTTTTAAATTATAATCTTTTGGATTTTTGTGTTCCATTATCATTTTAATAAATAAAAAAACAAGTAAATAAAAATGGATGGCAAGCTTCAGGCAGGCATGCTACATAAGTAACAAACTTTTCTTCTACATAAAAGTGCAACTAGGGCTTAGTAGGAGAAGAATGACATTTATATAAATATATTTTGATTTGTATTTAAATGAAAAAAAATTATCAATTATTCCCTCTTTTTTTTGAAAGAACCAATAAGAACATTAATTATATTTGGAACATTTTATTTTTACAATTACTGTAAACTATTATTCTATATTTAAAAAAAAGAAAAGAAAGAGTAACTTAGATGTCACTGACATATTAATCATTCTAAATAATTTATTCTTCATCATTATCAAAACGTTATTCTACTTCCAACTTGGCTAATACATATATGGATAATCTTCCTTTTGATGTAACACTTGGGTCTAGATTATCAATGTAGTAAATCTAAGTTTAATCCTAAGCAGTATTTTCATAAATTTGCACATGGCCTGTTGATGCTTTACAGTAGATGCATGGAATGTGCATACTTCTAAATATTACATGATTTTATTATCTATGACAATATCAAAAGCAAGATATCCATAAATATATGTTACCTAGACTGCAAACTTTGAAGTGTTATTTAGAGGATTACCCAATTGAGAGGCTTTTAGATAAGAATTTTTAAAAGTTTTATATAGTCAGAATTGTAAAAATACTAGTGAATGTTTTACTCTTCCAAACAAGACCATATTTTACTTCTCTATGAAATATTAATCTTTTTATTATTTAAATGTTTCTTGTTAAGAACGAATTATTGTAACTGGATTATATTAAAAAATATCTATGGGGTACTCTTCATAATGCTTATAATTTTGACTATCTAGCAAGTTTTTTTTTCTCACAGAGCTACAAAATGCAATTGCATTACATTTTCTTTTCCCTGCAAACCTAGAACAACCATATCTCAATATACCCACACATACATTGCTATTATTTTATACATCATTTTTAATATTTACCTTACATATATACATATACAGCAATTTTTAATAATTAAAAAAATGTTAATTAAAAACTAAGAGTATTTATGAATAATGATCATTTGATGCTCCCAAACATATATCAAATATTCTATCAGCTTCTGTACAAAATTTGTATATTTGGTAAAGCACTATTTAAAACACCCAGTTTACTTTGAGCATTATCATACATATCATTAAGTATCTTCTTTTACTTCTAGGTTTAAATGTAGACTATTTTTTCATATTAGATGCCTTCAAGTAATATGTATGCATGAATAAAAACTTTGCTAAAATATAAAACATATTTCACTTTAACTATGATCATGTAATCTGAAATATCAAAAATTAATCAAATAATATGACTGTTACAAGCATAATGATCTTATGTTAGATCTTTCATAAACTTTCATTTTCTTTTCAATTATGCCTGAATCAACTTCTATCATCACTCTCAATATTATATGTCCTACCAAACCTTCAATTTGCTACAGAATACATTCAATCACCTTATACTATTATTCTTATTTTTTTTAACAAATACTTATGTCACAACCCTTTTATAGACTTGCAAAAGCATCACTATGATTATGATATCACTTTCAAGACATTGAAAGCATGCTTAGCAGATTACATTTAGGGTATAAATACTTCATCAGCGGATTTCATTAAGTATATAAATATCCCACCCTGAGGGAGATTATATACTTCACTTCTCAGTAACTCACACTCCAAGCATTTGTATCTAAATTAAGTTGCATTAATAAAACAGAATTAACAATTTTATTAGCATGTATTTTTTTTTCTCCTGCTCTATGCCACTTACTGTAAGCTTTACTTATTAATAGATGCCACATGACAGAGCTTAATAAATCCCTGCTATGCACTATACCACCCATTATCATTATCACCAGACTAATTTCAAATTTACAGCTTTCATCAATAAGAAAGTTTGAATTTGGAAACAGTGCACCTGGACCTTAAGATTTAATATACCCATTTCCTCTGGCAACCATCATTTACCAGTCTGTTTTACCAAGCTATCAGCCCAATCTGAAAAACATAAATGTTTACAATTTTAGTCAACTTGCTTGAATAGTCATATAGATCTGATATCCATAGCTTTTTTTAATAACTATAGGCAATACGTATGTGATAATTTATTGGTAATGACAATTTTATAAATATAATCAACACGAACGTAAATGTTAATCTTCTGATTGCATAAATTATTTAAATATTTAGATTGTTTATTTCTGTCTTCACTATTTCAACATCTAGAATGCAGGATTCGTTATTAATATTCAGATCAATTATCACCTTTTCTTTATAAAATTCTTATTTCATATGTAATTGTTTCTTTCAACTTTTACATTTCTTTTATGTATGATATTTTAAACTAATTTTACAAACAAATGCACATGTAATAATTGCATAATGTGGTTCATTTATACTTTGTACTATATTCAAAAAACTTTTAACAAAAGAATTAAATAATCTTCTTTAATGCAAATAATGGATATTAAAAATTCTAATTCTAGATTACCCATATTTATCAGCATTCTATTAAATTTTCTGTTTTGTTATGAAAAGTTTGTATAAATAGAAAGAGAAATTCAGGGAAAGTCATACAAGTGTCACCATGAAGAAGAAGCCGGACAACTGTCAACATCAATGACTGATGACAACATTGAATGCAAATGAACTGATTTTGTTGGATTGGAAAGTGACAGTTGATTGTGGAAAATCACCTGAAAATCAGCTATGGCTTTGCCTATGCAAACTTAGCGTTCAAAAAGCATGTATGAGATGAATACCCAAATCACTCACAGAAGAGCACAAAGAGAAGCTTTAAATATCTGCAAACAAAATTTGGGTCAATATTCTAAGGATTTGTAAGTTTCTTAAAAAGAATCATTACTAGTAATGAGACACAGATTCATCACTATCAGTCTGAGAATAATAGCAGAGAATGGAATTGGAAACATTCTCAATTGGTCAGAAAAAATTTCAAGTCAATCATCAGCTGGAAAATTGATGCTTACAATTTTCTGAGATTCTCAAGAGCTAGTGTTGAAACATTATTAGAAAAAAAAGTTCAACAACCAATAGTGCTTGTTACAGTTGTGTCATTGCATGACAATGTATATGTGCATACCATTATCCACATGGTCCCCAGTCCAAAAACTTAGTTTTGGAACATTCTCCCTATAGTCCTGAGTTTGTCCCATCAGGTTAACACTTGTTTGGTCCCCTGAAAGAAGCCTTTACAGGGATGAAGATTTCCATCTGAGAGAGAGATGAAAACAAAAATGCACTTGTAGTTCACAGTCCATCCTAAAACATTTTTAAATGAAGAAATACGAAAGCTCATTGATAGATAGACAAAAGGTATTGAAAAGTAGGGAGATTAGGTAATATTTGTTTTCTTCTGAAAGTTCATTAAAATAAATTCTATAGCTAGCATGAAGATAATTTTTGATTCACCCTCATACTGGTTATCATTTTATAAATCCTAACACAACACAAAAAATCTTAAATCTACCAATCATCAAAATATGAACTGTGACAATTTAATTCATGGAATGGCCATGTGGTATCATTCGTGACCTAAACACTTGTGTAAATTTTAAGTTGATAGAACTGGTTGTTAGTTAGCTATTGAAAAAATAATAAATATATATATGTGTACACTTTGATGCAAAAACGGGTGATCAAAATCTTGAATAGTGTATCAATATCAAATTTTTTAAGTGAAAATCAGCAATAAAGATGCTATAAAGAATTCGAGGGTCATAAGAGGTTCGAAGATGATCGAGAAGATGTGATGAATGATCCCAGAACTGAACAATCAAAAACAACAATGACTAACATTAATATTAACTATGTGTGTGATGCAATACAGTCCAAAAGCTGATTACATGTGAGACTGATAGCTCAAGAATTGGCTAATTTTAACTAAAGAATTAGTCATGAGAAAGATTTCTCCAAAATTTATGCCTTGAATCTTGACAGATAAACAGAAACAGCTTCAGTTTGATCTTTCTTCAAACACAATCTACTTCTGAGAGTAATTTTGAGGAATGAAACTTGCTGATTCCGTACTATCAAAAACAAAATGTCACAAAATGCAATGGACATCCCCAGATTTACCACACCCTAAAATGGCATGCATGTCATGCTCACAATTTAAGACCATGCTTGTGTGTTTCTTTGATCACAATGAAATAGTCCTTCAAGAATTTATTTAACAGGAATAAATAATCAATCTACAATGCCATTTAAAAGTACTTTAGAGATTACACAATTCTGTTCAAAGAAAAAGACCAAATTGTGGCTGACAAGTAAATCATTCATTATGACAATGCAACCAGTCCTAGTGTGCCCATTGTAAGAGATTTTTTGACAAAAAAATCAATTACATAACTATACCCCTCAGCCTATTCATCTTACTTAGCTGCCTGTGAATTTTGGTTTTATTTTCAAAAGTAAAAACTGAACTGAAAGGACAAAGACTTTCTGCTATAACTGATATCCAACAGAATGTAAAATAGCATTTATAAAGATGCATTCTGGCAATTAAATTGTCACACACCTCAACTATATTTTTAAAAAATCAGTATTTGTACTTTCTTTAATTTAAATTTCTCATTTATTTTTATAAATAAACAGATCATTATATATGACTGACTTTAATTATTATGGTTACTAAAATATATTTTCTAAACTATATTTTGGCACTATATGTTATTGCATTATTTCCATTAATAAACCAATTTCATACTAAATCATTAACTACATAATACTGAATTAATAAATCTTATACACCTGAGTCTTGTTTTATGGTGATTATTTTAATGCGATTTTGAAGTTATACGATTCATGTTTCTTCTTAATATCTTTAACTTATTTTGACTTGAAATACTTTTTTTTTTCTTTCAAAAATATGTTATATTAGCAGCTAATGTGAATATGGCCTGAAGCTGTATTTAGAATCTTAGCTTCTATGTAAATAACCTACTTATACTAATGAGTAAATAATAATAAATATTCAAAAATTTTAAGCTTTTAAAATGTATTTTGTTAGATATAACAGAAATAAATATTTTTTTAGATTTTTAAAATAAATAACAAGATTTTATTGATTTTGTAAATTGAAAATAATCTTTCTAATGATAATCTTTTTGTTTTGATTGCATCTGATTTTTTAAATATAGAAACAGAAAACCATTAACACAGCATAAGACTGAAAGTAGTGCTAGTTGTACATCACATCATGAATCTGATTTTTTACCAGTTCACCCATTCAAATAGTGGTAATGATTAAAATATGTATAAAAAAAATTAAAATTAAATACTGTAGTTAATAAAAAAAGTAAAAAAAGTTTGTCTTGTATTAATTTTTTTCAAATATTTGAAATTTTTTATTAGTCATACTTTATTTCCTTATTTTTTAATGTGAATTTTAAAATAATTTTTCTTTGTTGCTTAGCTTTTATGCAGATCTCTGAAAATTACAGAACCTATCCCCCATTTGAGGATCCTATCTACCGCATAAAACGAGACCCAAGTGTACTCTAAGAAATATAAAGAGGCTATTCTGATAATATATTCTCTTAAATACTAGTACGGAATCATTACAAGAGATCTCTAATAAAATCAATCAAACATTTTGAAATGAAATATATCATAACACTAGTTTATTATACATTTCACAATTAATTTCTTTAAAACATTTAATTGCTGTAATATTCAATTTAAACTACTATTCCTTTAATGAATAATTTTTACCCATTTGACATTCAACACTAGATCCTTTGTATATGTGCTCAATTACATTTAATTCACATAATGATTGCTATTATATTTTTAACTTATTTTCAATAATTTCAAGTTGTTTAACTTAAATGTCATTTTAAATTTTATAAATTTAAAATGAGACCAAAATCTTTTTTATTTCATACTTGGGCATATAGCATCTCTTATTTTTGTCTGTGTTTCAAAAGAATTGTTTTATCCCCAACCCTAGTTTAACACTGGTTAATCTTTTGCTCCATTAAGGCAGTTTTCAGGAATGTAAAATAATTCTCCACATTAGTATTGCAAGTAGAGAAGAGAATATGTTTCCTACTCACTGATCATTTTCTGCCTGAAGATAAAATTTTACTAGAAATCATTAATGCAAATTTGTTGCTAGGAACAAAACTCTATGATGTAGT
This sequence comes from Epiperipatus broadwayi, assembly GCA_028023455.1. Taxonomy (NCBI): domain Eukaryota; kingdom Metazoa; phylum Onychophora; class Udeonychophora; order Euonychophora; family Peripatidae; genus Epiperipatus; species Epiperipatus broadwayi. The sequence continues at coordinate 1,754,059 of JAQFVV010000105.1, read as the reverse complement.
CATTCACTTTCCTTTCATATTTACATTAATACAAAAATTTGAATTGCCTAATTAATAAATATAATAATTAACCATCTCTTTTTAAGAATTATTAACAGATTAAGGGATTATTTTGATCTTTTTACATTAGCTTTAAGCAAAATAAAAAAAAAATATACAAAAGTGTTACTTTTGGCTTATTTTTTAAACTTTGATAATAACAAGTATTATCATAGTCTTTTACTTTGAAGAATATCTAAAAGAAGAAAAAGAATTTTAATTAAGCTTTCTAAAACCTATGTTAATTCAATTCTAATCAAATAAACATGTTTTACTTATTTTAATGGAAATATACAACTTTTAAATGTAATGAATTTATCAAACGTGTTTTTTTCTTTTAAAGTTTTGACAAATCTCATAAAATTCTAATGAAATATAGATACATTTGAAACTTAACAAGTTTTCTACAATTGATAAAATGTTTGACTACTGATTTTGAAATAAATTGATATGATTATTTAATTTTACAGTTAATTTGTATACCAAAAGCTAAAACAGTTTTAAAATTTTATTATTTATGAAGGTTAAGCTTTTTAAGTGTGCATATTTTATACACACATAAAATATAATTTTAATATAGATTTTTAATTTGGTTATAATCTAGCACTATCTGCTTATTAAATATTAGTACTTTTGATCACTTTAACTACAAAAAATGCCACTCCACAAATTTTACTGTTAATTGCAAATTAATATGTCTATTATTATAATTATTATGATTTTTTATTTCCCAGACTTTTAGTGTGATTACCCCCCCCCCCCCAATTTTCTAATTTTACTTATTATCATTTCCACACTAATGGTATGAGCTGATTATTTTAATTTATATTTTCTCATACTATAATTTATTATTATCAGTATATTTATTAATTTAAAATATATTACTTCAATTTAATAGCTTTTAACTTCTATGATATCAATTCCATTTTAAATATCAAAATAATTTTAGTATCAAAATTCCTATTTTCCTTTTCTTTTTCCAATTTAATAATAACAATTGTTCCGAAATTTTTATTTTTTCTCTGATCTCTCTTCCTATAATTTTTTTTTTTTTTTTAAATTAAGTCCATATATATATACAGAATTTTTTATTTTCCTTTCAGTTTCATCTTTAGTAACAAATAATTTTGATATCTCTTTCATTAAATATATGTCTTGTATTTTTTTGTATATTTATTAATAAATTTTTTTGACATATTTATATTATAAATCTTATAATAATTGAATTCTTTGTTACTCCTATGTTATTTCATGCATTTTATTCTGTAAACATCATTTAAATCTTTTTGCTGGGTTCATTTATTGTTTAATCTGTTCTGATTACAGTATTTGTATTTATATTATTAATAATTTTATTTATTCTCTAGTTTTTAATCACTTGTTTTTTTTTACAACTATGTACTTAATATTTATATTTTATTCATTAAATCTTTTTTTTTTTTAATATTGTTTTTTAATTAATTTTTATTGGGTAATTGTTACATATAAATTCCTCATTTGGACTTTAAACTTTTTATAAAGACTTTTATATAAACAGTAATTAATTGTCCTATATATATATTTGGAATGAAATTATTCAGTTTATATCTCATATCTGCATTTAAATACAAAAATTGAATTAAGATTCTGGAATGAACATTACTGACATATTACAATTAAAATTAAATCCTATAAAATTTTAATAAAATTGATGGAAATTCTAACAACTACAAAATATACATTTGAAATGTTAAAAAAACAAACTGCATTTAGGATAGGAAAATTTATATTGGTAAGACTAGTCATGCTATTGAAAAGTGAGTAAAAAACTGATGATTAAAGAAGACAAAACAAGATGTATCTAAAGTAACAGATTATGTATGTATCAATGAACATATGTTTGATTGGAAGAATACAAAAATATTGGAGAGCAAAAAGTACAAAGAAGAAAATTCCAAAATGCTATTCATATGGTTGTGACAAATAACACCACAATTCATCCTAATGTGACGATATGTAATGTCTGAAAGCTACTAATTAATCTTGCTCTAAAGAAAAAGTGAAGAAATCAGGAAGACCTTCAAATATAAGTATATGAAATTTTTACTGATTATTGCTTTCAGCAGCATAGTTTAATTGGTTAGAATGTCATCTTGAATTTAATATTCACAAAAGGTCCAAGTTCGAATTCTCATGCTAGTACTACCAGTAGTCAGGGTAACACACTTTACAAAGAGAGAAGAATAATACCACTTAAACATTATATTATATATTTTGTAAGTTATTGCACTGAAAAGTTTAAATAAAATTTGAATTTTTTAAAAAACATTTAATACTAGATGAAGGAAATAGTCTAATATATAATTACTATTAAAATACTATTATTACACACTTTCAGACAAACAATATAATGTTATATTTTTGTTACATAATAATGTGTTTATATACTACACACTTCATACATTTTTATTACTCTTTATATAACAATTTTAATTACATCTGTAAACAAAATGACATTTGCTTTAAGAATGTTATTATAAGATTTTTATATTTAATCTTTTAATATATATGGAATTCATATTTAACATTTTATTATGCAAATTAATATTATAAAATATAGCTGCAATATTTGTGTACAAATACACCATTTCAAATACATACCCCCCTCCCCAATATAAATAAATAAAAAATATTACGATTCATAAATTTAATCCATTTTATGATATGGTAAGCAGCCATTTTTTTTTCACCTAAATTTTAAAAATCACATGCATTTTTGCCTTCACTTCTTCTCCCTAAAGTTTGATATAATACACTATTTGGTGTAATACAATGCTTTCTAAAGTTTATAATACTTAAGAGAACCCATAAAATACCATTCTTAAGCATACCAGAAAGCTTAAAGTTTGTATAAAAAGTTTATCTGAAATAGATAATTGGCATGTCTATAGAGGTAACTATATAGATTCTAAAATTGATATGCAATTTAAAATATCAGAAAAGCTAGAGAATCTCTCAGTAGTAGAATAGCTATTACTTCCCATAGAAACAGAAGTTTTGGGAGAAAAAAAGATATCATCTAGAGTGTTTAAGTGTGATAAAACTATGTTATTCTGATCCATCAACAGGTTCAGAAGATTAAAATATGATATTTTGTTGCCCATTTTCTTTTAAAAAAATAATGATATGGAAATATAAAATTGTTTTTCTATGTTATTATTTTTTTCATACTATAATGTTAATTTGTACATGCTTACTATAAATAATAATAATAATAATAATAATAATAATAATAATAATAATAATAAAGAATATGTATTATATACACATGAGTGTTGAAAATATCTGCACATTTAAAAAGTTCATAAAAAGTGCGAGTTTATTGTCTGCTATATAATTAAAGCAATAGGACAAATTCAGATTAGATCTGGAAGCTGCTAGAGACTGAATCAGACAAAAAATAAGCTGTTACAGAATTTCCTGAAGTACTACCATGCTTACTTATGAGGTGTGTCACAAAACAAGTGGAAGTGGTAGGGAAACTTAGACAGGTACCTTAAGTCCCGTACACTAATAGTTTCACAGCAATTAAATTCTATTCCAAGCCAACAGTATCAAGGGAAGATACAACAATGTATATATTGTATTTGTTTTAATTAATAAATATTTAATCGTATTTTACAAGTCTGTGTTTATTATAATCATGCATAACATAACAGAGTTATATGGGGGTGGTGGTGAAATATAGCAGGTATTACAGATTCGCTATATTTATAGATCACTGATAAAGGCTGCACTTTCAGTTGAAGCAATTAGAAGGAAAGAAAGTGGTGTTAACTATATTTTTGAGTAATAAAGATATTGAACATATTGGTATTTTTTTATAGGCAGTTTAAGATCAGATTATAACCATACTATCTATGTACATGTGTATAGACATGAATATAAGCATGTGTTATCATTATAAATGCCACAATAACTCAAAAGTTTTAAAGCACTACTGAGAATTTGAATGTTAAAAGTGTAAATAATTCAAAATCTACAATAATCGAGATAACTGGAGTTTCTAGGAAAATGAATTAATTCATTGGGCATTTGATGGGTCATAATCAAATAATATAACTTTTACAAAGCTTTTTAAAGGCAAGATTCAAACATGATATCACATTGTTCATAATTTAATATGTAATTACACATTCAGAAGTGCACCCTCATAAATATATATGAATTTAATATTGATTGCTTACGATTTAAAAATTCGCCAAATGGACAAATTCATCTATTAAATATTTACTCCTAAACAAAAATACATACAAATATATAAACTTTAAATGTATTTATATAACTGTCAGAAATAAAATAAAAAAAGAATATTTTGCAACATAAAATCTTTAGAGGCAAACCTCCTTTCTCTTATCCATATTGTCAATTTCTATAGTTGCTTTTTATTTGATTTATTACATTCGATTCTTCTCTCCCTCTTTTTTTCTTCTCCTGTTTATCTTATATCTAACAACCTCAGTAGGACAAACACAGGATGCATAAATATGGAGAAGCTAAAAATGATTTTTTTTTTTCTAGGGGGAGGTGAGGTCGATGAGAATAAATTCTGAAAGAAGCAACAGTAAATCAAATGCCATTCATCTCATAGCTTTTTATAGAAAAACTTGAAACCCAAATCTGCTTTGGAAGAAGAAAAAAAATTCTGCTAAATATTTTAACAAGAAGTTCTATTATTCAGCAGGAGTTGTTTGCTCAGATGTCAAAAGGAAAAAAATAAGCTTGTCAGTCAAAAGAATCTTTTTAATTCTGATATGAAATGTCTAGACATTACTTTGTTTTCATTAACTGCACCAAGTAATATAGTTTTGTTTCAATAAAAACACACACACGCGCGCGCTGATTATTAACTTAATTTTTCCAACTTGTGTCATTTTATTACTCGTTTCAAATAGAAACACTGAATTTACAATATTATGACGTATTTATTGGTGATAACACTACTATTTAAATTTTATATCTAAAAGAATTTTGCAAATACCAAAAATAAGATACAAATAAATATACCATACAATTATGGATCCCAGAATTATTGAAAAGAAAAACGAGTCACCACAAAATGTATATATATTTCTTCTTTCTATTCTTTATTAAGACTTCAATTATATGAAAAAAACTATGTATCCTACTGGTTAAAAAGTAAAAAAGTATTACACACTGTAAACACATAAAGCTTAAAATAATTAATGTGAATTACTGTCTACTAAAGCAGCTGTTCTCAACCTGTGGGGTCGAACAACCCATTCCCAGGGGTTGTCTAACCATTGTAAAACACATTTTCGATTCATAACAGTAGCAAAATTACAGGTTGGCGGTCACCATAACATAAGGAACAGTATTAAAGGGTCACAGCATTAGAAAGGCTGAGAGTCACTGTACTAAAGCTTCAAGGAAGAGTTTTGTAATGAAATATTTTTTTCTGTTTAGTCTAAATATGATATTTACAGCTTTTCCAAAATCCTAGGCAAGTACATCATGTGTTCAAATTGTAAAAAATTGTTTTCAAATTAATTTATTTAAAATCAATGACATAAAAGATACCGATGCTTCATTATCATACCAACAATATTTAGCACACTCAAGCAGATATTTGTTTACATTTGCAACTTGATTTAAACACAAAAGCAAAATATTGAAATTACTACATGCTCAAGAGTGACAATACTGTAGAATAACAATGTAATCAAATCATTAACTGTATATTTTGATTATTCTGTTAACAAATCTGAAAATAAAAATAAATTGTTGCAGAATTAAGATTTTTGGTATATGTTTATAGGCTACAAAGCATATATGATAAGTTATAGTTATATTTAATAACTGGTTTATCTTGTTAAATTTCTCAACTTGTTTATTAAATTTACAATTTCTCAACCTATATTGACTATGGTTTAAATTGAAGGAACTTTTGTCAGATTGTAGCTTTGAAACTGCATTAAAAATTTATTGTCCTGAAACTTTACAATGAATAGAAAGAAGTTTGATGTAATACAAATATTTATGGTATTCTAATAGTTTTGAGAATATTTCTGGTATTTTGGATATTGAAAATGGAATATTATTTTAATTATTTATTTATTTTGACCAATAATATTGCTATGGTTAGAAGTCAATAGTTTTTCAGATAAATTTAAGAGTCCGTTGTAACTCCAATAATATTCACAGTATTCTATTACTTATATTTTTTATTTTTTAATTAATATTGTACTATTTCTTTAAATTAATTTAAAATTTTGATGTTTGTTAGTCATTAACAATAAGGTGTTATTAATTTAAATTTTAAATATCTTTTTTAAACCATTGGATATACTTATGAATGCAGAAATCACATCTTTTGCAAACAATTAGTACTTGATGAAGCATAGGTTAGTCAGATTCAGTTGTATTCTATTTTTTTTTTTTCTATTGATGTTGATAATATAATAATTTTTGTCTTTGCTTGCTATTTTAATGGAAAGTATGATGATGATAGCAGAAACTAAACAAATATTAGAAAATAAATATTAATTTTAGGTAACAACAACACAAGATTTTCATAGAAAATAAATCAATTTGCTATCTGCTACTTGTTTTTGGGACATCCAAATAGGACTTTTAATAACAAGACTATTTCATATAAAAGAGAACTGATAAGTTCCCTAACTATAATATAAAATATACTGAACAAGACAATTTTTTATCAAGAATAAATTTTATGGCAACCAAAAATTGAAGAAGAAGAATTATGATACAGTTTAAATTTTATTAAGGAGGTAGTAGTAATAATCAAATAGCTCTACTGTTGGGAATTCACAAGAAGTTTGAGCACTGGAAGTACCAGAACTGGAATGGAGCCAAGAATCTTACACAAGAGAGTGAAAAACTTTCAACGCACTAATCTATTCAAAGCAGGATAAACATGTGATATAATATCAAATTATGTTCGCATGATCAATTATTCTAATTAGATCATTATACACAGTTACTTTTACTATTCTGGCAAATAACACACATATACGATCAACTTTATTATAAGTAGAAACAAATTAATAAGTAATCAATTACACCTTTGATATAAATTATGCCTGGAAATCTTTCAAACAACACAATATACAGCGTATTATCTGTACATTTTCGAGGTTCAAATTCTAATCTTAAAAAGCAGATTAAACTTGTTATTGGGTTTTATTACACATGATTGACCTTCTAAATTTGAACTGTTAGGTTTCAATTCTGGAAAGAATATCTTCCAGTATTCATGCCACAAGACCACAATCTTCTGACATGTAAAAGACTCTGTGGTATTTATAAAACAATCTCTCTATTTATTTATACAGATTCTCCAATGAGTCATTTCAATGTGAGAAGTAGATCCAATCAGATTGGTCTTATTAATTATTTTAAGAGTTTATAAATATTTTCTTTTCAGTTTTGGCATTACTGAATGAATTTAAAAAATAAGGATGAATTAAGTTATGAAATAGCTGAAAACTTGATTACAATATGAATTTAACTTTTACATGGATGAACCAGATTTTATTTTTCTCTGAATCTGAAAGATTATGGCTTTTACAATATTATGTATAATAGAAAGAACCACACTTCTGATCTCAATGGGATCTTTTTCTGGTGTTTATTAAGTAGCTGTAATCCCTCAAATAATTATATGCAGTTTATATTACAACCATATGTGCCAGGCCTTTTAAAGGCCACTATTTTTTTATAATGGTTGCTTTAACAAATTTGTTTTAATATTTAATAATAACGTACAAGGCTAAAACCTTTGACAGAAGCGCCTTAAAAATGCTTATTTGACAGCCAATCAGATCTAATAATGACTGCACATGGGACTCTTAATTCAAGAACAAAAGCCAAAACATGAAAAAGATAGGCTTCTGTCAAAGGTTTTAGCCTTGTATGTTATTATTAGATTTCTGCTAGCACTTAATAAATTTATATATTTAATATTTAATGTAAATTAAACAAAAGAGTTTAATGTTACATAAATAAATGTGAGAAATTCACAATTGAAAAAAAAAAAATAGCTAGAACAACCAGGTCTATTTGGTATACCTTCAGAAATATACCTGGAAAGTCATTAATAATGCTAAATTAAAATTAAAAATTTTAAATATACATGTTATATTTGATATGTGTAAATTTGTTAGCTTTTTTAATTGGTTGCTTTAACAAATTTTTTGTGCTTTGCAGAATTACTTCCTTTACATAAAATGATTCATAAAAAAGAAAATTATGGTTTATTAATGGTGGAACAAATAATTATTTTTTTCCTTGAAAAATATACCCTCCAACAAAGAAATGTTTAATTTGAATATCATGTGACAGCATTATGGACAAATGTTTAGGGATTTTATATATAGGATTACTTTCATCTTAACAAATTCAAGCAATACTTTCTTTTTTCTTTTTTAGATTATTTGAATTTGGATTTTTTTAAAAATCAAATAAGTCAAGTAATGCATTTATTTAAGTTCTCTAATAGTTGACTTAATTATTTCTATAATAATGCATATATATGTTTTGACATTTTTACTAAATATATCAGCAGATTCTAAATTAAATCAATTTATTTTCATAGACCACCAGTCTATATATATATAACAATAAGGTTATATATATATATTTGTAGATCCTTGATAATGACTAAAAGGAGGTAGTTGAAATGTTGGAAACATGCGCATAATGTATTGGAGTATATATAGATTAGTGTAAATAAACAGAAAAAAGTTTTTAAAAAAACAAAAGGAAGAAAGTAATTCTATTGGATTTTTTATATATGAAAGACAAAAATCTGGTCTCTAAAGATTCCTTTGCTTCAATTAATGCATTTGAAAAATTTTTGGACTAATATTCTATGCTAAATTATAATAAAGATATTTAAGGAGTATTTTGCAAATATATATCAAATAAATATTACAATTAATTAACTATTTAATATGTGAATTTACATTTATTATTGGTTTCAATTTGAGTCCAACATCTTTATGATAAAAAATGTATCTATATTACTATATAAATGTTAAAGTTTGTTTGTTATTTTATTAATCAACAAATATTACATTAATTTTCATAAATCTTGCACAATTTTCTTTCTTTTTTGTGGAGAATTTTATAAGCTTTGCATTTTTTCTTTATCGTACTTAATTGTTTTAAAAACTTTTGAAATTTGCATATATAAATGTGTCAGAATAGCAACCATGTTCTAATGACATCATAAAAATGTTAAAAAAAAAAGACAGCACTGATCAAAAAAATACAGACATTGGAAATGTTGTGCTCTGTGTACTCAAATACATACTAGAGAAATGGAATTAAGAGTTTTTGGTAACCTTAGATAAAATTTTATTGCATAAATATATTTTAAATTAATTACATTTCATTTGGATCATATATTTAATTTCTCACTTGCATATATCATAATGTTAAAATATAAAATAATATACTTTAAAATTATTGTTTATTGTATTTAATAAAAATTATATTTTTTGCATACTGCTATTGATAATTATTTCATGTAAATATTATGTAAACATATTTCAATTACCAAACTTACTATTAATATAAGTGGATAGCTAGAAAACGAGAGAGAATTAATGATGGAAATTTTTATTTGGTATTCAATACATCAAAAATGGAATTTTGATAATAGCATATTAAAAAATTTCTACTGCTCAAATATATTCTTATATATATATATAAATTTGAAATATATTTTAATTATCAACTACACTATATTTATTTATATTTTTATTATTATTCTACTCACATGAGCTATGGGTACAGCTACTATATATAAAAATCAATCATTTTTCTTTAATAAATATAAATGTTAAATAATAATTTAATATCTATTTAACATTCATTACGCTTTATTGCATTTAGATTTTTCTTTGTAATGTTTATACCTACCTTTTAATATTAGCATAGTGATAAAACAAGAAATGGACTCTGAGCTAAAGACTTTTGAATTGGAACTCAATCTGTCAGCTCTCATATCTGAGGTATCATCATACGGATCACCAATGCAATTAAGTATTGGACTATTTATTTTAGTAAAAAACTAGTAATAGTATTTCAATATGCTCCATTACGTAAGTTTAATTACTGTATTCTATGAAGTAATCAATCATAATAAAAAGCCCTATATCTGTTGATTAAGCTTTATATTAAAATATGCATTAGAAAAAATTTCATTAAGTGTTATAAAAATATCGTAAACTTCAACAATTTTATACCATAAAAAAATAAGTAATGTTCTCTCAAAATGTTTTCCAAAATAGTTTAAATTGTGTAGGTAGGACAAATACCTGTAAAAATTAACATCTAAGTATAGGTACATGGCAAAAAATAAAACAGACTACACATAAGACAATGCAGAATTATTTCATGGTGAAATTTACAATTCAAAGACCAATTCACTTCATCCTACTCGAATTCTCTAGGGTAGAACTATCATATCCCACATCTCAAATTGCTTTTGGTAATGCATGGGTAAATTTAAACAATTATATTTATAAGGTTAATAAAAAAAATTCAACAATTTCATCCTGTACTTACTGTTCCTTTTTCATATATATAAATAATTACTATAATTTTGGATCTTTAATAATAACAGCAAATCACTTTAATTCTCTAGTTTACATAATATGAGAAAACAAGAGCAGCACTCTACAATGATGCCATCTACTATAAACATAAGTAATCAGTGTTTGTCTGACCCTTAATTGCAATTATATCCCATGTCAGAGTAGTTTCCAGCTTTTGTTTTCATCTATGAAACCTTAAAATTTAAAGCTGGAAGTAATAGATTCAAATATTCAGCAAACAACTTTAACTCCATTTTATTACACAAGTAAAAAACCCAAAACTCATTATTAGATTAATGTTTTGAACCCAAGTCAACCTGCTTGATCACTCACATAGATCTGATTCTACTTCAATATCTATATATTTTAATATACTTAGTTATTCATTAATTGTTGGCATTTTATTTTCCTGGCTAGGAAAAATAATAATATCAGCAAATTTCTTAATTGTCTGCCTTACACAATATGGCCTATTTGTATATAATTAAATCGCCATTCTCAGACCAGTTTCTGGTATTACACTAAGGAGCTCTTTTTATTTTACTTTTGCAGCAACTAAGTATTAATTTTAAATGTAAAATAATCAATTTTAATCTTTCAAATAATACACTAATTAACTTTCCATTGTAAATGACATAATTCCAGTAGTTTCAAATCAGAATGATTCATTCCTATATGTAACAAACAAAGTGGTTTTCTTCATTATTAATATGACTTAAGGTGAAGAATATTAAAAAAAAACTTGACAGCAAAAACAGTTGATACCAGTAGTTATTATTTTATTATGAATTGCTCTGGTGCAATATATTACACAAACCTCTTTGGAAAGAAAATAAGTCTTGAAGTATTTAACACAACATCACACAAATGAACTAATAGAAAATTGCAATGTTCTTTTTCTTCAACAATAGATTTTGCAATTCTTTGTCTATTGTTTTATGTTCTGACTCTTTGACTGGCATCAATTTATTTAAAGTAATTTTGCATATATATGCCCAAAGAAATTTTAACTCCATTTCAAGTGGTCATTGGCTTTCAATTTAAAAGGCCTCAAATAGTGGCATTATTGAATAAAAGAATTAGCAGGAAAGTCAAAATCCTTAGTTCTTTATAAATAGTGTTAGAGTTTCATCATGGCAGTATTTCTATATTACACAGAATAATAATTTTTTAAAAAAATTGATTATCACAATTCCTGGAATTATTGAAAATAATTTCTGAGGTCTCTATCACCACAGATAAACTTGAGAATTATGATTAAGAGCAAAATATCATCACAGATAAAACAAATTTTATAAACATTAATTTTATTAAGATTACAAAATAATAAACTGCACAATTTTCTGCATTAACAATTCCAAGAGTTTCATTACATACAATATTTGATACATTTGGTGATATTCAAATCAAACTAAAAACATTAATCATAGACATTTTCTATTCAGAATTGAATTTTTTGTTTATTCTTGTTGGGAAATTCTTGTTCAGTTATGACCATGTAAGTCAGAGAAATTCATCTTTCAAATTTTTTTCTTCGTTTAGCACATTCAAATAATTTTCTGGAGAGCATTTTTAAAATAAGCCATAGTTTATTACTTTCCACACAACTTTTATATCTTAAATGAGATGAATGAGTGAACACTCTTCTTCATTTTCTCAAATCCACATTTACTTTTATTAAGAGAGTTTACCAAATTAGAATATGGTAAAATGGAAAGTTAGTTATATATAAGTATAGTTCAGATATTACACATAGAAAAAAAGCAAAATGGATTTGAACTATTTCATGTGATTGTGTTTAATAATAGAGATATATTAATTTTTAAATAAAGTTTAAAGTGTATGTATGAGCTAAAAATGATGTGATAATTTCTGAGTAAGGATAGTGAAGATATATAAAAGATTGTAACCTGGGTCAACTGAACAGTGCTACATTCAAAGCAACTTGGAGAATCATTTACTTTTTTCCCAAAGGTCTTTATCATGTGATCAAAATATATGGTAATGAAATGAAAAGTTAGAAATATTTTTAAGATATCACACATAGAAACAAATAGGAGTGGATTTTATTTGATTATAATGATGCATATATCAATATTTAAATAAAGTTTCAAGCCTACACATATGGACTAAAAATAACAACTTATAATCCAATAAAAAATGAAAAAATGCTAAATCATTAAATTCAGCAGCAAGCAAGTTTAGTGAATAACACAATCTCTTTCACTGTCCTTTTAGGAAAGCTATTAGTGAGAACTTTGCCATGCAGTGTGCTATGTAAAACATCACTTACTACATCCACTCTCACATAAGTCCCTTAATACTGTAACTTGGTATAGTACAAGAATATCCAATAAAAAATTCAATTATTGAAGACAATTCTCTAGACTAAAATTTGTTTAGATTCAAAATCCATTTAAAATTATTTTTTGGTTCAGTCAGATAAAAAATCATTATTGTAGCAGAAATCTTTTTTTGTTGTTGTTGTCTTTCATGATAAAATAGTTCAAAATAGATATAGTAAATATCATTATTTCTATTTGATTTGAGGCTTTGTTAATGTAACACATTGCCCCCCTTTTTACTAAAAAAAGTACTGAAACACAAATCATAAAGTTATCTTCTGAAAAAAATTTGAATTTGCATTTACATTTCAAATTATTATTCAAACTATTTAAAATAATCAGCCTCTCCTAAAGTATATATTAGTCTACTGGTATACTGACAAGTTCTTATCTAATATCAATTAAAATAGTTAAATACAAATTTCTAGCCTATCTAAACTTTTCTTCTCGTGAGCAAGAATCGAAACAAATTTTATAAATGTTGTTATACTACCATTGTACCTACATATGATTATAGTCATGTAAGCTTTAAAAGATATATACTGGTGGTACAATATGAAAATATATGACTATAGTAAAGATTTCTGGGGGAAAAGTTTACTTAGAAAGATATTACGTCAATTTTAATATCACTATAACTTAGAAAGCTGTTAGCATTTGCCTTCAAACATCAAACTAAGTCACTTGGTTTATCCTGAATTCAAAACTTCCAAGAAACAACCATGGAACTATTTAATGGTCATGAGTTTACTGTATTTCATTTTAGACTACATAAACATTTTTAGGTTCTTGCTACACAATAGAAAGAATCGGTAGAACTTTAAATTTTTCAGATAACCAAGAATTTCAAGAAGGGTGGCATTAGACAGTCCAATAGGACATTCAACTATTGATTATTAATTAAATATCTAGTTATTTTTAGCTGGAGGATGAAAGAAAACAAAACTATAAATTCTCAGTGCTAGAATTTGATTAGTTTGGTATCATTTTTTGGGTGCAGTTAGACAATCTAGCTAGACATTTAATTATTGGTTAATAATTAAGCATACATTAGGTATCTAATTATTCTCGGCTAGAGGACAAAATAAAAATAAACTATATATCTTCAGCATAACATTAGACTGGTATGTATTATCTTTCTCTTTCAAATGTTTCTAATGATAGGCAAGTCATTCTGCAGCAGAATTTTTGAATTTTGTTAAGTCTATTTGTAATATAACAGCAATATGAAAACCCCCTTCCCCAATCAAAATAAAAATGATGCAAGATAATGAAATATTATGACAAAGGAAGTCATTTTGATCATATTACAATTTCCTAAAATTTTCATATCATGCATAATATTAGCTATTTTGTGAAGGCACAGAAGAGAGGGGAGACAATTCAATTATAATTGTGAAATATTTTTCCAATATTCAAATCAGAATTATAAGCAATTTTTCATATTTGTTTTATGCTACAACTGTCACACATATTTTTATTAGTGATTTTCTTTTATTGTGGTAACCGAGCTTTGCAAAGGGCATATGACAAAATCAAAAAATATTCTGAAAAACTTGAAGTCATTCTCACTTACTTTCACTTCATATGTTTATTTAAAATAAGCCATATGCTTTGCTATAATACTGAAAGTTTGCTTATTTTAAGAATCTTTATTAAGAGTGAAAATATAAACAATTATAATTTAATAAAGAACTTTTCATTTAATTTCAATATTATTGAAGTACTTAATTTTTAGAATTTTATTATTAAAAATTAAAATCTTATGAATTCTGGAAACATATATATGAATTTTACTTTTAAATTAATGTCAGAAAACCTTAAGACAAATATTCTGTTGAGATGATGAAATATAGTGAAAACAAGAGACACCAATTTTACAATTTTCTTAAAGAAAAGAAAGAAAAATATTGACTCATAAATAATAAAAATTTGATGTGTCTCATTTGCACTATCATAATAAAGCTATTTAAAATATAATAGTCAAGAATATTTTCAATCAGGATATGGGTGTCTTGGATGATAACTATTAATTTCACACTAAAATGAAAAAAAAAATCAACTGAAAAATGGTATTTTAAAGTAAAATTTAATCATACAGCAATCTGTATTTAAAAAAATAACACTAAAAACAAGCAGATGTAAAAAATCATAAAGAAAATATGATGGTTTCATTTATAATTCTTGCTAAATGAAAAGAATCAGTCTAAGACAGGGGTGGGCAAATAGCAGCCTGAAGGCCACATGCAGCCCACTAAGAGTTTTTATGAAGCCCGTCAGGACAATCAGAAATATCCGCCTTGAACTGAGATTTACTTCCCATGGACGACCAAAGATTCATCTTGTATTTTCCACTAGGATAGCCACGTCAATTCACATGCACAGTGTAGATACAATGTGCAGTGTTTTTCCAGTTGATCTAGTTAATTTCAATTTTGTTTTGCATTAGCAAATATATACATTTCCAACTTTAGTGAAATCATGAACCCACTGAAAAAATGTAAAATCGGTGATGAATGTCATGTGTTTAATGAAGAATGGACAAACAAATATTTCTTTGGTAATACAGGGAATAAAGTGGTGTGTTTATTGTGTCATGAAAAAAAGGTGCGGCCCTTCGCTTCCACAAAGTGTCCCCCAATGCGGCCCTTCACCAACCTCTGCAGCCCCCGAGCCATAACAACTGCCCACCCATGGTCTAAGATAATAACAATTAAACATCACATGATCACCATTGCTTATGTTTACACAAGCTGTTTATACAGATGCTAAACTCTCTATACAGTAGCATCGCCTGGCTTGCACTGGTGGTGCAGTTTAGCCTCTGTCCAAGACAATAAGTTAGCAAAACAAGATTTTTGTTTTGATGATTCTTTCTTTGATACTTATCAAACAAATGATGAATAATGGTTATTATAAATACATAAATGATAATAGTAATAATAAATGATAATAGTAATAATAATAAGAACTTAAATGCATTGCTTCTAATTTGAAAATACACAGCTGCATAGCAATAGGGATCAATGTTATTGATATCCATTTCAGATATATGAAATCATTATGTATAACAGAAACAACTCAAGTAATAGCAATATCAAGAATGGTTTTTGAAGATTACATCATGAATAAAAAAAATATTATTTTACCATTTAAAAAAAATTAAGATGAGAGAATATTTATCAACAATTAAAAAGTATGTTTTCGATTTAAACATGTTTCTTTTTCTTTTTTTAAATGATAAAGCTCCATTTTCTGGATTGGCAATATGCATAGAAAATTATAAAATCTTATGTAATAAAGATGAATTATTTTCATAATTTATTTTGTATTATTGTGTTATATATCTGTTCTCTCTAATAAAAATATGCTTTGAATCCAGTAACAAAAATCATAAATCCAATACAAATTGTAACAGAAATGGAATAGGTTTTTGAAACAGTTTTAAAGATAACATTAATATATAATGAAGTGAGGTTACTTAATAAGAAAAAAAGAACATTTTTTATTCCAAAATACTACTCATAAAATTTTCTCAAAATTTTCAACAATCTTTAAGACTGCTTTTTGGAAAGCTGAACCAAATCTTTCAATATCATACCTAAAAATTCATGAATATATTTTCTAAATCTGCATAATTATATACAATATTCTCTACACAAATCTAAATAATGAATTTAATAAAAGATTTGCAATATCGTAAAATAGAATATATTATCCTTTTTATACTCAATTTAGTGCAGTCACTGAATCAAAATCTACAGATTTGTGAATCCCAAATTGCCTTTGTTATTTCTGGTGTTTATATGTTCAATGACTTCCCAAATGTGGATCTTGCATGATAAATCATTTGATTATTTTTTATTTCTCCTGCATGGTTTAATGTAATGGTAGAATAGCTATCCCATCACTTCCGGTGCTTAAACATCTTATAACTTCCTGAGCAACAATTCGTTAGATTATTTATAAAAATCAATTTAATACTGTTTGACATTTTGCTTGCTTTTACAAATATTTAAGACTGGAAATTTTGATGCAACCAAATCACGTGATTCCTAAAAACTTTTGTCATCCTGGAAATTTTTTTATCAAACTTCATCAGAATATCAATAATTACTTATGAAAAAGCAACAGATATATTATCATACAAAATATCATTAATGTTTTTTTTTTTTTTTTAAGTCTGTGAAATTTAGTCACTGAATATAGATATCATTACAGAAGACATTATATAGCAGATTATTTCCATCATCTAATAATATTAAATGTCTAGAAACTTCAAACTTTTTTTTTAACTGATAGTTTCCAGATTAGTATATAATTTAACAATTCAAGTGATATATTCTCTCCTCTTCTTCAGGTCTTACTGATTTAACTAATGATAGCACTAGCATGGGAATTCAAATGTGGATCTTTAGATTTGTAAATATTGAATTTAAGGTATCATTTTAATTAACTAAACCATTTGGTCAAAGGTAACTGTGTTTCCCTGTCAGAATCCTCTTGATTTGTCCACTTTTTTCCTAATAGCAAATTAATTAGTTTGATTCCCATGCACCACTTGAAAAAAGAGAAGAGAATAATATCATTCAAAATGTTGTGTTATATACTAACATATATGCTATTACTAACAGCTGAATGTATTTGAAGTTTTAATTTTTCTAAAGACATTTAACATTAGATGATGGAAGAAGGTCCAGCATATAATTACTACTAAAATGCAATCATCACAAATCTGCATAATGAGTTCAGATGAAAATAATATACGTATTTGTTTTAATAATTCCTAAATAACACTTTTCAAACAGAAGTAATTAAGAATTTTACACTTTAAACAAAAATCTCTCTTTGATTTTTAATATAAATTTGATAAAAACGATGTTTTCCACTTTCAACTTTATCGAATTTTATTTTTTTATATATATAATCAAATGTCTAAAATCAAATAAAAAGAATGATTTTTAAAACATTTGTTCTTCCTTCTTTAAGATTTCAATTATAAACACAGAAATAAAGACATTAAAGCTTTCATTTACATTATTCTTCCCGAAGATTTCAGAGCTGAATTTCACAATAATCAATAAGAGATAGAGAAAAAAGAAGACAGAAGAAAACCAAAAGAACAATCTAAGATAAGAATCTAATTGTTATATCTAAATTTTTATCAAAAAAGTCTGCTTAAAAAAGAAAAAAAAGGGGGACGCCCACGACTTTTATTTTTAGACAGAATGTCAGTTTCAATTTTATCGCAGCAAAAATAAATCACAAAACTTAATTATATATCAGTTTTAAAAAAATATTACAATATCTATAAAAGGAATAAATAAACATTAACAATTAGGATGTTATAACATTAAAATCACGCACACCATTCATATACAAAGTTATTAATCCTAATAAGATAAAGTCCATTAAATAGGTCACTATTTAGCACAATCTCTAATCTCTAACTATACTCTTAAAAAAAAAAAAACAACAACATGGAAAAAGAAAAGGCAATTATTGTCAAGGCTTGCCAACTGTAGGGTAGTGAAGTTTTAAATTTTCCCGTTGTTGCTTTACTTTTCAGATATGAATAGCAATATCCCCATTAATCAACCAATAATTCAATGGCAAGTTGGAATGATGATGGGCCATCTACCTGAAAAAAAATTCTAAACCTGCTGGAAAAACGTTCTCAAAACCCAAATTCAAATTGAAGTTAGTAAAAACTGCTAAACCACAATGCCAAAAAAAAAAAAAAAATCCTTTTAATTCTGAACATAAATATTTTTATATAAAAAGTAGGATGTATATAATTTTATGTATATGTAACTAAAGCTTTATTTTTAAGAACTAAATAAACTATAAAAAATATTTTAAAACAAAATTTAAAATCCAAAAATCCTACTATCAATTTACTTTCCACTAGCAATTAAGTTTTTTAATTTCTTAAATACTTTTATCCGTACTTTTATTTTAAATCACATTTATTTTATTGAATTTATGATAAATATTTTTATATAAGTTACTAAACATTTCAAATATTTTATATGGCTTTTATCAAGAAATTCATGAAAATTTTAACTACTGTACATCCATCTACGTTTTTTAAAAAAAATTAGATAAATATCTTTTAAAGCATTTTATTGTTTTAAATATTTCAATGTTACATCATTTTATATTATAAAATCATACTTAGGAAGACAATAAAACATACAATAGGCATACATAGAATTACTTAATCATATATAAATTACATATTTACAAAAAAAATTTTAAAAAAAGTTTTCTTTAATAATGTATTAAATTATCAGAGATAGCATTCTAATATATTCACAATTTTTATTAGTTATTCGTTAGACTAGAGATTACTCGCTAATGAATAATTTTATTCACTGCTGGATCTCTACTCTAACAAATGACTAATAAAAATTATTAATATACTTTCATTAAAGATTTGTGCCAAAGTTGTGAAGGCAGTGTTTTGTTGACTTCTAAAATCATTATATTAAAAAATGCATCTTGTGCTGCATGAAAATGCATATAGAATAAATGTTGAAGCTCTAATTTCAGAGAATAATTCTTTTGAAAAAGATTTAAATGGAGTTTTAACATTGCAATGCTGTGTTTGAAATAGTCTAACCATTCCAATAGTGGTATTTGTCTTCAGGCAAATGAAAATTTAAGTTAGAAATGGCTAGCAGTGAGCAAAGGAGTGATTTTAAATAACCAGTCATAGATGGTGGCTTGTCTGTTGGAGTAATCTTGGAAAATGATTTTCAAATTTGTAAAAGATTTTTTATATGAAGATATTAAATTTATAGTTTTGGAAATTTGAAAGGCATGTATTGAATGAATACTTAAACCATTTTGTAATAGGAGTTTACATATAGAAGTGCAGAATATGAAAAAAGCCTGCACTGTAGAAAAAAATTCGTATTTCAAAATAGAGGTTTTGTAATTGTTTAATCGAGAAGATATATATATAAGAGTAGTTTCCTGCACATGGTGTACATGTAAGATAAAAAAGTTTTTGTATAAATAATTATGAGTGAATAGTAAGATATTCTTGTCATTATTAGTACGTTTTGTACATATAGATATGGTTTTCCAAGTGAATTGAGATCAGATGCTCAATTTTTTTTAAGCTTTTCTTGTATTTCTGATCTCATTCTTGAGTTACTTAGATGAAAAGGAAAACCTAAAAAGCTATTAGGTATTCCTTCAAAAAATTGATTATATCTTTTTTCTATATGAAGAAACCAAGCACATGATTTTATCATGTTAAATTGTAACTTGTATTTGTTTGTATATTTATGTGTAAGATTTCTATTAAAATGGAAATTTGTTTTTTTTGACCTAAGAAAGACTGATATTTCATCCATATAAATTAAGCATTGTGTATTTTCTGTTACCTCTGGTATATGTATTCCAGGTAATTTCTTTTCTATGATTCGTGGCAAAGGGTCTATATATGAGCTGAATAATAAAGCACTAAGAGGAGAACCTTGAGGTATTGAGTAATATGGCCTAAAAGCAGATGAATACCTTTCATTAAGTATTATATGAATCTGTCGATTTATTTTGCAATGATACCCAAAATTGAATTTGCTACTTTTATATCTGCTAGCCTATCAATGAGGTTAACTGGCATCATATCAAAAGCAGGTTTGATATTGAGTTAGACTACTGTTGGACTGTATTTTTTGTTCTTTCTTACTGTATCTATTATACTTTTGAACAGGAAGTTAGCTTGACTAGTTGACAAACTTTTTTTTACCAATTGTATTTTTCATAATGTAAGTAAAATGTATTGTTATAGTTTACCTTTGATCACCGTTTCTAAAATTTTTAGTTCTAATAGACTAATTGATACAGGATGCAAGTTTGTTAATTCAATGAATATTTCTATTTTTTTTTTTTTTGTACAAGATTAGTAATATTGGATATAGAGCATGGAGATAATATACTTCTTTAGATAAAGAATAGCTAAATTTGGTAGTAGTTTACTTGTAAACTGGCTTAAATGAGCATAGATAAAAAGTGGGATACCATATATACCTGCAAGACATGAGTTTGACATTGATGCAATTTTTTTTTTGCTTAAATTCACATGGTGTAAAAATTGTCATCATTTGGTAAAAATATGGAGGAGTAAGTATAAAATTTTCTTTATTTTGCATTTTTATAGTGTAGGTAGATTGTTTTTAGCATGTTATATCTAGGGACATTTTCTTGAATTTTAATTGCAGCAGGTACCAACCATATTCACAGGTGTATGACCTAGAATCGAATGAGTGTAAAGCCTAGACCAGAGGTGTCCAAAAAGTCTATTGCGATCGACCGGTAGAACCCAATGAATGTAAAGCCTAGACCAGAGATGTCCAAAAAGTCTATTGCGATCGACCGGTCGCAAAAAAAATTTTGGCCGATCGTGAGATCAATCTGCCAAGAACTGTCCAATTATAAGTGAAACAAATCAAGTCAAGATTTTCAAGGTTTTTTTTTGTTATTTTTGTTCTAAATTTTTTTTCCAATTCTAGATAGGTGAAGTCCAATAAGTTGGATCATTATTGAAAATAATATTTTTAATCTTGACTTAATGTGTTTTTGTAACCAAATTCAATGCGTATGTATGCAGTTATTGACTCAAAAAAACACATCTATTTAGCTTGAACATTTGGTAATGTCATATGATAGCTTCTATTCTTTAGTATTGAAACAGTATGATTTATCTATTTTCCAGTTTCAGACTACTATGTTTCATAGTAGTATAATTTTCTCTAATTCAAATCCATCCAAGTCCGTGTATATTTTAAATTAATACTAAAATATTGTATAAAAGTCCTGTTAACGAGTATGTGCGTATATTCATATTGCACATTAATTAGCTAATAATATCTGTATGCGTATAACTATAACTATAATACACAATTACAATTTAAAATAATAATAAATTAAAGTAAGTTGTGTAGACATTATTGTGTGTGTATATATGCTAAGGAAACTGTAATGTGATAGATTTTGTGAACATTAAAACTTTTCTAAATTACCTGTTTTAAGTTATTATAAATTTAGTTTATAAATTTGCTTGCATTTGCATATAAAATCCTAAATTCAGGTGTGATAGTGATACACATATAAGAGAATGTTTACACTTTACAGAACTTAAATCTCTTTTTTTAAAAAAGATTTATTTCTTGGAAATCATTCTGACTCGCACCTGGAAACCAAGGGCTGAAATTTAAAAAAAAAAAAAAAATTAAAAATAAATGTAAGACAAAGGAAAAATAATTGAATCAGCACTATTTATCAATTACTCAGCTGGGGTTTTTGTCTTCACTAAGATTTAATAAAGTAGTGTTAAAAACTAAAATATAAGTCAACAAGTTATGACTTATGCACGGGAAGAGAAAGATTTGATATAAAAACTCCCAATTTTCATTACTAAATATTCATTCTCTAATATTCAGAATGTAGCAGTGCTCCCAAATTAACAATATTATTATTAATCAATATTATCTATCAACAATAACCACATTGAGTTTCAATTTTTCTACTGTTTAAAATGTAAGTACATTTTCTTATGCTTTAATTTAAATTGTGGCTTTTCTTATCTATCTACTTACTAGATTAATGAGCCTTCTCGGACAGTTCATGAGTTTTTAATTTCCTTGGAAAATATTTAATTCAATATTTATTATTTACTTTGAATATTTAATTTTTATCAGTTAAGTTTGGGGAAATAAAATTGTCATAAGTATTTCTTTTTTCATTTTAGTATACCCATGAACATGAGTACTAAACCAAAAAAACCAAAAACTTATCATTTCAATGAAGAATGGGAACTTGACTAGTTTTTTACAATGGTGAATGATAAATGTTGTTGCTTAATATGCTTTACCTCGATAGCCATTGCTAAAAAGGGTAATCTGGAGAGACATTTTTTAGCTTTACATAACAATTATCAAACAAGATTATCCATAAAGTACTGAATTGAAAAAACATAAAGTTAGAGATCTTAAAACTCAATTAAAAAATCAACAAAAAGTTCTTAAAAAGCCAATGTTGAAGTCACAAGCAGTAACTACTGCATACTATCTTTTAGCAAAAAAATGTAAACCATTTTCCGAGAGTGAATTTGTAAAGGAAACTTTTTTGGACATGTCAGATTCACTTTTTAACAATTTTTATAACAAGACACTGTGGTGCAACGAATTGAGAAGATGAGTGGAAATGTAAAAGAACAGTTATATAATGATATTAATAGATGTTCTTGTTTTCCCCTTCAATGTGATGAATCAACAGATATAAGTGATACAGCACAATTACTTATTTTCATTCGTATTGATTTTAAAGATTTTACATCTAAAGAAGAATTGTTGGGTCTGATTTCTTTGAAAGAAAGAACTAGAGGTGTAGATATATTCAAAGCCTTTAAAAATTTGCTCAATGATTTGAAAGTACCACTTTTTAAATTAGTTTCAATAACAATGGATGGTGCAGCTGCATAGGTCTCATAAATGGATTTATAGCCCTATGTCAAAATGAAGATGAATTTCCAGGTTTTTTGAGCTACCACTGCATAATTCACCAGCAAGTGTTAGCCAGCAAGAGACTAAACATAAAAGAAGTAATGGACATAGCGTTTAAAATTGTTAATTCAATTCGAGGAAGTTCCCTCAAATGATGTCTCTTCCAATTGCAGCTCGATGAAGGCCAACCTGAATTATTATTACATATCAATGTAAAATGGTTAAGCAGAGGTAAATTTCTGCAATGATTTTGTGATTTATTGCCAGAAGTAATATTTTTTTTTCTGCGAGCAAGATGGTAAATGTGAAAATTTAAATGATAAAACTCGGCTTAGTGACTTAGCTTTTCTAACCGATTTTACTTCAATGTTAAGTCATTTAAATATAGAATTATAAGGTAGAAATAAAACAGTAATTGATATGATCAGCTGTGTAGATGCATATAAGACAAAATTTATTATGCTAATAGAAGATCTGCAACAAAATAATCTGAATCATTTTCCAAATATGGCGGATCACCTACAAAAACATAAAAATATTAATTATAATATTGACAAATATGTTGCGGAAATCAAAAAAGTAATTGAAGATTTTAAGGTAAGATTCCAAGAATTTGAAAAAAATTAAAGAAATTGTGGAATATATATCTTTTCCTTTTAAAAAAGATTTAATTGTGAACGCATTAGCCAAAAAATTTCAGACATATTTCATACGGAGGCTTTAGAAAATGAAATTATAATTTTACAAACTGATTTAATCTTACAAGCTAGAAAATTTGAAGAAGATTTTTGGAAATACGTCAACCGAGAAAAATATCCCAATATCATCAAATGTAGTGAATATATTTATTCTTGTTTCGGATCTACATACCTGTGTGAATCGGCATTTTCATACTTAAAAGTTAACGAAGACTAAACAACATTCTACCCTAACTGATTCCCATACCAAGGATTCTTTATTATTATCTTTGTCAGGATATACACCTAATTATGTTTCCTTGGTTAGAGTCATGCAGACACAGTCTTCCCATTAATGTTAAGATAATAAAATAAATTCTAAATCTGTCTTTATCAGTAGCTAATTTGAATTAATAAATATTGTTAATAATTACTCATGTTGCTTTAATTCCCATGGACATGAGTTTTTTAGCCTGTTAAATAATTATGTTACTTTTTACATAGGTAGATATATAAAAATAGTATGTATTTCACATCTCCCTCCATTTAGACTATGCCTATGACAACAAGTCGATCACAATATATTTTCAAAATAAAGTCAATCTTATGAACACAAAAGTTGGCCACCCTTGGCCTAGACCATACATGAGATTTGGTCAAGTATATATATATTTAATTGCAATGATTGACTGTCAGATCAATAAGGTTTTCTTAGAGCAATAAGTTTGGTAGATTCACTTTGTGTATATCTAGATAGAATTATTCTTTTGTGTAGATTATTGAATAATTGTAAAAGCTTAGATGGAGATTTATTCTGAGTAATCTGATCAATGGTGTAAGAAATTATAATAACCATATTCCAAACTTTGAACAGGATCCATTATTAAGTTTTGAATTTTAAATAAAATTATATATCTCTCAGAGAAAAAAAATTTTGGAAGCACCTGTATTATTCTTTGATTTGAAATTATCATTCTAGGAGTAAAATCAAATCTTAGAAATACTACTAATGCTAAATGATCTGAAAAGGAATTTATAAAAGGAAGACTAGTATAATGATTAAGCATTGGTGAGTAAAATACTAGATCTATTAATGATGAATGTCTGCCATTATTAGATGAGATTGAGTCATTAGATAATCATTCAGCATTCATTATTGGGGAGTTTATTGTATGAATTCATTTTGTGGTAAACTTATTATAAGTCATATTGAAATTTCCCAGTATTAGCATGGGATGAGGAAAAAAAAAATTAATGTTAGTATTATAGTTGGCCCTGGAGGTATATATACAAAAATTATATTGAAAATTAAATCTTGATGTTGTAAATTAATTTATGAAGATATTAGAGTCAATATATAAAATTGTAAGATTTATTTATGTTAACTCCAACACCTACCTGCTGATGGAGTTAAAAGTTCTTGAGAATAAAGAGCAATTTAAAGCATGCAAGTAATAAGATGGAATTAATTGTGAATTACTGTATATTCTTGTTTCAAGAATACCTAGTATATATAATTTAACAAAAACTATACCATTTAATAAGGTTGTAGCTTTTTTTTTTTTTACAGAGTTTAGCCTCTGATATAAAAAGCAGCAATTTTAATTAGCATGTTAAGTTATAAAATAAACTAAAAAGTTAATCATTTGAGATAGTAGTCAAAAGGAAGGAATGTAATTTATTGTAAGAATTTAAAGCAATTGTCAATGTGATATTTATCCAATTATTGACTTGCCATTCTTTCTAAGAAAGAGATGGATCCTTCTAGTAGCAGATCAGAACCATTGTCTGAGAATGTTACATAGAGATCCTTCATAATATGAATGATTTACTTCATCAGTAATAGATATATTTTCATCAGTTGATAATTCTATATCCATATCTTGACTATTAACTTTTCACCCCCCCCCATCCCCATAATTGAGGAGTTTTCATTTTCACTTTCATACATAGTTGGAGATACTTATTTTCTCCCTTGTTTTTAAGCAGGACAATTTGGATTGGATTTCATTTGGTGTTATGTAAATTGGTATCTATCTTTATCTTTACAAGATTTGTCTTTGGTGTATTTATTATTTCAGTAGAAGTTTTATCAAGTAATACATTTAGTGGAGTTTGTTCTAATAGATCTTTATGTCTTTCATATTTTTGGTTTATATCTTTCTGAAAATTAGTAGTCGTGGTTGATATTGAGAATAATTTCAGCATTGTTATCTTCGATCAAAATTTTTGACTGCAAAATTATATGTACATTAGCAATTAAATATGATTTTGAATTGTTAAAATAATCACTTATAATAGTATCTTTTTGGGGACATTGATGTAGTGGAGTATCAATCTTATTACACTGTTGACAATGAAGTTTGGGTCAAATATTAATTATATGTCCTCATTTCTTGAAGTGAACACAAAGATCACTCA
Source organism: Epiperipatus broadwayi (assembly GCA_028023455.1). Classification (NCBI taxonomy): domain Eukaryota; kingdom Metazoa; phylum Onychophora; class Udeonychophora; order Euonychophora; family Peripatidae; genus Epiperipatus; species Epiperipatus broadwayi. Next base: position 1,727,435 of record JAQFVV010000105.1, on the reverse strand, counting down.
CTTGTGTTGGAATATTATTGGGATCTATGACTTTATGCAGTCTTACTTAGAATTCATATGTATTACCATATATGTACATTTCACTGTCACTGAAAATTTTGTATAGATTGTTTTGATTTATTTTACATAAAAAAATATAGAGAATTCAAAAATAACTAGCATTTTGTAATAAAAAATTGTATACTTATTTTCAGGTGTTGCACATTGAATCACTTTAAAAAATATAATTTATTTAATGCAATGCACCAGTCTAAACCAGTTTGTGATTTTTCAAAGTAGTCCAGAAACATTTGAAAAGTGATGGGTTTTAATACTTCTGTCACCCCCACCCCCCCCAGTCCTAAGTCCGCAAAAAAAAAAAAGACATTTTTTCATTCGAGATTAAAAAAATTGCACAAAGTGAAATCAAGTGAATATGGCTAATAGATAAGCTGAGTCATGCTAAATTTAATTAAAAAGTGTTTCACACTCAAGACTTTGAGAGATGACACTGTTGGTGTGGAGGTTGCACTCTTTTCTATGCACATAACATGATATTTATATTTTAGCACATAATATAAATGTTTCAGAACTTGCTGATAAAATGTTTGATTGTTACAAACTAAATATGCAAGAAAAATGTCATTTGCTTTAAAAAAAATTCAACATTAATTTGAACATTTCAGCCATTATAAAAAAAAAAAAAAAAGACAAATACACGAAATGAACTTTAGAAAAAAAAAAAACTATATAAAACCATGATTTCACATGGTGATAACATTTGATATATTGACGCTGAAGGGTTCCTGCAAAAAGTATGCAACAGCAAAAGTATGTACTATAACAGTCATGCATACTAGAGAATGATTCCGTTATTGTTGTGTTCCCCCTCATATATGTTTAGAGGTCAGAATGGTAATGGATCGCCTAATTTTATTAGATTTGCTATGGTTCAGATGGCACAATATAAAAATATTTATAATAAAACAATTAGCCAATCATTGAAAACTCTCTCCATTCATTAAAAAGCTTTTTTACTATTACTTCAGATAACAATTATCCATTTCTACTAGCCAGAACTATAGTAAGTGAAGAATAATAATTTAACCCATAATATAAATAATGCTGATTAATGGCCTCTCGATAGAATAAAAAAACTGCATAGAGATTAAAGAAATTGAAAAAGTTTGTTGTCATCATTATAAGTTTACAGTTGTAATTAAAATGCCCTTACAGGTTTATGATAGGCAGACATAGGGAGGATATTTATGGATCATATAAGCAAAATATTAAACTTCCTTTAAATGATATTTTGAGCTTGTATAATATTATTTCAGGCTGCTTTATTTATATATATTTTTGAAAGTCTAGAAAAGAGTGTAAAGCAGATATTGCTCACACTCGGTGACTTACTTTGAGTAGAATTTATTCAGTAGATGCACACTGCTACCATATATTATGTTTTATATATTCTTTGATTGTTCATACACAAGTGTAAAGAGATACTTTTCCTGCTGCTTAACCTTGGCATATTATTACTGTCATTATTTATTAGGTAGATGCCCATTCTTACCACTTAATTCTTAAGTCTCAGACATTAATTCTGGGTAGATGCATAATTCCTACCTAGGCATTTGGTGATATTTATTTTTATGTTATTAAAACAGACATTAAAGATCATCTGATGCATGTTATATTTAGTTCCCTTGTTCGTTTATAATCTAGTCAGTATAATTTTCCAAGCACCGCAACTGAAATACTTTATATTAATCTCAACCTCCTAATAATATATTAATAAAAATGATTTTTACTGTATCCTTGAACCTGTGAGTAAAATTAACAGTTCTTGAATCTGGATTGTGACCAATTATATTAATAGATTATATTTGTGGTTAATCTGTGCAAATCTAGATCTATCCAGGGACTATTAAGATGCATGAACCATATATTGTCCATGCATAATGAGACAATGAATAACTAGCTAGTCAAATAAATTTTGCATCAAACTAGTTAGGGCAGCTAAATAATACTGATAAGACAATAGATCATTAAGTGTTATTATACTGAATCAATCCCGGGTAAAAGACCAATAGATTGATGTTTCCCAATGGTTTCTGTCAATTATGTTATTATTAGTTTTGTATGTGTATATATAAATAAATCATAATGTCCATTATTCTAGCATTTTTTTTATTGCAATCAATAATAGTGATTAAAATATGAAAAGGGTCTCTTGCATCTAAATGAGTTTAATGAGATATAAAAAGGTTTTGATCATGTAATGTTGGAATGTGGAGCTGTATGTAGATTATTCTTAAGTGACTTGCATGTTAGGGGTGCATTTTTGACCATTACAATACATACACATACAGAATATGCTGATCTATTAAAGACTTTAGTGGATATTTTGTAATGTTGTCTTTTAACTTCTGCTGCTGCGAACTTTTCTTTCTGAAACACATAAAGATCTTGTCTAGTTATAGCCCTCCACTCTATTCTATCATCAGCCATACCTAACCAATAAAAATCAATAATAGTACATTCCTTTAAAATGATTTTCAGATAATCTTTATAACATAAACAGAGTTCTGTGTCTGTTATGAAAAACCATATTCCACAATAAACTCTATTACTGTTCATTAGTTTCATACATCAAATCCTTCAAAGACATGATTTTTTAACACTATAATAAGAGGCACAGCATGCTGAAAGGTGTATTGGTTGGTCTCATGATCTTGCCAACCTTGGTATAAAATTTTGTGGAGCATCATTAAATAAAATTTTTCTACTGGCATTATGTTACACCAACAAGTCTCACTTCCACATGATAAATCAAGGTAAATTAATTTTATATACAACAAATTTAGTTGCAGTGATTACTGCATTGTAATGAAACATATCAACATTTTTTCTTAAATGCAGCAGAAGCACAATGAAGCTTGTAAAGCAACTCAGCATTTATGTCCACTTTTCTATTTTAAAATGTTACCAAAATATCTAAATAGCTCACATTTTCTAGTTACAACGGCTTAAAAAAATGATGCTCAAGATTTTTCTTCCACTACTATCAAATAAACTTGAGTTTCTTTAAGCATTAACTACTAACAAAATTATATGTTGCATTCAAAACATTAATAATGTATTTAATCTGTTAAAATGACAAAAATTGCATGATCATGAGCTTACTATGAATCCAAGAGTTTCGTCAAGCATTGTTAGCCGTGAGGTTACTACAACCGCCTTGCAAGCAAGTAGTTGGTTGCAGACAGTTGTTGCGGGTTCGCCTCCCGGTGGATGCTATGACATATGAAAAAAAAAGAGATGATGTTCTTGTTTTTGTATTTGATCAATTAAAATTAAATAATTGCACTATCAAATTTATATGTATCCTGTTATATGCTTCATCTATGAATATCTCTAAAAACCATTATGAAAAAACATTCAAACAAAATTGAAGTTAATTTTCATTTAAAATGCCACCTCAAATTTTTCACCGGAAACAATAACATTTACCCTCACTCTAACATATATAAGATCTTTAATATGTCATTAATTTTGATTTCACTAATTGAGTTAAACATCTTGCTGAATTAATAAAACCAAATATATAATCACTCCTTTGTTCATGGGACTTTTCTTATATTTGCTTGGCAAGAAAACCAGTCTATAATGCTTCTTAATTCTCCAGAAGAGCTTTGGTAATTGTATACTTATCACAAGTGGCTTATTTAATAAAAACTGTAAAAGCAACTTTATGGCAATGGATAATAACTATGATTCTGAAAACTCATCTATTACTTTTATGAAAGCAAGATTATTTAATAAAATCCATGGAAATTCCTTTCTGTAATGGCTAGCAATAATATTACACAGTAATTACTATAGTCTTATACATCACTTTATTTTTAAATCTTTGAATAACAGAAGTACATTTAAGATTAGGTGGCACAACTTCATAAAGTCTGTATACTCTCAAAAAATTCCATCATATTTGAAGCTACTAAATCATCACCATATTTTTAAACCTTCAAATATATTATCAGGCTCTGCAGCCTTTCCATTTTTAAAATTACTAAGAGTTGTTTTAGCCTTTCCATTTTTAAAATTACTAAGAGTTGTTTTAATTTCCCTCAATTAAATATCTTTCGCTAACTCTAAATAAGAAGAAAGAATTTCAAGATATTAAATCATCATTAAATCTATAAGCTGTCCAACAATCTTCATTTATAATTAGAATGGTTTTTTTTTTTAATTCTAACTTCTATATATAGTGTAATCTAATAATTGCCATTGTTTTGAGAGTGGATGCATACAAATTCTCTATAGTGATTTTTTGATTAAATGAAATGTTTGCAACAATCATTCCATGTAGTTTACAAAAAATTTAATATCTATAGACCATTTGAGTTTACAGCACCAATATCATTGTTTCCATAATTTTTGGATAAAATTACTGTTCAGATTAATCATACATTAAAGTCTATAAAAAAAAAAGGGGAGGAGAAAATGTTGGCCTTTTACTGAATGAGTAAAGTAAAAAAGCTTCTTTTCTGAATCTATGTAAACATTAATTAAATGAGCACAGGTATCAATATATAAACCAAATTTTAATATCTTTAAGTTTTTATTGACCTATTAAATTCTAAGACTAGAAAATATTACATTACATCTTACAGCAAAGCAAATGCATGCAGTCTTTTCTGATTTATCTTCCAAAAAAGCTTAGTTTTATTAAAACCAGTTATATAATATATAAGGAGTTTGAACTCAAGACTTTCATGTGACCCTCAACCATCCATGCAATCTCATACCACTGAAAGTCTTAGAGTTATGAGATAGCATGGATGGTTGAGGGTCACATGAAAGTCTTGAGTTCAAACCCCTTATATATTACATATATAAGTGCATCACATACAAGTGCAGATATGAAAAAAAGCCTGTTCTGTAGGGGGAAAAAATCATATTTAAAAGCAGTTATATAAATGTTAAAAGTTAACAGATTCTTAGCTAAAAATATTACTGTCCATTCATATTTTGAGTTACACCAAATCAAAATTCACATATTCAATGTATCTACAAATAGAAAAAAAAGATTTAAAGTAATTACTTTTATTATTGTGACTGCTTTATTATTATTGATAATATTGCTTGTATAATTATTTCTATCACTTGCAATGAATGTTCATCAAACAAAACAACTTCTTTGGACTACTGAGAAAGATCATTTTAAGATAATCATTTCTAGGTTCCTTTGATTTCAATGTTAGATAGATAGACCCCAAAACTAGTTTCAATGTGTAATTCTATAATTATTTCTGTGACATTAATGAATGTTTATCAAACAAAACAATTTCTTTGGGCTAAAGAGAGAGACCCTTTTAAGATAATCATTTCTAAGTCCTTCTAAATCCTTTCAATTTCCCTGATAGACAGATGAATACCAAAATTAAACTTAAATCTTTGCTGAGTTGAAAATCTTGTCCAAAATCTAGTTTCAATGAGTTTCATTAATCATTATAATAAAAAAACCACATAAAAAACTACTAAATCTAATCTCAACACTGTTTATGTTAACAATTAAGGACTTGTACTAAAAAAAAATATATAAAAGAGAATTCACTGAGAATGGTAATGTCATTATACAGATACACACTTATGCTATCATAGTTATTGAAAGAAGGATGGTATGAGAAATTCTACACTAACTTAATAGAAGACAGCAAAAACACAGCAGTCTGTATTGGAAAACAGAAAGAATGTTTTGATGAATCAACATTTTATCTTAGAAGGCAGTAATAGTCTTTAGTCAGGCACTGCTTATTTGTTAACAGTTAACTTTTCATATGTGGAAATCATTTCATTTATAATAATAAACTTTCACATTTTCCCAAATGATTAAATAATTTTATGACAATCTTGTATTTCACACATCACTTATAATGAAATAAAAACTACAAACTGAAAGCTTAAATTCTACTTTTTAAAAAAAAAAACAACAACAATATGTTAATTTGATTTACAAGTATTAAATTTATTACACCCACAACTTTGACACTATTCATTCTAGATAAATATATTAATGATTATCACTAATCACTTACTAAACTAGACATTGACCATAGCACATACATAAATTTTAAATCTTAGTTAAGGATTAATATATCTGTTTTTGTTAATTAAACAAATATTCATGCCAACTTCCTTTCTCTTGTCAAGGGTTGATGGTCGAGTGGTCAACATAGCTGCCTTACAAGCAGTTGTCCCGGGTTTGTGGATTCACTTCCTGGCCGATGCTTTGACACATGAAAAAAAAAAAAAACCTTCTTTTCGCTTTTTCCATATGTAATATATTTTATAGATAAACTTAATAACATCCACTCCATCTATATATTCTTGAAAAATATAAAAAAAAGATATTTTAATAGACAAATAGCTTTGAAAATGCACTTCATGCTAAATCAGCACTCATTACTTGGCCCAAGTCACACTCTCTTAATATATTCTTATCATACGTTGTGTTTAAAAAGTAAATTGTTACATTTTGATTTACAAGTGTCAAATTTACCCACCCACAACTTTGACACAATCCATTCTAGATAAATATATTAATGTTTATCAACAATAAGGTATTAAACTAGAGGTTATTCCTAGTCAAGATATAAACTTAAAACTTGTTAAAGATTAAACCAAGGGGTTTTTTTTTTGCTTGTTTTTCAGTTAAACACACACACATACATGAAGTAATTATCTCTTTTTCTATGTGTAATACCTTTTATAAATGTACTTAATAACCTCCATTCTATCACACATTATAAAAACATATTACCATATAGTCAGCTTAATAGGAATAATATCATTAGTAGGCCCATAAATTTAATGGAATTATGGGTTAAATTTACCCCCCCCTCCTCCAACATATACTCCTATACAAAAATGCCAACTGATATTTGCTAGATACTATATCAACTTGATTCAAAACTGAAAAGTACAACACTAAATATTAATTAATATTACACTAACATGTATATTTTAAAAACATGCATATTAAAATAATTTATGTACATATGAAAAATACTCTGTTAATAATGAGAAACTAAAAACCATAAATACAATTATTCACAATAATAGTAAATATTATTTGATAAAAATACCATAAATCTTTAACTCAAATTATGAAAGTTTTATATTTAATTAACAACAACAACAAAAATATTGTACAATAATTTAACTTTAGAATGATAAGTAATCACTGTTAACGTTATAAACAATTATGCGTACATTTTTCTTTTTTTGACAATATTGTCACCCTTTAAATAAATCCAAAGCAGAAGAATTGAGCTGAAAAACTTTAAATCAAATCATTTCTCTTTCTGAACTGATCCCTAGCTCAACTGTATTCAAAAGGTTATCACTTTGATGACATCATAGAGCAGAAACAACTCTGATGGCTGATGACATCATGTGATAAAAACAATGTTCTGATTACATCATACATAAAGCAAAAAGGCCTCACCTATCAGCTTAGTCAAAAGATTAAAAATGAGCTATTGATGTTGTATATTAATTAGCTTAGAAGCCTTCAAACCAGAAGATTAGATTTTAAACTAATAGAATTTTGGATGAATGAATCAAAATGCAGGTAGTTTCCTTATTTTACAATATAAAACCTCTTTATGAAAAAGTAAAAATTAAAAAAAAGAAAATCGATTACTTCTTCATTTTTAATATTAGTAGGCAATGACATCACTGAAATCTATAATCAAAGGAAATACGGTGATGGAAGAGGGGGGATGATAAAGGAGCTGGAGTGAGAGAGCTGCAGAAGAGAGCTGTGAATAAATTAAAACGCTGCTATGCTACTGTCCTCAGGCGAAGGCAGTTTCCAAGACTGATCCTCACCCCCACTCCAAAAAAAAAAAAAGAGATCTTGCTAAAAACAACAAAAATAATTAGCTATTATGGCTTAAAATTATCTTCTGTTTACGAGTAGTAAATTCCAATTATAAATAATAATTTAACTATAAAAAAAAAAAAAATTGTCATGGAAACAACGTTAGAAACAGCCACACACATAGCGCTACAATGATATGATTCAACTATAAAAGTTCTACTCAGGTAGTTTATGTAAAAAAGTTACGTCACAGATGAGACCAACAAATACTTTGTAAAAATGTCTGGATTCGCAATTATTGTATTTCTTTTTTCAATAAAAATTTTATCAACAATAAATAGTGATTACATACTAATAAAGGATAAATAAATGAATAAATTGTACAATAATATGATTATGTGATGTTCTATTTGTCATCTGGCTAGATTATGTTATGAGAGCACAATTGTTATACTCTTATGTGGTTAGGTATAGTGAAGAGATTCTAAGAACTTGTTTAATGGTATTAGCATTTTTAATATAAACATGAATATTTTCTTTTATAATTGACTATTCTATAATGCTGGGTAGGTGGGAATTGATAATCAGAAAAAGGAAAGTGTAATTAAAGACCAGGTGTCAGCAAAGACTTTACTGGAGGCAAGGAGCTGGTCACGTTTCTTGATTTTTTTGAGCGTTTGATAAAACAATGGTATGATTTGTGGCGGGGGTAATTCCATGAGACTTTTGCATCTTACTATCCATATGGAATAAAGGACAAAGGTAGAAAGCTTTATTATTGAAAAAAATCCATTATGAATGGCATTTTCAAGTGAGAAAATCATATCAGGTCTTATGTTGGAATTGATTATAATTATATCTTTCAGAGTTTTAAGTCTTGGGCACCGGTGTATAATATGGTCTATGGTTTCAACTTCACAAGCACACAGACCACATATAGGGTCAATGCTGGTAAAACCTCTTCGGTGATAAAGAAACCAATTCATGGGTATTGCATTAAGATTTGTTTTAATGATGAAGTCAAGGAATTTGGGTTCCAGACTCCATCTTTTGAATAGTGTAATGAGTCTTTGGTTGGTTATTTTTAGGCTGGTTTTAATGGGTTGTTGATTATAGTTGATTATATTGCATGCTTCCCATAAGGTGATTTTTTGGTTAAGGTTAAAGGGTATTATCGGGTTATAAAGTTGTAGGTGTTGTATTAGGGATGCTATCCATGAACTGGAAGAGGGTGGAGGACGATCTGTCGGTGTAATTTTTTTAATAATGTTAGAGTATCCGCAGGAGAGGATCAGATTATGTAGAGTGTTGTGTGTTTTCTGTAAAATGATTGCTTGTATTGAGTGGAATGACAGTCCATTGAACCTGCATGGTCGTTGGATACCTCGCAAGCTAATAGCAAGTGTCCTTCCTCTCCAGAGAAGTTTGGTGCATAATCGGTTAATTTTATTTTGAAACTGTTTAGACTTTTTAATGAATGGAAGATAATATGAGATTTTTGGCATTTTGATCATGTTGAGGAGGCCAACCTTTCCATATAATGAAAGGTAAACTCTAGAAAGTGAAGTGGTGATGGCTTCAGTTGAGTGGAGGATTGCATCTTGAATCTCTCTTGCCATTGCAGTTGGAGTTTTGTAGATTGGGAAACCTAGGTATCTTTGGGGTTTTGCAGAAAAGGGAGAGTTAATTTGTTTACCAGACATTATCTTCCAGATGGAAGATTTGTTAAAATTTATTTGTAGGTCAAGTTTCGCTGTATTTCTGTTTAATATGTTCATGAGATGGGGAAGGTATTTAATGGAGGGAAGCACAACCATGATGTCTCTATATATGCAAATACGTTGAAGTTACTTTGAGTAAACAATAAAATGAAATGGCTATTTAATCTTATTAATTATTCTTATGGTCAAACGACTTGAGCGCCACTTTGTAAAATAAGTGGTGGCATACATCTCATAGAGCAACAATAATATTTTGGCCCAAATCAAAAACATTATGTAAACTCTACTTTTCTGCAATTCTACTTTTAAAAACTCACATATAATATTCAGACATTTCTGTAGAGTAATTTTCTTATACTATTCTCATTCAAGGTAGGGACTGGTTTCAATCCCCTTTTAACACCTTGTGGAGGAATGTAATTATCAACATATGACCAAAGGCATGTGAAAAAGATTTATGATACTCAAGATGCACATTTCATGCTGAACCAGCATACATCAGTTGGTCCAGACCACAATCTCGTAGCCATATCTTTATCATTGTTCAGTATATATAGATACCTAATTACTACAGTTTATTTGATATGTGTCAAATGTGCTGCTCCCACAATGTTGACACAAATCACTTAATGAAACCAGTCCCTACCTTGAATGAGAGTGGTATAGGGAAAATTACACTAGACAAATATTATTCCTTATTGAATAATCTCTATCTAATGAATGACTAATAAAAATTATTAAATATTCAAACACATTTCAACATTTCAGAAATGGACAAATTTGTAATAAGTCTGGAAGAAAAATAAGGACAACTAAAAATAACCTTAGAGTGCAGATAAAAAAAATAAAACTTAGATTTGTAGTTAATCCTTTCAATGAAATTGTAGTTGCAAAACACATGAACATATAATCAGTTAGTGCAAAGAGATAACTGACAGTATGAGATTCATGATTACTAAATCCTTGTTTAACTTCAGCATGTGAAGTTGATAATGCAAAAGAATGCAGAGCTGACAGAAAACAGTTTATATAGAAAACATCATCTAGGTTTTACAAACAAATCTCTTACCCTAGAAGCCTGCAGGAGGATAATCAGGATTGGATAATTGCTTAATAGTTATTCAAAGTTAAATTCAGATCTGGGATTATTATAATACTTATACCTGTGATCCTTACAGCAATCTAACTGCAGCACTCAACTAAATGATAACTAAAGTAGTAAAAAACTACTATATATTAATAATCCAAATAGAGTAGAAATTTGATTTCCTTCTGTTAATATAGATTATTTCCAATATTAAAACATGACTGATTTCTAGTGTGATAATAGCTTATCGTCTCATTCTTGATGAGAAACTATTTTAAGCAATTGCACATTAGCCAATTCAAACATTTACTACAATGTTGTTGATTTTAATCACATTACATCTATTCTATCATTATACTTATCTACAGCAATATTCATTTAGCTTTAAATGTCTAAACACACATATAATTTGGGAAGATATAAGTAGTAAAAAACAAAATAAAAATAAAAACTGAATAAATAAATCTTTTAATTAAAAAAAAAAAGATGCTGCTGGATAGAAGAACAATGAAAAAAATAAATGAAAATGATAAATACTTAAATGCAATTAGAAATATAAGTGTGACTATAAATATTAATTAATGAAGTACTACATAAATATATAATCTATTAACTCTATTTTTTATTTATGCTCTCTATAGAAATAAACTAACTGATGTGTTCTGTCAATCAAAATTGATGGTATTAACCACCCAGGAGACCAGATCACAGCTCAAGTAATCTTCTGAACAGCTAATAATGTCTAGTTTGATTGATAGGAACACAAATTTTGCAAGAACTTAGTTGATTTGTCCTCAATCATTATCATATATAAAACTATAAGTTTCTACAAATTTCTACAGAGGGCATAAATATTAAGGTTTATATATAAAATAATTGTAAGATATGAACATTGAAGAATCAATGGAATTATATTGAAGATCATTAAAAAAGTGAATAAAAAGATTAAAAAATCCATAAATATTTCAAGAACAGGAAGAGAAAAAATTTTTTCAGGGATGGTTATAGTTGATGAATTGTTAGTAAAAAAAAAAAATGGTTTGTAATTAATCAAACATATATATGTACAATGTATTAACATTTTTTTTCCCACCAATGTTACAAATTATTTATTTCAGCCTATCAAGAAAATAATATATATAGGTATGATTGTAGATAGATGTAGATGCTATTAAAGCATTAACTGTACACTCATAGATGTAAATTTTCCATACACACATAAATGAAGACGAGATACAATTTTATTTATGGATTTTTTTTTTTTTTTGCCATAAATGTTTAATTAGATAATAATAAAAAAGAAAACCAGGAGTTCAAATCTGTCTTAAAATAAAAATGATATAAAACTGAATAATATATATAAAATACATATTTTGCGGGTTCATCCGTGTTAAAAACTTTTAATATAAATATACTGACATTTCGACTTGGTCACACAAGTCATCCACAGCGTTATAAAAGGTAGAAAGATGGTTGTAGAGGCGCTACAATCACTGATTTGAATAAAACGTTAAAAATTCCACCAATAGCAAAAATGTTAAATTTAGGAATGTTTTTTAAAAAAATCTTTCCAAATAGGAGGAAGTTTACATGTATCATCTCGCTTATTGATACAACCTGGCCTTTTAAGTATCTCAATGGCTTCTCTAATTTTGCATTGGTAGAGATTATCACATCTGGATATGATCCTGGTACTAGAAAAATCAATTTTATGACCTGAATCTATAGTATGGAGTGAGAGTGCTGCTGATGATGAGTGTTGTTTAACTGCATTAGCATGCTCATCTCTCCTAACACTGATGCGACGATTACTCATACCTATGTAAGAAGCTTTACAATTTTTACATGAGATTTGATAGACACCATGAGATTCAAGAGGGATTGAATCCTTAGGCTTGGTTATTATATTGCTGATCTTTTGATGAGCAGAAAATGCTGTATCTATATTAGAGCATTTTAATATACGTCCAATACTGTCTGTAGTTCCTTTTACATATGGAACACAAATCCTAATAGCTGAGTTATCATCTTTTTGTTTCCTATTTTGTCTATTTTGGGCTTGAAATAAGGCTTTTTTTATAAATTTGTAATTATAACTATTTGCTAATAAAACACTATTAATATGATTTATTTCTTCTTTCAGATGTGTCTCATCTGAAAGGTTAATTGCTCTATTTAAAAGAGTTTTGGCTACAGAAACTATCTGAGTTGGATGATGATGAGAATGAAAATGTAAATACCTGTCTGTGTGTGTATCCTTTCTGTAAATAAAAAAAGATAAACTATTTGGTGTTCTGGTGACTAGAACATCAAAAAAAAGGAGTTTTCCATCAGACTCTGTCTCCATTGTAAATTTAATATGAGGATGCATATTATTTAAATGTAAGAAAAAATCATCTAATTTATTTTTTCCATGTTGCCATATGACAAAAGTGTCATCTATGTATCTGAGCCAAATGAGAGGTTTTAAAGATGATTCTAAAGAACGAGTTTCTATATATTCCATGAATAAATCAGCTATTACTCCTGAGATAGGTGAGCCCATAGGAGTACCAAAAACTTGTCTGTAATGTTGTCCATTGTTTACAAAATATGTATTTAAGAGACAATGTTTAATCAAAGTAATAATATGGTCTGGTAAATTGAAACGTTGTGAGATTATATTTAAAGCTTCATCAATTGGAATGTTTGTAAACAAAGACACAACATTAAAACTGACCAGAATGTCATTAGCATTAATTTTTAAACTTTTTAAAACAGAAATAAAATGAAGAGAGTTTTTAATATATGACTTAATAGATGGGATTGTAGGTTTAATGAAATCCGATAAGTATCTAGCTAAAATATGAGTTGGAGAACTTATTGCACTTACTATTGGACGAAGGGGTGTATCTGGTTTGTGAATTTTTGGAAGTCCATAAAATTTTGGACAGACACAAGATTTTTCACGAAGGATTATTCCAAAAATTCACAAACCAGATACCCCCCTTGGTCCAATAGTAAGTGCAATAGGTTCTCCAATTCATATTTTAGCTAGATACTTATCGGATTTCATTAAACCTACAATCCTATCTATTAAATCATATATTAAAAACTCTCTTCATTTTATTTCTGTTTTAAAAACTTTAAAAATTAATGCTAATGACATTCTGGTCAGTTTTGATGTTGTGTCTTTGTTTACAAACATTCCAATTGATGAAGCTTTAAATATAATCTCACAACGTTGTAATTTACCAGACCATATTAGTGCTTTGATTAAACATTGTCTCTTAAATACATATTTTGTATACAATGGATAACATTACAGACAAGTTTTTGGTACTCCTATGGGTTCACCTATCTCAGGACTAATAGCTGATTTATTCATGGAATATATAGAAACCCGTGCTTTAGAATCATCATCTTTAAAACCTCTCACTTGGCTCAGATACATAGAGGACACTTTTGTCATATGGCAACATGGAAAAAATAAATTAGATGATTTTTTCTTACATTTAAATAATATGCATCCTCATATTAAATTTACAATGGAGACAGAGTCTGATGGAAAACTCCCTTTTCTTGATGTTCTAGTCACCAGAACACCAAATAGTTTATCTTTTTCTATTTACAGAAAGGATACACACACAGACAGGTATTTACATTTTCATTCTCATCCAACTCAGATAGTTTCTGTAGCCAAAACTCTTTTAAATAGAGCAATTAACCTTTCAGATGAGACAAATCTGAAAGAAGAAATAAATCATATTAATAGTGTTTTATTAGCAAATAGTTATAATTATACATTTATAAAAAAAAAAAGCCTTATTTCAAGCCCAAAATGGGCAAAATAGGAAACAAAAAGATGATAAATCAGCTATTAGGATTTGTGTTCCATATGTAAAAGGAACTACTGATAGTATTGGATGTATATTAAAATGCTATAATATAGATACAGCATTTTCTGCTCATCAAAAGATCAGCAATATAATAACCAAGCCTAAGAATTCAATCCCTCTTGAATCTCATGGTGTCTATCAAATTTCATGTAAAAATTGTAAAGCTTCTTACATAGGTATGAGTAATCATCGCATCAGTGTTAGGAGAGATGAGCATGCTAATGCAGTTAAACAACACTCATCATCATCAGCACTCTCACTCCATACTATAGATTCAGGTCATAAAATTGATTTTTCTAGTACCAGGATCATATCCAGATGTGATAATCTCTACCAGTGCAAAATTAGAGAAGCCATTGAGATACTTAAAAGGCCAGATTGTATCAATAAGCGAGATGATACTTGCAAACTTACTCCTATTTGGAAAGATTTTTTTTAAAAACATTCCTAAATTTAACATTTTTGCTATTGGTGGAATTTTTAACGTTTTATTCAAATCAGTGATTGTAGCGCCTCTACAACCGTCTTTCTACCTTTTATAACTCTGTGGATGACTTGTGTGACCAAGTCGAAATGTCAGTATATTTATATTAAAAGTTTTTAACACGGATGAACCCGCAAAATATGTATTTTATATATTTAACCTGTGCAAATCTTCATTTTAACATTATTAACCTCTACAGGGAGAAAATTTTTAAACAGCTTCGTATATTTGAAAGAACATGGATTAAGAAATGTAAGTTACTTTGTAATTTATCTTTTCTATTAGCGTGCAAAAATCACAATGTTATACCCACTAGCTGTAAAATTGTGTTTCACAAGAACAATTATAATGTTAGTAAAATTCTAAGGAAAACAAGCAATATTATTTTAAACTCTTTTATTAAAGGAACTCGGAAAAATTTAGACAAAATTGATAAAGTATTGCTACATTTACGTTTATTTCTTAGTAATAAAATACATCCTTTACTGTGGACTAGTTTTGATCGTATTGCAAGTTTTAGATCGTTTAAAGATTCGGAATTTGTAACAGCAAAGCAAAAGAAAAAATTGCAAATGCTAATTAGAACACAATCCCCAAACATTATGTATCCAAATCAAAAAACCGTTCATAATTTATCTAAGAAAGCCCTCTCTACAGATGAAATTTCGGTTTTAGAAAAAGGTTTCAATTTTGCTTTAACACCTTCCCAGATACCTTTTGAGAAAATTGTTTGTAATGTTGAATCAGCTCTCGATAAAATTGATTCTCCATCGGCTGATTTGGCTAGAGCTGAGATTTGTAATATTTTAAAAAAAGCTAAGCTTCCTAAAAATAATATTTCAAAGAAAGAAAGACAAGCAATAAATAATATAAAATCGGACAAATCAATTGTTGTACTTCCAGCTGATAAAGGTAATGCCACAGATGTAATGGATCGTGACATTTACCATAATAAAATTTTAGATCTGCTTAATGATAAAACTTATAAACTATCAAAAAGAGATCATACTACGTATTTGGAAAAAACAACAAAAGCTATTATTAATAAATCACCTATTGAAACAGAGATAAAAAATAAAATAATCCCTCGTGAAAAATCTTGTGTCTGTCCAAAATTTTATGGACTTCCAAAAATTCACAAACCAGATACCCCCCTTCGTCCAATAATAAGTGCAATAGTTTCTCCAACTCATATTTTAGCTAGATACTTATCGGATTTCATTAAACCTACAATCCCATCTATTAAATCATAAATTAAAAACTCTCTTCATTTTATTTCATTTTAAAAAGTTTAAAAATTAATGCTAATGACATTCTGGTCAGTTTTGATGTCGTGTCTTTGTTTACAAACATTTCAATTGATGAAGCTTTAAATATAATCTCACAACGTTGCAATTTACCAGACCATATTATTGCTTTGATTAAACATTGTCTCTTAAATACATATTTTGTATACAATGGACAACATTACAGACAAGTTTTTGGTACTCCTATGGCTCACCTATCTCAGGAGTAATAGCTGATTTATTCATGGAATATATAGAAACTCGTGCTTTAGAATCATCATCTTTAAAACCTCTCACTTGGCTCAGATACATAGATGACACTTTTGTCATATGGCAACATGGAAAAAATAAATTAGATGATTTTTTCTTACATTTAAATAATATGCATCCTCATATTAAATTTACAATGGAGACAGAGTCTGATGGAAAACTCCCTTTTCTTGATGTTCTAGTCGTCAGAACACCAAATAGTTTATCTTTTTCTATTTACAGAAAGGATACACACACAGACAGGTATTTACATTTTCATTCTCATCATCATCCAACTCAGATAGTTTCTGTAGCCAAAATTCTTTTAAATAGAGCAATTAACCTTTCAGATGAGACACATCTGAGTTATAATTATAAATTTATAAAAAAAGCCTTATTTCAATCCCAAAATAGACAAAATAGGAAACAAAAAGATGATAAATCAGCTATTAGGATTTGTGTTCCATATGTAAAAGAAACTACAGACAGTATCAGATGTATATTAAAATGCTATAATATAGATACAGCATTTTCTGCTCATCAAAAGATTGGCAATATAATAACCAAGCCTAAGGATTCAATCCCTCTTGAATCTCATGGTGTCTATCAAATCTCATGTAAAAATCGTAAAGCTTCTTACATAGGTATGAGTAATCATCGCATCAGTGTTAGGAGAGATGAGCATGCTAATGCAGTTAAACAACACTCATCATCATCAGCACTCTCACTCCATACTATAGATTCAGGTCATAAAATTGATTTTTCTAGTACCAGGATCATATCCAAATGTGATAATCTCTACCAGTGCAAAATTAGAGAAGCCATTGAGATACTTAAAAGACCAGATTGTATCAGTAAGCGAGATGATACATGTAAACTTCCTCCTATTTGTAAAGATTTTTTTAAAAAACATTCCTAAATTTAACATTTTTGCTATTGGTGGAATTTTTAACGTTTTATTCAAATCAGTGATTGTAGCGCCTCTACAACCGTCTTTCTACCTTTTATAACTCTGTGGATGACTTGTGTGACCAAGTCAAAACGTCAGTATATTTATATTAAAAGTTTTTAACACGGATGAAACCGCAAAATATGTATTTTATATATTTAACCCGTGCAAATCTTCGTTTTAACATATATATATATACGTTTAATGAAGGAAAGTTCTTGTGGCATAGTGGTTTGTATATTTGACTGCTATACCCATGAAGCTAGATATGATTCTGACTAAGATGGAACTTTAATATTTTTCAGGCTGCAAAACATACACCTTAAAAAAAAAAAAATTCATTGATCTTCAAATGGGTATCAAGCTATTCTTACTTAAAACTTTAAAAAATAATAATACTAAGTCAATGCCATGCTTATGTTATGCTTTACAGACTATTAGGGACAAAATAATCTCACTATTATTGAGTAACTTTTACAAATTTTTTTCAGATATTCATCTTATATCTTTCATTTGTCTTCTATTTTGATATATTAGATAAGCATTTGTAATATAGTCAATATTAAAAAAGGTGTCCAAACACAATTATTAATAAGCACAATAAAATTTGAGCCAGGACAAGGCTATATAAATGGGTCTCTCCTTTTCAGATTGTGGAATAATGCCTGATCCCCCCCTCCCTGACAAAATATTTAATTATTTTGCCAATGTATCCTAACTGTATTCACAGAATATATTTAAAAATTATCACACTTTTTCTGCTACTTACTATATATAAATCTTTATAAAGTCTAATAACCTTACTGTTTAAACATATAACAAGAAAAAAAATTATTAAAACTCTCATCACCTAGAAGATGGCAAGCATATGGCCCATTGCTTTTTCTATTTCCTCTTTTGGAAGCTGTTGTCAGACCCATGATTAGCAATGGCTTATTAAAGATTGTTTTTTATTTTCTTTAATTTTACTTAAATATGAAATAAAAGTATAAATAATTATATAATGTTGCTTTCAAAAGTCACATGATGTTTCACCACAAAAATGTCTGAGCACTACACGCTCTCGACTAAACTTAAGATTTTATTTATTTATTTTACTCTGCTAGGAATCAATACATAAACCTTCTAATTAGCTAAAACAGATCAGTGGAGTTGCAAACTATATTAAAGTACCCAACTTCAATTATATGTTATTCAAAAAAAAATGTAAACAAACAAATATATAAATAAACTAATAAACAAAAAAAACATTAATATTGCAAATTTAATACATTTTATGATCTCAAGCCATTTCCCATTTGCAATAATATACATACATAATCATGTTTAAAAAATAATATTGGTAAACAAAATTTAAATATGCCAGTAGCTGTTTTTCCTTCTCAAATTGCTATAGATGATCATATCTAAATTTCTTGAATTTATATTGAAACATATGCATTTTATTCTTCCTTTATTATCCTTTCGTGCAGTATTTCACATTATTTTCTAAGCATAATGCTAAAAGTTTTATAAAATTTTAAAACATACTTTAAAATGAATAATGACTTTAAAATGTCAAAACAGCATATGATCACTATTTTTTATGCTTACACAAGCTGTTTTTCACAGAGGCAAAACTCTCCATATAGTAGTTCCACTCAGTGCAAGTCTCGGTATATTGGATGAGTAGGCACTAGATAGGGATTTTATGCACAAACCTTCCTGCATCCATTGATTACTCTGGTTTGCACTGAGTGGCACTATTATATAGAGAGTTTTGCCTCTGTGAAAAAAAAAAGTCAAAACAATTAGAGAGATCTTAATTTCTTGATAAAGAGACTAGTCTATTATATTTCTATAAAAGAAAAAGTTATTTAAAGAACAACTATATTATCCAGAACATATTTACTTGCAATTAAAGTCAGACATTTTGCTAA
The DNA here is from genome assembly GCA_028023455.1 of Epiperipatus broadwayi. NCBI lineage: Eukaryota > Metazoa > Onychophora > Udeonychophora > Euonychophora > Peripatidae > Epiperipatus > Epiperipatus broadwayi. The sequence goes on along the minus strand of JAQFVV010000105.1, from coordinate 1,707,992 downwards.
TTACTTTATTTAAAAACTAAAACTATGGTGCAGCAAGTTTTTGTTCTTATTCTTATTTTTTCAACGGGATAAAAAATATATGTAAACATGTCCCCTCAATTTATTATTAATAATTATATTATTATTATTTCTTAAAAATTTTGTTTAATCTATAATTTTAATTTATATATACATATTATACATACAAAAAAAGCATTGGTATGATATTTATGTGTGTGTTGAAAAATATTATATGCTTACAATTCAATAAATAATATGTATGCTATTCTAATCAAGGTCTATCAACAAAATGAGAGCTTTTATTAGCTATATACAAGTTTGAAACAAAATATAGCGAATATTGTGGCTCGACTTTATTATTATTATTACTGTTCCATATTTGCTAGGTGAACATTGTTTGTCTTTTTGTAAAAATATATATATATATTTTTTAAATGCTTTTTTTTTTGTTTCTGGAATAAAAATAAAGCTTTAACTCTAGATAATTTTAAGCATTTATTTTATAACGTCTTGCGTGCGATTATAATTACGATAGAATGACAGCCTGTTAAGCTAATTGCGCAGAAGCTGTGAGAATGTTATTAATAAATGAATACCTTCGAACAACCACATGATATAGTATTTATGTAAGAGCATTATACAACTTCTATATAATAGAACCAAAGGAAATGTTACTGATGATGGAAAAATTAAGGCATTTGAAATGAAAACAGATATTAAACAAAGATGTATACTAACTGACACTTTCTTATCCATTTTTATACAGTGGTCTATTAAATAGTTTATAGGCAACTATTTGAAGCGGGCATTGAGATCATATGGTCACTTCTCACATTTTCGTACTGAACCAATCAAAACAACTTTTTCACTTTTATATTAATAATATACTATAGATGACTGTACTATTCTTGGCAATTCAAAAGCTTATCTACAGAATGTCCTTAATGTTTTGAAAGCATTATACCATCATCAATCTACTGCAGGATAAAGATCTCTCCAAGTTCAATCCATCTTCTTCGATCTCTAGCCTCTCTTCACATCACTCTTCACACTTTCTTATTTCATCCATCCATCTCACTTGTGGTCTCTTTCTGGGTCTTTTACAATCCTTTGAAATCCCGTTTAAGATTGCAATTGTCTACCTACTATCATCTTTTCTAGCAATATGTCAAGCCCAACTCCATGTCAGTCTTTTAATTCTTTCAACAATATCAGTAACACCCATTTGTTCTCTTACCCATATATTGTTTTTGATCTCTTCTTTTCTTGTTACTCCTAACATGCATCTCTCCATACTTTTTTGAGTGGTCTGAAGTTTCTTTATTGCTCTTCTATTAAGCGTCCAAGTCTCAGATCCATAAGTAATAACTGAAAGCATTGTATAAAGAATTTTATTTAAAAGTTAGTTAAATAAAATCCAAATTCATTGTCATTCTATAGTGAAAGAAAAATTTAATTTGGACGATTACCAATTTAAGAAGATGACTAACTTAAATTTTTTGATAGCTTTTTAAATTGAAATACAGTCTTTGATATTGAAGTATAACAAAGAAGCAAATATGTGCTGCTATATTTAATAAGTTTTAAAAAATGAGTATTTCATCACAGCGATAAAGATACTACAATTAAAGTGATTTAAATATTAAATAGAACTGTCATTTTGCACAATTTTACTGGAAGAAAATAAGATCAAGGCTCTTTATTATTGTAACACAAAGACAACAGAAAAAAGTCATTTAACTCTAATGGCAAGATCATAAAACCAATCTGTATGTTCTTCAGCATGCATACTACACAATCTACTATAGTTAAGTCATATTTTTGTTGAACTGGACCATAGGTCCCAAACTTTTTCAGGCTACTGCCCCCTTTGCAAGACATAAATTCTGTAATTTCCCTCCTAAGTATAAGAATTTTTAGTGTTCAATCTGTTTGATATTTTTAATGTAAATAGCAACTAATGATCTGTATCGGAAGATGCCTGCCCTGTAATTCATATGATTCACACAAAATATAACATAATGTCAATGTCACACATTGGAATAAGGCATCAATATAAAGTTAATATCAATAACAACAAGAAGAAAAAAAAAAAAAATTTAAAGTTATTAAATTTAAGTTTAAATGAGTGAAATCAAACCAAAATCGATATCCTGCTAATTAGTACCATGAAGTTTTAGGCAGTACTTTTTTGAAAGGCTGAACCTAGACTTCATCTTTATGTGCCACATTCGAGAAGAAAAAAAACACTTTCAAAAAGGAAATACCAGTGCCAAAAAAACAACAAGAAAAAAAATCCAAATCAGCATGTCAATAAATTTTCAATAATCACATGCAGAGATTACAAAAATAATAATAATAATTTCATGGAAAGTTTCTTTTTTCTCAAATAGAACAGTGTGTTAAAAGCAAACAACAACAACAAACAAATATATATATATAAGCATATACACAAGCATTCCAGAAATTAATTTGGTAGAATTGTTTTAAAGTAAGAAAATCAAATAATAATTTATAGAGAAACCAAAAAAAAAAAAAAATACAATAAGACATAATGATAATAAATAAATAAAATATATATATACCATCCAGCTTCCTTATGGATTCTTTCCATTATCCATCTCCAGATTTAGTAACTTTTAAATGTGCTATAAACCATGACAACAAGGTGTGAGGGCTTCCCTTCTTCACAGTAAAGTATTCATCATCATCAGCTAGCATCTGTGGCTACATGACAGCAGTGTAGGAGTCTGGCTGATGCACTAACATTGGGAGTCTACTTCATTAGCATTTTAATGATAAAATTTAGGCATCTTTATATTTCTCAGCTTTCTCTAGAAATCTTCATAATAAGAGTTGATCACGCAATTCTGGATAGACTATAATTTGAAACTAGGCTCAGCTCTGCCTTCTTTCATAAAGTTCTTGACTGCTTTACAACTAGAATATTTCTCTTAGTTCAGCAAATCCTTAACGACCCAGCAAACAAAACATAGCAAAAAAAACAAAACAATAAACTCAGAAAAGATCCCCACCAACACTTGCTGAAAACCTTTTTTGGCACACCTATGACAATACAAATTGAGTACACCTCTTTCACTATTACAGCTATTATCTCCAATTTCTTGGATAAATGATCATAACACAATTGATATAGCTTTTTTACACCTTTTTATCTTTCACTTCTTTCATGTTCGAATCAGACTCTTTTAATTCCTCAAGGAGTTCCATTTTACATATAGTTTCTAATTTTAATACAATGGAAATAGCTTTTTCCATCTTTACAAAAGATTCAAAACACACACACATAAAAAAAAAACAAATCTGAGATATGACAAATAATTAGAGTCTTTCAGCTGATATTGGCCTTAAATTACTTATTTTTTTAACAAAAATTACAATGCACAGGATGACCACTTCTATCCTATTAACTTGTTAATAGAGGGGAAAAAACATCAAAAATGTGCAAAACATTTACAATTACTCTGACTATACCCCTTTTTTATATATTCCTGTACACAAACAATTTATAAAATAACCATAAAAATCAGCAAAATAATATAAAAATTAGCGGTTTGAGAGAAAGTTAAGGCTGACAATCAGTGCATCTGGAGAAAAGACTAGACCATCTGAATGCTCTCCAAATGCTTCTGAACCCACTATCGCCTCCCTAGAAGTCTTCACTGCCCACTTTGGGAGACACTGAACTGGATATATAGAAGAATTGAATAGCAAGAGACTTTTTTAAAAAAAAAAAATTATAATGAACTTGAGAATGGTTTCATTAGCAAAGCAAATTCCATTAACGTTACAAATTAAACTCTAGAAAAATGCAATATTAATTGAGAAACGAGGCAACTACAAAAGTGCAATATAATATTACTTGCTTTCACTAATAAAAGAAGACTGAAAACTATATACAATAAAGAGCCAAAATTAGCTAAGATATGAAATATTTCATAAACTAAAATTCACTGTGGTAAAAATTATAATACAGCATCACAAGGTAATAAATCAATCAAAAGATCCAGTATGTGATATATGCAAACATATTTATCTTCCATGGATTGATCCCATTTTAAATTCATTTCAAATGTTATAAATGTATATTATTGTGTATTTTTGCCCTCCCTCTTTCTGGAATTAAAAGGCCATATTATTTTATGAGTGGCTGCTTACAAGATTTCTTAATAAGCAAACAAAACAACTGATTATTATCTGATTCATCATTGTACTACTAAGAGGTGCTGCTCAAAAAATTATTTAATATTTGTCAAAATTTAACAAAGTGGTACATGATCTTCTCTGTGGCACTTTCTTCATTATTAAGTTTCTCTTGTGTGGTGATATTTATTTAAACTTAAAAAAAAAAAATTAAAATTGACCATGCTGGAACATCCTGTATAAAAAAAAATGCCTATGTGACAAAGCTCAGTTATGCTAGATAAGGACCTGGATTATAAAGCAATTGCTATTCCAATCCATGCAACAATTAATGTTTTTTAATTAATTAAATCAACTTTTTGAATTAATGTATGATAGAAAAATGTTTTCTATTTTTATCCCAGTGATCAATATATAAGAATTTTTTGTAAAACTAAATAAAACAATGATTTTTATAAGGCATCCACAGTAGGTAAATAATATTAACATCTATATTCCACTTCATGTTACAATTAATGTTTCTTTTTGTTGTTATTGCTTTAAATTATCTCCACAGTATATATCTTGTAAATTAAAAAGTGGTATTAACTCATAAAATTCAAAACCTGCTATTACTTGAATTTCTTTTGGGATTAAACATCTTCATATTTATTTCACAGCACATGTCTAGAGTTAATGGAGAAAATTTTTGCAAAATAAAATATAGATTTCCCAAACAATAAACAAAAAGCTACAACTAAAGGAGAGGGCAGCTCAGTATTTGCTGATCATCAGCAGGAGCAAAGCCATAGATTTGAGCCGTCTAAAGCTGGCATTGTGTGCACAGAGAGGAACAATGTCAAGAGGAAGATCAAAGAGGCATGTTACATCACCAGTGATGCCATGTCAATCAACAGAAATGACACGTGCTTTGCGATTTCGAAAAGGTGGATGTTGTAATTTGCATGCATTTGCATAGAATCTACAGCCTGTAAAAAGGACTATGATTATGGAGCGGTAAGATAATTACAACTCGTCTACAGAGAACTTTGGATTTCCACCAACCAAGAGAACAAGCTGGATTTAAAAGTGGTTTTAGTACAATAGATCATATCCAGTTATTGAGAGAAGTCATAGAAAGGACAAACAAATATGAGTTGTCATTATGTTTTGGATTTGTAGATTATGAAAAGGCATTCGATTCTATACACATTTCTTCAGTGATTAAAGCATTGGATCATCAAGGTATAGATCCAGGATATTGTCATATTTTAAAGAATATTTATAAAAATGCAACAGCAACAATTAGATTACATAATGATACTGGAAAAATCACCATTGAGAAAGGTGTAAGACAAGGTGACTCCATATCTCCAAAACTCTTTACAGCAGTGCTGCAAGAAGTATTTTGTGGATTAAAATGGGAAACTAAAGGAGTGAAAGTAAATGGAGAGTATTTAAGTCATTTAGATTTTGCAGATGATGTAATTGTTTTTGCAAATAATGCTTCAGAACTGCAGGAAATGTTGCAGGAGTTAGTAGATGAAAGTAGAAAAGTAGGACTAAAGATAAATGTTAAAAAGACTAACGTAATGTTTAATCGATTTGCTCAAAATATGAAAATAAAGATTGATTATGAAGAATTAGAAGAAGTTAACAGTTACAAATACCTTGGTCAGATTATTAATACAGATGGAAACATAATGGAGGAAATTAATCATAGAATTAAACTTGGTTGGAGTGCTTTTGGTAGAAATAACTTGATAAAAGGAAATATGCCTATGTGTTTGAAAAGGATGGTTTTTAACAAATGTGTTTTACCAGTTCTTACTTATGGATCTGAGACTTGGACACTTAATAGAAGAGCAATACAGAGACTTCAGACCACTCAAAGGAGTATGGAGAGATGTATGTTGGGAGTAACAAGAAGAGATCGAAAACGCAATGTATGGGTAAGACAACAAACAGGTGTTACTGACCTTATTAAAAAATTAAAAGATTGAAATGGAGTTGGGCTGGACATATTGCTAGAAGAGATGATAATAGATGGACAATTGAAATTTTAAACTGGATTCCAAGAGATTGTAAAAGACCCAGAAAGAGACCACATGTGAGATGGATGGATGAAATAAGAAAATGTGCAGGGGTGTTGTGGAGAAGAAGCTAAAGATTGGAGAAGATGGATTAAACTTGGAGAGACCTTCATCCTGCAGTGGATTGATAATGGTTGATGATGATGATGAAGGGCTCCGAAAGCGCTAAGTCCATAAAACAGAAGCTTACCAATAATAAAGTTATAGTTTCACCTCAGCTATTAATTTTAGCTTATCAGTAATAAACAAAATTATAAGTTGTGGTGTAGAATTTTGATCTTGCCACAGTGAAAAAAGTTAATATGAATATTGAGACTACTCTCGGTATTGATTAATAAAACTGTCACATCAAAAGCAATAAAAGTATGCCACAAAAATAGGCTGAAGTGCAAAATAATAATGATGATTATTATTTTGTTATACAATAATAATAAAAGATTAAATGTCTAACTACTAATGTTTTGCAAAAGTAGACAAAGTAATTGAATAGTTAAAGTATATAAATTAGTTTCATAATGATTAAAACATCATATGATTTTCTCAGTTTACAACCAACATCACAATAATCCACTCACTCTATCACTCTACTATTTGGCCATTTATTGAAAGTTTGGGTAATAACATTAGATTATTAGTACCAAACAAATCTCCAGCTTCTCGATCACCATTACTGTCATCTATTTTTACCCTCTTCCAAGTTAAAGTTTCCAATTTTCATATGTCAAATGCGTTGGGTAGCGAACGCGAGCCAGCTGGAAGGCAGCTATGCTAACGACTAAGCCACCAACTAAATAAAATGGGTTTTTTTAAAAAAAAACACTTGTTCTGCAAATAGATAGAATAAAGCCATCACAGGATGAAAATAAAATTTGTTTTTAATAGCAATGTTTTTTTTTTTGTCAAATTGATTTTACGTTTTTATTTATTAATTACTTTTTAAAATTACAAGCAATCTTTCATTGTTGACAGTTTCTAGTGAAAATCTTGTTAACGGCGTTAACTTTTTATAAACAATAGCTTACTAAAACAATTACCAAAAATAAATCAAATTCAATGAGCTTTAGTCAGCTTACGAATTAAAAAAAAAATTATATATTTAAATAACAGATTTCAATTTATTTTTTAAAATATATCTTACAATATCTATCAGAGAAATTGAGAGAGAACTTCAAGCGCACATTAACAGTTAGGTGTGACAGAAATGATTCTTACATTACTAGGAGATTAGATAAAGCCAGGGGTAGGTTATACTACGAATTTCCTTGGGAATGTTTTCACTGGAATGACCATTTCCTGTCTATGCGAAAACTCATAATAATATACCAGTTTCAAGAGTAAGAATAAACTTGCAATAAATAAATATCTGATGCAGTGCTTATTTATTCATTAAGGTGGGACATCAAAACTAATTAATTCTTAGTATTTAATAATATTATTCCCTATTCGATCTTAACAATTATTACACAAAATAATAGTTTATGCACGCACATTTTTGTGATTATATATATTGGGCAACTTCCATCAGCTAGAAAAGTTTGTTAGACGTCTTTAGAAAAATTCAAACTTTGTTTAAACTTTTCAAATACACCCAGTTCCTAGTAATAGCACTCACATTTATTCTCCCATCTCCTTCCTGTGTTGCTGGTCTAGATAGCAATCTAACCAGGAATCTTTAAATTCATGAATGTTGAATTTAAAGTGAAGCTCTAACCAACTAGGCTAGGTCAAAGGCAACAACATTAGTTGAATTTGATATACTTATTTATGAGGATCCTTCCGATTTCTCTATTTTTTTCTTATGGGCAAGATTAGTGAATGGAGAAATCAAGAGGACCACCATAGTTAAATATATCAAACCTTTAAATTATTGCATTTTCATTTACAAATATCAAACTTGCTCCACTCATAACCTTGACATGATCCATTCTAGATAAATACATAAGGATTATCACTAATTATTTATTAAAATATAATGATCTCTACCCCAGAAACAAACTTTAAATCTCAGTTTTAATATATCTATTGTTTTTTTTAATTAAGCATACACACATGGATTAATTCAACTGTCTTTTTCCATGTGTAATATCTTTTATAGATATTCTTAATAACCTCCACACCACCACATATTCTTGAAACACATGAATAAAGATATTATAAAAGAGAAAACCTTGTGTGTTAGAGCATCATTTCAAATTCGATATTTATGAATCTAATAGTCCAGATTTTATTTCCATACTAGTATTTTCACTGATCAAGGCAGCATCAATGGAAGAAGAGTGGAGAATAATACTACTCAAAATATTGTATGCTACTAATAACAGTTAATATATATCTAAAAATTATAAAGTTTAAATTTGTCTAAAGACATTAAAAATTATTCTAGATAATGGAAATTGTCCAACATATATTTAGCATAAAAACTTTCAGATAAATATTTTAAACATATTTATTACATTAATTAATGTATCGTGTAACTTTGACTATTGAGAATCATTAATAGTGAAGTCTGCAGATATTAATGTTATATATATATATAAAAAAATAGGAAAGTGTTTCATGTGTATGTTTAACCTATGACATATATAAGCAAATGGATATAAATAAATATTTTGTAATCATTTATGCAGTTCTGAAATTTTCATTTGGTGGATACACTCAGGGCATTTCAGAGAAAATGTGAGGCCCAGGGCAACTAATATTTTAGAGACCCTTTAAAATTTAAAATAAGAATGTGGGGGGGGGGGAGACGAAACCGAGAGATTTTAGTTACACATCCAAAAACAGAACTCAAGGAGGAGTTAGTTATGAGTCACAGAAATGAGCAAGCAAATCAGATCCAGATAGTACTTGGATAGGGTAGATTCACTCTAGCACTGTCAATATCATAAAACACTGTCAGCAGAAAACTGACTGACAGGGGGCTGAGACTATTAGTTCTGCCAGTCAGCGAGCACTGCAGATGCTTTCATTGCAGTGTCATCAAATTGGCACCTCATCCTTAAACTGGCTTATGTTTTCAACTCATGGTATATCTGCTTGGAAAAGTTTTTCTCGAATATTTTTTAACTGTAAAATTAAGGCTGTTCTATGAGCCATGACATTGCTTTGCCCTTTCATATATTTTTTGTTTAACATATTGAGTTGTCAAGTTGAGAGCTCTAATATATTGTGAGGCCCAGGGAAGCTGCCCCTCCTGTCTCCCCCTCTGATTGACCTTGGATACATTTATAAGTCAGGTATTGTTTGTCAGCATGAAAAAATTATAATTGACTTAGAATGATAGAATTTTTAGGTAATCATTGGAAAAAAAGGATAAATGGTTAATCTGAAAAGTATATATTTTTGATAACAAAGTCGTACTATAAAAGAATAAATAATGAGAAGATCAGATAGTTGGTCTAGAGAAGTACTTTTGATACATACTTTTTGGAGATAGTGTCCGATTTAAAACATGAGCCTACGTAGCTACACATTTCCAGTGGTAAATATAAATTTTATGTAAAAAAAAATGATAACATAATTAATTACAAAGACAATGAATATTTGGTAGATTCCATGAAACTGTGTTTATCATACAATCTCATTAGAAAAATATGAAACTAAAAATCAAAATATTATTATTAATCATCCAAAAAATTTTTAAAAAAAAAAAAAAAAAAAACATTACCTTAAGTTACTGAACAATCTCCCGCCCTCATTTTTTATATTTTTATTACTTGTAATTACTTTTATATTAATTTAGATAAATTTACTTTCATTAATATATGCTTTCATTTTAATATTTTATTTTTTTCAGAAATGTACAAACTTAACATAACTTATACATTGAAGAATTGCAAAAACATTAAAACATTTATACAAATATTAATTTCTTTATGTTTTATTGTAAATTCCAATGGTATATAATAATGTTTTTTATGTGCATTGAGTATGAATTAGATTGTGTTGGAATGAATAAATATATACAACAATATTTGATTTAGAATAATGTAGTCTCCTTTTGTTTGGGAACAATTTATGTGGTGAAAAAAAACTCCATAACTAAACTAGACCAATGTAAGAAATTAAAGGAAAATTAGTTTACAGAGTTAATACTACTATTAAATATTTAATAAAGAAAATCAATCTATAGAATTGATTTTACTATTAAATAGTTGGTAAAAGAAATGTATTTTGTAAAATTATAATTATGTAAAGAAAAGCAAGAAAAAGAAATTAGATAGTTTATTTAAGTTTTGTTGTGCACAATTAAATTATGTAGTTTAAATAAATGTATTGTTACTAAATTATTATAATGGTCAAATATCCAATACAATTTATTTGTCCATAATGTTGTCATAAATAAATAATCACTCAAAATAAGATTGGAATAAACAATTAATAATAACTATATTATACTATTTATTGAACAGGCTTTCATTTCCATTGAGACTTCTCCGTTCAAAAAATATTATAATATAGTTAAAAATTGATAATAAATTGAAAGTATGCTAGCCTTTCACATGCGCAATTATAACAGAGACAGCCAATCAGATTTTTTAAACAGCTATCTAATAAATAATCAAGCTTAGACACGAGACAGAGATTTTGATAGAAAAGGTTGATACCACCTTTTCTAAACTTAACTTTTATATATATAAGCCAGTCTTAAGAATCTTAGCCCGAAAGCTTTAAATATATAAACATATACAATTATCATTCATTGTGTTATTAATATAATATATTATGGCACAAAATCTCAGATTTACTATACCGCAATTTTCATAGCAGCAACGTATGTAAACAATATTTATCTAAATCACATGTTGTTAAAAATTGATAATAAATTGAAAGTATGCTAGCCTTTCACATACGCAATTAAAAAATCTGATTGGCTGTCTCTGTTATATTGTGCATGTGAAAGGCTAGCATACTTTCAATTTATTATCAATTTTTAACAACATGCGATTTAGATAAATATTGTTTACATACATTGCTGCTATGAAAATTGCGGTATAGTAAATCTGAGATTTCGTGCCGTAATATATTATATTAATAACACAATGAATGATAATTGTATATGTTTATATATTTAAAGCTTTCGGGCTAAGATGCTTAAGACTGGCTTATATATATAAAAGTTAAGTTTAGAAAAGGTGGTATCAACCTTTTCTATCAAAATCTCTGTCTCGTGTCTAAGCTTGATTATTTATTAGATAGCTGTTTAAAAAATCTGATTGGCTGTCTCTGTTATAATTGCGCACGTGAAAGGCTAGCATACTTTCAATTTATTATCAATTTTTAATAACATGTGATTTAGATAAATATTTTTTATAATATAGTTAGTAATAGTTGTTTATTCCAATCTCATTTTAATTATTTATAAATGACCCTTTCAAATTTAGATGGGGGCTTAAAGAAATAATTTCCCTTTGCTTGTTGTAAATTAATTGCAAATCTGAATACATTATTAAAAATTATAAAACAGTAAAATTGAGAAAGTTAAAGAAAGAATTTCAAAGTTGTGTCATAATTTTTTTTTTCTTTTATAATAATTTATAAAATAATTAAATGAATGTACAAATTATTTATAAAAACTTGAAAAAAAATACATTAAATCAGGTCATTAAGTCTGGATATAGATGTCATTCAAAAATCATTCTGATATAAATTAATACAGACTTAATTACATGTTAAGTGCTAAAAATATGAGAACATGAGATATAAATAGATCTGAAAAGAAATACAATAGTAGTCTAATCTTGAATTGAGAAGAAAGCAGTGCAAGTTGATTCAGTAAAGAGAGGAGAAAATGCTGATAGAGAAATAACTATTAAATAAAATGCTAGTTAAACCAGTTTTCTTCAGAATAGCTTTGGATATCAGTACCTTTGATGCCTGTTTTAAAATATTTTCCAATACTACATTATTAGCAATAATGATGACATTAAGTAGCAAAGAACTATTTGCCATGAGTAATTAGAAAACTGTAAGCACATCAGTCAAATCAGTTCTATCTAAATGTGAACTTTGAAGTTGCAGAGAGTGTACTATTGCCTCCTTTAAAGAAAAAAAAAACATGCCATAAGAAAAGGAGAGGACTTTTACCATAAGACCTACTATATATCTATCTCAAGTAGGACTCATCTACCATCAGTGATACCTGAAAAGTATAATCACAATCAGGACTGGATTAATAAAGACTATTGTTAAAGATGTGTGTGTGTGTATATAGTAAGCTTACCTTTCTCTACAAAAACCATGATTTAAAATATTCTTATTAGATGGTAAGATATTTAATTACAAGATTTTAAGTATAGTGTTTATAACAATCATTAGTGATTACCCACTATACTTGCACTGTAAACAAATAAATACTTTTAAGGAATACTCATCTTTCCAATGAGTGATCCCTAATGATCGTTACAAATTAAAACATAGCACTATATAAATAAATAATTTATTGTATAATGTTTATTTGATTCAATATTTTGTATTTTTTTATTATTATTTCTTTTATGTTGTGGTAGTTGCAAATGGATAGGCAACAATTTCATATTTTATTTATTTAGTGTACATAAATTGCTAAGTTCCTTTTTGCTTTTCAAACTCATTCCAAACATAAGCCTTAATATACCACTAACTTAGAAAAGCCATGAGACCTACTGAAGGACAGACAGAGATAATGGAATTATATTAAATTGATGATGATTGGTGACAGCAAAATATCAAGAAATAATCTTTCTATTTAAGGGTTTGGTACCTAAAGATTAATTTTAAATTAAATCTCAACAAAAAATACTTTTGAGAATAATTATACTTAATTTAATTTTCTGTGCTAATGTTGGTTAGATTAAATGTATTAATGGTTACATTATTGAATATAGTTGATTTTATTAATCATTTCTTATTTGAATTTTCATTTAGCTTGTTTTTCAGTCTGTTACAATATATAATAAGTTAATATGACAATCAAATAAAAAGTTATTTATAAGAATATAATTTTTATATTTCAAAAAATAATTTCAGATACCTGAATCAAAAGGTGTAACTGAATGTGCAATCTCATAATTATTATTCTTTGCATGTATAATAATCAATCATACCTTTGATATCATGTGCCAAAGTGGCTATTACCAATTAATGTGAAATGATATGCTGAATTCAACATTATCATGGTGATTGTGATTCTAAGATGTCACATTATAGTGGAAGAGTCATTAACATGGCTGTATGTACACTTATAAAATTCACTCTCTGGCTTCATTCTGTGTATATTAAAATAATTTATTTCATTTTTTTTTCCACAATTACAAAATGCAGCCTTTAAAATTCAACACACATAAAATTAATTTACTACATATTGCAAATGGCAACAGAAGTCACTACTCTCATTATAATCATAGCTATTTCCTTTTTTAAAAAAAACTCATCTTTTTTACTCTTATCCTTCCCACACATCTTTGATAACTTATTTATCTATAATTATGTACCCAATCCAATTTCCTCATTAAATAATCTCTTTATTTATTATCTTCATCATTGCAAGTCCTTTTTCAATATGCTCAAAATACTACATATCAGAAGAAGCCTTCATACTTTTATGCTCTAAGCATCCAAGACTCTGCTCTATATAATGTCATTAGGTCAAATAAAACATTTAACAATCCTTTTTCTTAATTCTAACTTCAACAACCACAAAATGAATTCACATCTTTATTGTGAATTTTCGTTCTAACATCCTTGTTACAATTTCAAACATCAGATAACCAACTTCATGACTATAAAATAATTTATTTTATTTGTAGAACTGCTGCAACACTTTCTATTTATTATCAGCCAATATATGATGGAAAAAATATATTTAAGATAGGAAGTAATACAAATAAAAACTTTGATAGCAAAAATAATGAGGCAAAACAATTATGATAACTACCTTCCGCAATAACCGATTAATTATTAAAATGATGATGAAAGAAACTAGTTAAGAGTTTTATTACTTTTTTTCTCTTTATAACATTTACATTAAATACAAACATTTCCAAAAATGTGAATTTCATAACACATTATTTTATCAAACTTTCTGACAAATCTCCCAATTAATAACAATAAAATGGTTTCAGCGGTTTCCATAGCAACAATCGTTCCTTGAGTGACATATAAGGAAAATGTCTAGGTGTACATGTCTAAAAATAAATTTATTATGCATCAATTTTAGGAGTGGGACGGCTCTCCCGTGAATGATATTAATGTAATACTAAAAAGTTGTTGGAGATGCTCATCTCTAGGGTAGTGCTGTAGATAGTTCTTGATAAGCTCATAAGAGGAATAAGGTTCCTGGAGAGACAGGGAGAAAAATCAACAAACAGGATTTCCCATCAATTGAATCTAGGGCGGTCACACTAAGAGAAAAAAAAGTAATTAAAGAGCAGACTTTTTTTTTCAGTAAAGAGATTTAAATTATTTTGGTGACTCAAATAATAATCAAATATAATTTCAGTGCTTTTGAAAAATATACTTTCAGTTCAATTCTACTGATTCAGCAATCTATGTATCTAGCAATCTCATTTTATATATAGTAATCTGTCTTTATATATATTATAAATGGTTAAAAATAATAGGGCTAACATAAAACTGAAAAATAAATAAACGATTAAGACCTCTTGAGGGGCCATAAAAAATTTGAAATAAAAAAGTGACTTATGAATCATTAAATATATATATGAGAGAATAAAGTCAAAGATAAAATATAAAGATTAAGTGATAGAAAAGAGAAAAGGAGGTAAAAAGTTTGCAACCGAATTAGTAAAATCATTTCTTCAGACAGTTGAGAATAAAAATAAAATATACCAGAGTGTTTGTATAAATTTTATAAACCAAACCGTTTCAATAAGATTTGGATCAATAGATTCCCACATGTACAAACACAAATTGAAAATTAACTAGTTTGATTATCTGCTTACTTTCGATTAAGTATTAAGAAATAACAAGGCTAACACAAATTTACCTTTCAGCAGCATATTCTTTTTCTTTCATTATAGTTATGCCACCTACAGTAAGCTTTAATAATTAATAGAGGCCAGATAATCCATATCCAATATCACCAGAATAATTTCAAGCTTGTGGACTTTCATCAATGAGAAGCTTTGGATCTTGGAATAGTGTATCTGGACCTTTATAATCCAATGAAAGAAAAAGAGCATGCAACTGAAACAGAAATGTATAAGCTGGAAGCATGTGACACGTGATATTTTATTGGCTTTCTATATTTATCTTCAATTGCAGAATATAATTATATAAATATATTATAAATCAATCTTTAGTCATTCCATTGAATACATGTCACATAAATCTCCATTTAATCAAAAGTATTATCAACTTAAGTATAACATCTTCAATAGTGAAAATCAAAAATTTTAATTGCTAATTTCTATATTCTCTACCAAATATATATATTATCAAGCTTGATATATATTTTTTGCAATTATAATTACAAAATAAACATAAGAATGAATGCGATTTTAAATTATATTTATAAAATAAAATATAAAAACAAAATGTGCTTTATGTTAAAAAAAAGAGGTCAAAGAATATTCAAAGTGAAATTCAGATACTTTAAGAGTCTCACAAACCAGACAAACTCCAATAATGTTTACATATACATATAAACAAATATCATGTTGTTGCATAAAAACAGTATCAACAACGTATTTAACTCTTCTCCCAAGCATTTTACAATGTCAGCATAGTATCACAACAGGTTTCTATTTAGTATCATGTTTCAATTAAACTACTTTTAGTTGCAGCGTGCCATTTGATACCTGATTTTGTCATGTAATATTATAAACTATAACTTTATTTTTAATTAATAAATGGAATCTAATGAGGAAAAAAAAATTCTGGGCAGATTTTAAGTTATATTCCTAAACTATGTTTTGCCTTATATATATATATTTTTGCTGCAATGTGACACAAGTATTTTTTTTTTTTTACAACTGTATCATTATTATGTATTATTATATAATATTTTAAATTATATTTTGTGCTTTTTGTATGATTTGAGAAGAATCAACAATATTTAAAAACTTTTTAAAAATATCACATTTTATTTTTTCTTTAAAAAATATATAAATACATAAAAAATTGTATTTTTTTTTTACAACAAATATGCTTCAAATTACATCTGTAGAGAGACATATAAATTCTTTTAAAAAAAAAAGTGCACATAGAGCATAACCTACATTACACAATATGGAGATAAAAGGGTTATGTTTTTGTTGATGCTATTTTGAAATCCTATTAGTGATATAATTTCTTATGTTGTTTAATACCTCATTTATTTGCATTTAACTAAATATGTGATCAGATGATTAGTACCACTTTGCATACAATAATCTTGTAAAGGTGATTTTCTGCTGCTATCCAAGCTTTTTAATTATTTCTAAAATCTCAAACGATATATTTGCTCATGTTTATTCCATGTGATTTTTTTTTTTTTTTGATAAGTTGTATGCCAATGCATTTGAATGATAAAAATGGCTTTTTTTATTTCATGATGTATCTCTAAAGTTGAGATAGTAGAATGAATATGATGATAGAATGTGAGGCAATAGAAAACTATCACAATTTGCCTTACTTTAATTCAGTCACTTAATTAGTACAGGGCAAGGGTCATGAGCTTCTCATTCCATCAGCCCTCTCTTTTCAATAATATTTCACTTCTTTAACAACAAACATTTGTTTCAGAGTATCTGCTAATGAAGATCATGATAAAATGTAAAGAAGATGAGAAATCCTTTAAGGAAAAAGATTAAGAGAAGTGAGTTTTTTTTTTTTTTTTTTTAAAAAAGTGCAGGATTTAAATAATAATATCACATAGAATAATATTTTATTTAATTAGTAAATAGTAGAAGTAAATTAGAAAAATCACAGAAGTGAATTAAAGTATAACTTCAATCATAAGATAAAAGATAACCATAAATCGTAAATTCAGCAATTGTAGAAAATAAAACAAACTAAGATTGCTAATTTTTTTGGCAAAGCAAATGTGACATCAACACTAAATTTAATAACTTCTCTATCATGATGATGATGACAGATCTAATGTAGAATAAATACTTACATGAATGTGCATGCTTCACACACACACACACACACACATATTTCACTTCTAACCAAATGACTGTAATGAATACATCAATATTTTCTATGATTGGATTGTAATCTGATAAATCAATAAAAGAACCATTTTTGTTTTAAAATAGTGTATGTTGGTATTTGTGCTGAGGCTAATTTTCCTAAATATATGCTAATAAAATACAATAATGTTCTTAAAGACATTTATAAATAGGCAGAGTTACCAAATTAAGTTACAGATAGTTAAAAAAAAAAGATAAATTCACTCTAGGACAGAATATGATCATTATGATAATCCAGTTTCAATTTAATAATTGTTTATCAATATATTCTTAACACATTTAAACAATAATAAATCACAATGCAAAAATTTCATTGGAGGATTATATATAAAAATGATTTGACTAAGGCTTTTGATAAAACTGATAATTATATATACTGTATTGATAATGCATGAGCCATCATAAGCTATTCCCATTTGTAATACCATCTAGACAATTACAGTAGAGAATCTTAATAAAAATGATTCAACTTAGCATAATAAAATAGATACGCATACATGCTGTTAAAGCATTAACCATACCAAACTATTTACCTGTGTTGAGTTCCATTAAGCTATCTGATATATCATATATCTATAATAGAACATCATGGTGCCTTATGTCCCAATTTATATTGTGAAAACAGTAATGTTCATCCAATATTCTGTATTTATTATTATGCAATAAAGCATATAAATTAGATCAATTAATACTTAATCAAAAACCACATTTTCTGATTCCTTAATAAAAGGATACTTAATAAAAAAAGTCTTGCTATTAAAATATGAACACACATAATTGTGCCATTATATTGAGAACATTTGTTGCTAATATATGCTAAATATGAAGTGAACCTTTCTATTAAAGATTACCTGAATGATATCTATTACCATTTATTATAGAATTATTATTCATGCTCAAATTCCAATTAGATTTTTGAACATTAGCGAACAGTAAAAATGGAATAGAACTGTCGGCAAACCTTCTATTTACCTAATAACAATGATTGTCATTCTATTGTTACAATATATTTTTCAAGAAGTATAATAACTAATCTTAAAGTGCATGGATGATTTAGTATTATATGATATACAATACATTTTCTTAGTAATTCAATATTATTACAGTTTTGTCTATATTTTTTCATAATATCAGCGAATGCACTAAAAATAGTGGTAATGATATGAATGATTTGATTAGAAATTGAATCAACTTCCAAATATGGAAGGCTTCTATAACTAGAATCAATATTGAAAAGTCTAGGTTGGGCATGCCTCAAACTTCAAAAGGCAACTCAAAAAACACCAAATGAAGTTCATCAAAAATAAGTAATAATACTACTTGATAACATATTATGACATCATGATGATAGCAGTTATTAGTTTAGGTATTAAACATAAATGACCACTGTATCCTTGCAAGTATAATAGTAAGAGCTGCCATCAGTTCCAGTAGCCAATTAACTCTGCCAATCTAAAAGTGCATAAAATATTATAATATAGGCAGCTATTTTATCTGAGCGACAACTTTTGACAACTACCAAAAATGTCCTATTACAAAAATCTTTGCAAAGAACACACATAACTAAAATAAATATTGAAAAATCTAGGGCATGCCTCAAACTTCAAAAGGCTATTCATCAAAAACTACAAATGAGGTTCCACCAAAAGTAAATAATAATAATAATATTCCATGACATATTATGACACCATGATAACAGCAGTTATTGGTTTACATATTAAACATGAATGACCACTGTATCCTTGCAAGTATCCCAGTAAGAGCTGCCATCAGTTTCAGTAGCCAATTAACTCTATCTATAATTATATGGATACTGCCAGTCTGAAAGTGCATAAAACATTACAATATAGGTAGCTGCTTTATCCAAGTGGCAATGTAGTGAACACTTACCACCAAAAATACTCTGTCACAATAATCTTTACAAAGAGCACAACTGTTCTTTTATACCTTTACCTCCAAACCTCTCACAAATTGAAAATGTAGGGGAAAATATTATACGATACTGGAAATAGTCTAAAATAGTGGAACCAGGCAATCATTACTGCATGCTGCACTAAATGTTCATTGTACTGCAAATATGCTGGTCACACTACATAACTCTTCTAGCATGACTCAAATCTAAATAACTAATGCACAACTTCAGAAAATTGAATATATTATTAGTCTGTTTTTATATCATGGATGCTTATGGATCTGGTATAAGAGAGTGTTGTTTCAAGCATTCCTAATGTGTACAATTAATTAATGCATTTGTCAAGATTTTGGATGTTTTTAAAAAAGGTATATTAGTTGAAACATCACATTCCATTAATAAAAGTTAAAGGAATGATCGCCCAACATTTTCACGCTGATAATATAAATTAAACTGCAAACTTATATTAATATAAAACAAAGAAAGAAGGCTTTCCTTAAGATTTAAAAATAACATAAATTTATAGTATTATTTTTAATTTTTTTGTAAAAATCAAAACACAATCAGCAATAATCTACCAATAAGACGTTATTTTAAGTCTATTAAAAAAAGATCTGTTGATGATTAAAATTCAAAGTTATGTGAGTTTACTACTTTTTTATTCATTTACTAATGAAATGATAAGTGGAAATAAATGTTGATTTCACTATATGTGAGATCTATCAATAAAAATATTGTCTGGGGTATGGTATTTCCCCAAAATTTCATATAACTTCCAGTGACTGTATTTTTAAATTTAAAAACTGGCAATGCTAAAAACAAGCAGTCCTTTTTGTGCTGTTTTCTTTTCCATGGATTTGGTGCAACGAATAGAGTGTGAAACTCTGAAACCATAAGATTCTAGGATTATTCCAATTCTGGCACTTCCAAGCACTCAAACTTCATATGAACTCCCAAAGCAATAAAGTCATTTGATTAATTTAATAATAATTCTTTTTTTTTTCTTGTGTGAGAAAATGCCTACTTATGTATAGTTTGATAATTGGAATGCTAAAATGAATTGTGTTAATAATAAAACAAATCATTGCCAGGGATAATTAAAACAGCAGCAAACTCTCCATACAGTAGTAGTGCCATCGAATGCAAGCCATAATAATTAATGGATTGGATAAGGTTTGTGCATAAAATCCCTATCTGACCTATTCATCCAATATCCCCAGACTAGTTTATAGCTTGTGGCTTTCCCCAGTGAGGAGCCTTGCACCTGAGAGCACTGCATTTAAATCTTAGGATCTAATGCAACTTTCCACCAACCTTTTACCTATTTAGTTAACATTAAAGCTATGAGCCCAAGATAATATGATGTTTTCAATCTAAACTCATTCGCTTATATATTTTACAGATCTGAACCCAAATTAGTATCTATACATTTTTCGGTATCTGGTTTTTTAATAACCACATATCATCATCCTATAGGCAGGATTGGTATAAAACCACTAAAATATTACCTGATCATCATTTTTTATGTTTACACAAACTGTTAAAACAGTAGTCAAACTCTCCATACAGCAGTGCTACCCAGTGCAAGCCATAGTAATAAATGTTTGTTAGAATGTTATATATATATTTAAATCGTCATCTTTCTTTATAAATATCCAAAAAATAATTTCATTAAAAATAAAGTAATAAATAAACATATACACAAAGTTATATATTTGTTTTTCCCCCCACCCCCCGGGGGGACTTTTATTTTGACAAAGTTATATATATATAATTTTACAATTCACCAATCAATAATATTAACATCAAACGAAAAGCCAATTTCTAGTTAAGCAACACACATTTATATATAGATAGTATAACTATGTTAAAACTATAAAATTGATAGATTAATAAAATAAATAACAAAAATAGTTTTATAACCTGGTGAAAATTAGAGATTGGGTAGACTAACAAAATTTAAATATAAAAAAAAAATAATTGTTAAAAAAAAATAATAATAATAAATTCATGCACAAAGTATTATATATATAATTTTGCAGTTCACCAGTTACTAATAATAATTTACAATTTTAAAAAATGACCGATTTTTAATTAAACATCACACACTATAAAGATATTGCCATCACTATGCTAAAACTATAAAATTTACAGACTAATAAAATAAACAAAAACAGTTTTACAACCTAATGAAAGATTAGAAGTTGGGACAGACTAGTAATTGTTTCTAAAAAATGTAAAACAACTGCGATGCTTAAAATAACTTTTAAAGTAAACAGTAATTTCATTTTATTTTTTCTTCTTTTTAAGTGCCAAACCACTAAATTTAAGCAAGGCTAACGCGCACATATTCATGATGACAGAAATCTTGTGGATCTCATCAAATGTGAAATTAAATTGTTGAGATGTTTCCAGCTTTGAAAGGTAATTGCTTTATTAACTGAGGCATATTTTGGATTAGAATGGATGAGATTCCATAACAGAGATGCCAGAGCGGATGCCAGGATGACATAGGGAGAACCCATCCTGCTAATTACATAGTTTACTCTAAACAAGTGCTGGACTATTAGCTGCCAACACAGAAAAATAATAATCACTAGAAATCAGACAAAGGGGAGGCTAGATAGGAATAATCCTAAAAATAACTCTTTGAGCAAAAACTTCAGGGGAGGTGGAGATTAAAAAAAGAAAGGGGGAAAATACAGTCAAAATATGAAAGTAACTTCAAAACTAATTAAACTAATTAAGCTGAGAAATAAGTCAAATACTCTCTCTTTTTTTGTATAATTACCACATAAAATACATAAACACAAACAAGTTTTATTTACAGTTCACCTTTCAAAACCATTTTCTCTTTATATTTGTAATCATAGAAGTTGGAAGAAAAAAACAACTTAATCGGATGAAAGAACTGTTGTGTTCAACCCGGTATATGAGTACTCGAATGCCATGAGATCTGATGAATAAATGACCATATAATTAATATATATCTGTGTGTTATCTACAATGTTTTTTTTCTTCATATTTTTCTTAAATTTAATGTATATTAAAAGTGATCCAGAGAAAAGATGATTAGTGACTTCTCCGAGCTGCCTATATCACTATCTCTGAACCAATGGATGTGTTACATAGCAATATAGTTTAGCTATCTTCCACAAAATTTTCAAGTGCTAGTGTGTCTGCATTGTGACATAAAATGTGATCATGTGTTTAGGACTTTAATTCACAATGGAATTTTATTTTAGATTGGGCAAAACAGCTATGGAAATATTTGAAAGAATATGTATGCAGTAAAGGCATAAGTTGCAAAAACATTTTCAAGAGTTTTACAAGATTTTATGGTGGCAGAGAGAGTACTGAATGTGATTTACAAAGGTATAAACTCACATTTTATATCTAATTTATGATCCAGACATGCTAGCACCTTAAAAAGTTTGAGGTAAATAGCTAAACTGTCATTATATAACAGGTGTTGATTCACAGAGGCAGCTTAGAAAGAGAGATAAAGCCAGAGACTTTTTTTCACTAGGACATAATATGTATAAACCTGTTTTTAAAATCACAATACAAATTATCTTAAATAATTCCAATTTGTTACAAATTTAAATCAGAAATTATATTAAACTTATTACAGAATTATTAACCTGTAACAACCATTGTTTATTATGATGGCAGACATAATGTCCTTTAATTTTTCTGGTCAAAGTTAAACTAGGCATTAACACACTTTAATCAAGCAATACTCCTCCTTAATACAATTGATTGTAGCTTGTTAATATTTAGAGCTATGTCATAAACTTTAATGAACACATTACAATATTTGACCATAAATGCTGATAATTAACTTGTTATTATATATATATCCCAACACCATAGCCTTCATACTTAATAATTACCCAATAAAATATCAAAAATCTTTTGTAATGGCAGCTCTAATTGTAGAGTTGTCTTGAGAACAGATTTCTGATATTCTATTAGTTTATTTAAGTATAAGAGCTGTGATGTCATTTATCTATATACATAATTTTGTAAGAAAACAATGTGTTGTAATTTGATCAATTAAAATAATTTTTATAAAAATATATGTTAGCTGAATATTCAAATCTACATTTTCAAATTGCAAAGAAAAAATTCACCAACATCTATGATTTGAAAATAAAAATAAGAAGTAATGTGTACCTAGAAACATAAAAAGTGTTTGAAATAACAATTTGTAGATGTCTTAATAGTTCATTATAGTTTTAATTCTTACACATATATTTATAATATTATAATGATTATAAATTTACATATTTGATAATTAAATGAACCTATTAAAGGTTTACAGATTAATGATCCAAGTCCCTTTGTTATTAGTTATTATTAATGTCAAATAGATTTGAATAATAAATCCTGGATAGACTATCATAGATTTAGTGCAGTTATATTAAATTTTATTTCTTCTTTTTGAAACATTCTCCATGTTCAATAAATATTTAGATATAAACTAGATCTACACTGCTTAATATGTTTTTTTTTTTTTGTTATTTTGTTTCTTTGAAGTCAACATGCTTTTCCTATAATTTATTTTAAAAAATTGAGTCGCAAATCTATTTTGAACTGATTTTCCTTAATTGTGGACAGTCAACTGGATATATTAATAATTTATAGTCTAACTACTGAAGTCCATTTACCACTGATATTAGGGTATAAAAGCAGATGCTCAATTATATTCAATGTTTTTTCTATTAGTCAAGTGTGCATTTTGTTAGCCAATTCAGTACTTAATCAGTCAATTCAGTACTATAATAACTCTCTAATAATTTATTTTAAAATAGTAAATGGTACTAATTGAATTATTTAAAAAAAGAGAGTATTTAAATAAATTATAAATTTATTCAGTTAATCTATGCACTGTTAGACAACTAAATTTCCTTACCAAACATTTTATTAAAATTTAATCTTAACATCGCATAACCATAGAAGTACCACGAATAAGTATCTACTTGTATAAAAAAAATGTTGGAGTACAATTTTTAATTAAAAATATAATTTTAATATTGTTAACGAAGGCAAATAGTTTATCGGTCAAGTTGACATGTTGGACATTATGTGGGGAATTAAATGGAAAAGTTCACGAGAAATTAAAAAAGCAAAAAAAGCATTTTATTGGAAGATAGTTTTATCTAAGACCTGAAAGTAATACGGTAAAAACTTTTAAAATCTTTCACTAATTTGAAAGTAGATATCATTTCTAATAAGATTTGCAGATGTTTCTTTTTAAAGAAAACATTTTTAAAACAATTTATTTTAAAAATGAAGACAGTTATTTAAAATACCTTACATGATAAGTCTTTACTATTAAAAAAAAGACTACATGTATTTAACAAATTTTGGAAAAAACTGATAATTGGAAACTATTAATTGAAAAGAAAATATTTTTGGATAAATAAGAAAATACCCTGACAGTAAAACTCTATATGCAAGCTTTATGTGAAATAGTTAAATATTAATTTATTGGAATATCTAAAAAATGTGCAAGAATTACATATACAGACACCCTAATATATAGCACCATGTCAAAGACACTACAAGCCGGCATAGGACCGTGATGGAAGGAGAAAACTCCGGAGAATTATTTTTAAATATTGTAAGTTGAAATCATCTTCAATAATCACTGTTCTGGAAAATATAAACAATAAACTATCAATTTTATAAACTTTCAAGAACAGATTGGTGATTATTTTTACAAATGGATCCAGATTCCCAAAGTTGACTTTCTTTTCATTTTTTTTTTTAAATTTTCGTTCATCATTTTATTCGGAATCAACTGAGCATTCATCATGTTCGGGGTAGAAAATTGTCATCTTCAAGTGTTTAGACAGTGTTATAGCAACATGCGTTGGGGAATTTCAATGCCTGCAAGGATGTGATAATAAATCCTGAAGAAGTAAAGAACATTTTTTTTAAAGATGAATATTTATCAATGGACTGAAGTTTACGTAGCTATATTTTTTATTATTTATAAACTAATATTAATATTTTTTTTCTTAGTATAATTAGAGATAGGAAAGGTACAAATAAAATATTAATTATTTACTAATATAATATTATAATTTCCATACAGGATACTTTGTAATTTTAAAGTTTTAATATTTTAAGTACCGTAGTGTTGAATGAGTGTTATATTATGCAATGTTTTTATTAATTGTGGACTAAGAAGACATCTAAAAAGTGATCAACTAGAAAGAATATCACTTGGGTAATAATTGTAATTTTTTTTTTTTTATGATGTATTTATTTTTCTTTCTTTTAGATTGCCAGATAGTTTTTTTTAATAATGTTATTGTATGAACATATGAATATGTGTAAATACACTAAACACATATAAAATGTATAGGAGTTAGATTTTATTTAAAAATATGCATACTTTTATTTTATATTTGATATGGTACAATGTAATGGAATATAATTATATGATTCTTTCATGAAAAGAACTTTATTATTTTAAAATGTTTTGAAGTATTGATTTTATTATATCGATACCTGTCATTTGTATTTGTGTTCAAGAAGTTTTTTAAAAGTGAAATAACCTTTTCTTATTGAATAATCTAGATCGACTTTATATGCGAATTTTATTTATTGTTTTAGAAATATGTTTTTTAAGAATTTTTTGGCGATATAGATTGATAAATCTATAAAGAAATTTTATAAGGTAGTGACTTGGGAGTATTTTAAAATGAAACCAAAGTGGCGCTTTGTTGTAGTTTCTTTATGGGGAATAGAAATAGTTTTATTGTCTTAATAATTATGCAGGTACAGATAACGAAGCCCTGTAACTTGTATATTTCCATGGGCAGTGTTTTTCCTTAATATTGAATATTAATGCTCTGAAAAGCTGAATAAATAGTTAGGACATTGTTATTTTAGTGGAGGTTATTAGACAGAAAGCCAGGCCTGTTTTCTTTATGCACTGTTACCATGTTGACCATCTTATGTGTGTACTATTGAGTTGATACTCTAGTTTGTTCTTCAAACCTACGCATCTGATCACTATCATGATTTCTAAGTATTACATCGTACAGAACTGTATCTTTGAAAGAGAATGATAAATAATTTTGGAATAGAAGGATGGTTATTTGGAAAAGAATAAGATAGGTTTTCTTACTTTAAATGATGTTAAGAATAAATACAAATGGAATTGAGAATAAAACTTAAAATAAGGTTAAAGAATCATAGAATATGTTCTACATTTTAATAAATTATTTTAAGAAAGTATGTAAATGATAATAAAATTGTTCACGAAATTCTGAATAGGTTTAAAATATTTCTAACTTATATGTCGTGCATATTTTTAATGGATGGTATATCTAAAGAAACAACAGAGAATATAATAAGTAAATTATATTTCATGAGTATTATTTTATATTTAAGGAAATGCATCAACACATACATATAGTTTATACTAGATTAATACCAAGTAAGATGTAGAATGTATGATAAATCTATTATTAATTGAGTCCACTTATTTTATTAACGAACTGGAATAAATATACTTTGTCTAATAGTATCAGCACTATCATGATAAGTTATTTTAAACAATTAAGAATAAGTTAATAGACATACCTTAGAATAAATAATCCTATTGTAATTTATGTTTTCATAATTGATCTATATTTTGATGGAAACATATAATAGTGTTATTTAATTATATCTAATACATGAGAAACTCTAAGTATATCCATGATGATTATTATTGATAATATTGTTATAAATATTTTAAAGTATATAACAAGTTGTAAGTCGGAATGAAGGCTTAGATGCTTAGATTTTTTTTAAATTTTTGTTTTATTTTGAGATAATGGATACTGTAATGAGACAAGATTCGTTGACTGAAAATATTGTAAATAATTTATTGTTTGTTAAACTATTGTAATAAAATTTGTTAAACTTGTTTTTGTGTTCAAGTGTATCAGTGGTATGAGATAATGTGGAGAGTGGTGGGTCATGTGAAAATCTGTGGTCATATACCCTATATATTACATATACAGACCAGGTATATAATAAGCCTGTGTGTTTCAGTTATTACATAGTAGAGATGTCTGCCCATCCCTTGTATATGTATTAAATGGATTATGTCCTTTACATGAGGGGTTAGACTGACTTTAGGTCAACATGGGTGTGACAAGAATCTCGGCCTCAGGCTGAACTTTGAGCATTCCATCATCAGATTTTCAATTGGATTGATGGTTGAAGAGTTGGAGTGTGGAGGAGATTGAAGCCTGTCCATTAAAGTATGAGGACTGGCTATCTTAATATATATCTGAGCACTTATAGCATATATGTGTGAAGATGGTAATCTGGACAAACTGATGATTGCTGGTTTAGCATGAAATACGGATATTGGTGTTATTTATCTTTTCAACATATATGTGTTCAAGTGTATCAGTGTTATGAGATAGTGTGGAGAGTGGTGGGTCATGTGAAAGTCTGTGCTCATATACCCTATATATAAACTTGTTTTTATAAATTTATGTGTTGCATAAATTTTTTTCCACATCGCAAACATATTACTACAGATATCTTGAACTAAAACATAATATTTGCACAGTATGACCAAGATTATTATTTAAGAATTATAGTATTTTCTTAATGTGATTTATTTCAGAAATTTTATTTACATTATCATTATGGTCATTAATTAATTATATAATAAATTACATAGAATATTATCCATTGCCACATATTCTCAAGATTATAAGATTTTACCACATATTTTATTTAAAATGCCAACTGAAAGATAAAAGATTATGCTATATCATTTATTTATTATTATTATTGATAAGAACTATAACAGGAAAAATAGATGAGATCGAATTATACATTGAAGATTATTATTATTATTATTAGTTAGGTGTAGTTAAGGGTGATATCACATCATTTATCATGCTTGACTACAGTAATTTTAATTAACTTGAATTAATTTAAAGAACCTGAGATTATTTTGAATAAAAAGATTAAGATTTATTTATCAGTATTATCTTAATTAATTAATTATTGTTGATGTCGTAAGAATGCTATAGATTTATTAATTGAGATAATAAAAGGGGAGGGGGGATAGTATTCTTATGCCATTGAGGTGGTATCCTGTGGGATATTGGCTCAATGTAATTCATATTACCACTTGTATCTCACTTCATGGTCTCATGATTTAATTAAATATTTATTTATTTAATTTATAAAACTGAACCATATTATTATTTTTATTAATTAGAGCTAGTTAAACAATTGACATTAACATAGAATATTTTTTATTATATTATATGCATTTTAGCGGAGCATAACTATTTATCTGAGCTAGTCGCATTTTATTATATATTATATTTCCTGGAAGTGAGAGTACAGTATAAATGTTTGTAAAGTGATGGGTTGTGATATTTGTTTGCCAAAATGGCAGATTGAGCCTTTTTATTTACTTTACTCATATGACAATTAATTTAGAAACTTTTAACTATGAATTTACCATTTTACCACTGCACTAAATTTTATATGATCACCAATGCTATCATAACTTGTAACATATATGAATAAATCTCAAAAATTATATACTTTTCATAAAATATATATAATCATACAAAATTTGCACTGCTCAAGTTAATAAGAAAAGGTAAATGTAATACAATAAGACCCAAGAACACTGACCCAACTTTCGGAAGATTGATGTCAGAATGATAATGCTAACACTAACTGCATTGTTAAAAATATGTATATATTGTGGGAAGACCAATGTGCAAATAAAGAGCAGTATGTAATTAGAATCACCCAGCACTCATATTTATATAATAAAGCTAAGTCAAATCATGAATATAAATCAATCTTTTTGGATCATGAGCAAGCTATGGAACATATCTTTCCCTCTAATGTTAAAACAATATGTGCAAAGAGGGATGATAGGAAAAGAAAATATAAAAAAGTGTGGGCTATTGCTAGGGATCCTAATTCCATTAATAGAAAAGATTCTTGAAATGGAACACCTAATTTACATACTGCGCTTTATTTGCATATTGATCTTTGCCACAATATATACATATTTTTAATGACACAGTTAGTGTTAGCACTATGACTGTGGTAGCAACCTGCAGAAAGCTAACTCAGTGCTCTTGACTCATATTATATTGACCATTTCATATTAATTTGAACAGTGCAAAAGTTTTGTATGATAACATATATGAGATAATGAATATTTTCAAAAGCTATAGTTATGATATAAACAGATTTTAAAAAAAAATCATTTTTCTAAAAAAGTAGTAGGGGTATTAATAAATCAAAGAAATTAAAAGAATACATCTCAATTCTTTTGAATAACAATTAAGATTTGACAACTTATAAATATTTGCACATATTATTTTTCTTTGACTTATTGCAAATTAAAACATAATACATATGGTTATTTTTTTTTTTAAAAAAAGCAATCAATCTTACATCTCATTTATTATTATTATTTTCCAAAGTTATAAATAATCTTAATAGTATTCCATACCAATAATCTATTTGTCCATTTATCATTTAAAACTATCATTAAGAATTCTTTAGAGAAGTGGGGATGAATAATAATGATATATATATTTAAAATAAAAAAAAACAATATGGCTGTAAGCAGGTGATGGTAGAATGCAGAAAAGAAATTCCCAAAGGCACAAACATTAGACAGGTCTAATCTTCGAATTTTCACACTAAAAATATCATCAGATAAATTAATGATGAATCACATCGATCTAACAAAATCTAAAAATTGTTAAATTTTCTGCTTTTTTTTTTAAATACAAAAATAAATAAATAAGAATCATTTAAAAAATAATAAAATCAGGTTTACTACTAATAATAACCGAATGGTTAATTATTACTAGGGAATTCATAAAAAGTTCGACCACCGGAAGTGACAGAGTGGGCCGGAAATCATGGATCGTGAGATCCACTTTACAACTGCACCAAACTACACGCTGCGCTAATGTAATCATACTTTGCAAAACACCATCAAAATATCGGCACAATAGTGTCAACCATGAGAACGATAATAATAATTATTTTAACCAGTAAAAAAAAAAAAAGATTTACGCAACGATTGCGATTTCTTACTTACCAATCTATTAGTAAAATAATAATAAAAGTGTATCTTTAAAATTTACTTTTACTTTCCTAATTTTATATTTCTAAAAGTATAAAATGTTAATCTTCCTAAAATTCTTACCACATTCCATAGTATTATAAAATATATTTCTCAATACACTTAAACAGCACTGTGTTGGTGGTGTTTACCAAATAATCACCATTTGGTTTTGTATGGATAGCATTGAGAGTGATAGTCTCAACAGCTGAAGATTCCTGGATTGAGTCACTTTGAGGAGAGTAAAAATCAATTGAAGAGAACTGTTATACTAAAACTGGGAATTAGTGCTTAAACATTGCTTGAACCCTCATGCAATCAGTCATTTATTTATTTAATGAATATTTATTTTATAATTAAAATAAAACAAATAGGTTTGGGCATACTTGGCTTATTACTTAGCTGTCAGAGTATAAATAGAAGGATTATTAAATGAAATTGTAAGCAAAGTTACATCACAAGATTACTGAATGCATTTCATTATATTGCATAAAAATGTGATCTTAAAAAAATGGACAGGAAAGATAGGAATAAGGATTACTTTTATAGAAAAAGTTGTAATATGTTAACAGAGTAAGAGTTAAGATACTATAATCAAGAAATATATCCAGTTTCTTCTAGAAATTTTCCATATAACCTTTCCAAAAAGATGCATCATCATCATCATAATCATTAATTGAGAATCAATAAAAAACTATATGTTTAATAAAAATTTTAATTTACAGGTATATAAATAATGATAATGTTGTATATATATATATTATACTTTATTCCATAATATAAAATAGCAAACCTTCAAGTGGCAATTAAAAAATAAGATATATTTCCACAAGGTCATAAATCTACAATAATTTTGCTCAGCATTATAATTAATGTATCACTTTACATAAAGATTATTTAAGTCTGAAAATATGTTGGACTATTTCCATCACCCATCAGTAAATGTTGAACATATAGAAAATTTTAAACTTAAACTTTATCAAATTCAATCAACTTGTTAGTAATGCCTAACCTGTCTTGTCCATTTGTGTGTCATTAATATCAAGTTGTTTGTATTTGAAAAGTTTAAATAAAGTTTAAAATTGTCTATACATTCAACATTTATTAATAGGTGATGGAAATAGTCCAACATATTATCACATTTAATATACCATCATCACAAACCTTCAGGCAAATACTAGATTGTTTAAGTCATCTAAATTTTTCAGATGATGTAGTTATTATTGCAAATAAGCTTTAGAGCATCAAGAAATGTAAGAATTATCAGATGAAAGTAAAAAAAATAAGATGAAAATTAATATCAAAAAGATTAAAGTAATGTTCAATAAATCATGACGTAGAAGTTAGCATCTACAAATATCTTGATCAGACTAGTAATACAAATGAAAACACAATGAGTAAAACTATTCATATAATTAAATGTTTTGTAGAAATAACTTATTATGAAAAGAAAAAGGACATATGTATTCAAAAAAAAAAAAAGGTATTTAATAGATGTGTTTTCCCAGTTCTTACTTATGGATCTGAAATATGGCCAATTAATAGAAGAGTAATACAGAGACTTCAGATCACTCAATGAAGTATGAAAAGATAAATGTTGGGATCAACAAAGAAGGAATTGTGAAACAAAATATTCAAAGTGAAAGTAGAAATAGATAAGTATTACCAACACCATTGAAAAAATTAATAGAGTGAAATGGAGTAGAGCTGAGATTATTGCTAGAAGATGTGCAATAAATCAGTTGGAAATTTTAAATGGGAATCCAAGTGAGTGTAAAAGACCTAGAAAGAAATAACGTGAGATGAATAGACACAATAAAGAAGTTTGCTGGGTTGATGTGGAGAAGAGAGAGTTTATGAATCAGAAAAACTGAATCAAACTTGGAGAAAGCTTCATTCTGAAATGAATTGCTAATGCTTGAAAATGATAATCTTTAAATATATAATTATTTGGAAGGAAAGTTCTTTTATTATTACAATAAAGTTTGTTTTTTATTTACTCATAATTCTTAATTTATGATGTATTTATTAAGCATAATAGTTAGGAATTTGAAATAATTAACACATAATATTACAAATAATTACAGCTCCAAAATGTGACTAAATAGAAAAACTATAAGAAAAATAATAAAGCAATGTAGCAAAGAAACAAGTTTGCAATAAAAAATGTCTAATGCTTTTACAGTATTTTATAAATATATATATATATATTATCACAGTCTTATTTTTCAGGGAATAAAAAAATAAATAAATATGGAGACACAATTCATCAACACAATAAATCCAACTGGAAAAAAAAAATTAGTAAAGAATGTTTATTTTCCTTAATTTTATTCCTCAAAAATGATATTTTGTGGTGATCTATTATAATATGAGTGAAGAAGTGTCCCTTGTTATATATAAAAATTAAATACTGCCTAATGCTATACTAGTAATTATAAATAAAATAAAAATTCATGTAACATTATAATACTAGCCAAAAAACAAAATTTTACTAAAATTCTTCCCAACCATGGTTTCATCTATTAACATATAGAACTTTTCAAGTAATATTCAATTAAACCTTCTCTCTCTTTCTCTACATATATATATCTCCAATTTTCTTATCATCATCATCCAGCTCATATTTTTTCTGTAGTAACCAAAATATTATTTACCAGAGCAATTCACCTTTCAGATAGATTATATCTAAAAGAATAAATACATTATATAAATAATATATTGTTAGCAAATGGTTATACATTGAGCTTTATTTCAAGCTAAAAATACCAAAAATGAAAACAAAAAGAAAAAAACAACTATTAGGGTTTGTATTCTTTATATAAAAGGAACCACATACAATATTGTATGCACTCTAAAATGCTACAATGTAAAGATAGCATATGCTCCTTATCAAAAAATTAATAATTTTCTAAACAAGCCTAAAAATTCAATTCCTCTTGGGCTCAAGGAGATTATGAAATTTCAAGTGGCATTTGTAAGTCTTCTTGTGTGGTTATGAGAAATCATCACATCAGTACTAGAGGGGATGAACATGCTAATGCAGTGAAGCAACATTCATCATCAACAGCACTTTTAATTCATGCTATGAATTCAGGTCAAAATATTGATTTTTCTAAGACCAAAATCCTATAAGATCAAAAAAGCTATTGGGATACTAAAAAGACCAAATTGCATCAACAAACAAGATGACATATAATAATAATAATAAAATTGTGCTAACACACATATAACATAAAGCTATATAAATGATAACTAACAAGCATAAAGTAGAAATCTATGATTTATTACTTAATATGATGGCATATGTAAACTTCACTCCTATTTGGAAATTTTTTTTGAGAAACAAATTAAACTGAAGATTCTCTGAATTTTTATTTGTTGTTTATTTATTTTTTATTTATTTTTCAAATTGTTCAATTTTATACACCTGTTTTTTTCTAGTTATAGAACTTTAACAATTATTGTGAATACTGTTTACAGTGCCTCTACAATTATATAGTATTAATTTTCCAGTTGAGAACTTGTGTGATCAAGTCAAAACATTGGAATATCTAATTAAAATCTTACATGGATGAACCGGCAAAATATGTTTTACATCTGTAACCGTGAAAATATTCATATAAAGATATATATTATATGTTATATTATATGTTTAGTTGAATTTCACTTGAAAGGGTCTATTTGTCAATAGATGAAATCATGGTTATGGAAGAATTTTAGTAAGTGTTGTTGTTTTCTTGGACTAGTATTGTAATGTTATATAAATTTCTATTTTCTTGTTACTTATATATATATATAGTCAGAGAAAGAGAGGAGGAGAGCAAGATAGAAAAAGGGCAAGACTGATGGAAAGTGAATTTAAACTAAACATTAATGATGAACTATTGTGCTACATGATTACAATACTAGCAATCTAGTAAAACTAAGATATGAAATGTTCTTAACCAAATTTAACTTAAAAATAATAACAAAAAAAAAGTATATCATGAGCAACAGCTTTATTAATAATACAATATTGTCTATGTATGATAAGGGATCAGTATCATAAAATAGCAAGTATGGCCAAATTATCGTGGATCATCCTTCTGCTATGTTGTAGAAAGAAAATATTACATATCCACAGGATTATAAAGATATGTGGTAATTGGATCTGTAATGATAAACTATAATCTAATTGGCTGAAATAGTCATAAAAACAAATATAGCCAATTTAGAATTTTTATTACATTAGTACTACTAATATAACTTGATTTATAATTTTAAAATTAGATATGAGAAATATTAATGTTTCCATATAAATACAGTGGTAGCCCATGCAATGTGCAGTTTGTGTAGCACACAAATCAAACAGTCAATGTGTATATATGAATAAGATGTTTCAGAGTCTTCTCACTTTGGCTAGAATATTGCATTTTTTTGTCATATTTTGCTAAGTTCCAGTTACATTTCATTAAATTATTCACTTTATTTTTCACCCACCCCCCTCATTGATTTTTATATGTCAATATACGATTATTAAACAAATACCTTTTATATTTGAGATTTTGTACAATGTTAAATTAAGTTTTGTAATTTAATTAAATTTAAATCAAAATAGTACTCAATTTGATTAATGCAAATTACTACATTGATTTATTTTCTTAAAGCCATTCGATTTCTAAATATCAACATAATTGCATTATCAAACATTATTGTATTAACTTTATTTGCTTAATAACACACTAACCATAATGTTAAACTCAATGCACATAAACAATCATCAAATATATTTTAAATTAATAATGTTAAACACTCAACGTTTTATTTCATAAAATAGGAAGCAAAATGTAAATTGCTTACCATTTTATTCATATTGTACTTTTTACAGATAAAACTGTTGTTCATATTTATATTTGTAAATTATTCTGTTGTGTATATATAATAAGTCAGAAAGACATTTAAAAAACTATATACAAAAATTAAAGCTTACATGAAATGGTTAAATCAATGAATGCAAATGTAATAATGAACACTGTTGGCTGACATAGCATATATGTGTAAAACATTAAAAAGCTTTCTAGAATATCAGATATCTGCCACACTGGAAGTTTACTTTATTGTAATTATTTGTCACACTTAGCAGATGATTGCAAATTAAAAAAAAAATACTAAATACAAATCTTTCTTAAAGATGTTTTGTTGTAGTATTTACAAAAATCTAAAGAAAAAAAAATCACTTTTTTTTTAAGGAAAAATTTTATTCTATCATTTGTGTACTTATTTTCTACATTTAACAGTAATTACCAGTTTTACAAAACTTACTAGAAAGTAATTCTAATTACAATAAAATCAAAACTCTTCCTATGATTTAATTTTTATTAAAACAACTTTTTTTTATAAATATAATAAATAACTTTGTATGCATTTTTACACTTACACTTTCTCTGTTTAAATGACTGTGTTGGGTGGGAATTTTTTTCTAGGCTATGGGTCTGAAAAGGCTTATCCATATATGTATAAATTTAAATGTATCCACCATTTAGCAAATGTGCTTTTGAAAGCAATTATATGAGGATTCACTATATCTATACTAAATCCTTCATTAAAAAATTTTACTGATTCAAAATCATATTTACTAAAAAATATTAAAACAATCAATGAAAAACAATATTTGATTCTTAAAACAAATTGCTATACTATTTATTATTTAAATTCTTGAATAAAATACTTAAGCTCTATAAAATGAGTTAAATGTTTGCATATACACAAACTAGATGAGTAACTTTTGATACCCAATACAATTATCTATATGATGCTCTATTTAGCAAAGTTTTTTTTTAAAAAAAAGCAATTTTATAGAAGTAACTAGATACAAAAAAAATCTATGTTGTACTTAAAAAAAAAAAAAAAAACTTTTTAATATAGTCATTTATAAAATAACATTTGAATCCCAAAATTAAATTTGCAGACAAATTATATTGTACAATTTATTTCATATAAATTAGGTCAATATCTTCTTATAATGAAATAAAAAATAATCCACTATTTAGTATTTAAAAAAAAAAAAAAAACTTTTGAAAAATTCTTTGATCATTTGATTTGCAAATACTATTATTTATATTATCAAAATTAAATTTATACAAGATTTATTGTTTCTATTGGCAAATACATAGAGTTATCTTTCTATTGCTGCCATGGTGCTGATATAGTGTTTATTATTAGTATTTTTTTAACTGCAGTTTCTTTAGTGACAATAATAAAGCATTAATACAGCATATTCTTTTTCTTCTTTTTTCTTTTACAATTTTGTTAACATTATCATTGACAGTTTGAATTATCTAGATGTAATTCACTATTCTAAATAAGAATAACAACAACAACAAAAAATATTATCAAAGATAAAAATAAAAAAAAAAAGTATATGTAAATAGACATACAACCAATGTAAAAGAAAAAATACAAATATTTAACAATAAAACATATTATTTATGTTAATATTAAATACACAAATGTCAAAACTCACTCTAATAAACGTAAAACTTGAAGTTTGCTTCATGCAAAGTTTAATAGTATTTGTCAATAACCACTGTCTGCTATGAACTAGAGCATGCCCAATTATTCTCTTTCTCTGAAAATGATGTGCAATGTGAGTTACTATCAGAGTAATTTCTGACCATGATTCAATAATTTTCTTCGTCTCCTAAATAAAACTCAACTATAAAACCAGCTCCTTATCTTACTATGAATTGAATTTACTGGACCCAATTAAATTATTTAAGCACTGAGTACTTGTTTATGTATTGTTTTTTCATTGCTCAGTGGTATTACATTCTGAATCCAAATTAGAGAACTCTATAGTTTGGGCAAGTCCAATATTGGGAATTAAGACAATTCACAACAACTTCCAATTTTTTTTAACCTATTCATTATCCAAATTTCTGCATCCTGTGAAACTCCAAACAAAAGATATAAGAAGCCTTTTCAATGGGTGGCAGATTAAATTTCTATTAGAAGAGTGATTTTCCCATTACTAATATCATTATAATGCTTTTATCAATAACATACTCATAATTTTGTGTCAATTATCACTCTAATACTTTAATATTAACATTACTAATTATCTTCTCTGATTTAGTTTTAAATGCATTATCTTTCAATATAAAGTTCCTATAAATTCCATCAATTTGTTAAATTTATTTGGTATAATTTGCTACATTAGCTAGACTTATATATTCATTTGTTATCTCCCTCTACGCAAAATCCCTCATCAAAATAGGCTTCATTCATCACAAGATATGGTCTTGTGAATATATGGCTCTTGTATTTAAAAAAAATCAGATACCACTACAATATGGGCTAAAACATCATCAACAATGGGTGAACTCCATTAAATTTTAATTTAGAATAGTACAGAAAAAAATTTTAAACTATTGAAATTACATTAAAGATTCTATTGTACATATGTATTAATGATGATGACATTAATAAATATATATCATAGTAATCATAATTAATAAATAAACCACTTACCTTTACTTTGATATAATGAAAAAAAGAATATATGATTTCATTATGAACA
Source organism: Epiperipatus broadwayi (assembly GCA_028023455.1). NCBI lineage: Eukaryota > Metazoa > Onychophora > Udeonychophora > Euonychophora > Peripatidae > Epiperipatus > Epiperipatus broadwayi. The sequence continues at coordinate 1,669,963 of JAQFVV010000105.1, read as the reverse complement.
TATAAAAATTAAATAGATTTTTGTTTTAAAAACAATTTCCAATTAAAGGATACATATAACATATCGAATGACTGGATGGCTATAGTTGGCTGTTTTGAGGTAGTGCATAATTTCCAAAGCTGGGCGACGAATCATCCACATTGTCTCTCGAAAAACCTGAATCTGAAAACATAGTTTAATCGTAATATCAGAGTACTATTTCATTTTAAAAACATATGATTTTAATAATTAAAAATAGTAATTAAAACCATAATATATATATATATATTTACATAAGCAATTGCCCTTTCTTTACAGCAATTATAAGTGAGTCCTGTGTGGCTTATCATAATGGAAGAATAGCATATTCAAAAGCTAAAGGTCTGGATCTATGCTCATTCAGTGCCTGAATCTCATGATTGATGAATCATTCGATCATTTTTATTTCTATAATTTTATATTTTATTTCTTTTCAGCCCACATACATATATTTTCACATCTTACTATTCATTCCATTGTACCACTTTGTAATATATTCATTTTTATAAAAATTCAAACCCATAGATTCAGTAGACTTTTCTTGGTAAATTCTTCTGCTTTCAATTTATGGATAAAGTATAACTGAAAACAAAAACTTAAAGAAATTAAATCAAACATAAGAGTTTCATCTATCATCAGCTTCTTATTCTTTCTTTCTGTTCTACATTCCCTATGTCATTTAGTGCAATAGTAGAGTGATGAATTCTGAAGTTCAAGATTCATGGATCACAATTTCAGCTCTGTTATTTCTGGTATTTTTAAATGAAGCCCTGAGCAAAAAGACATTTAATTCGTTTATCTATTCCTGTTCTTTATAATTTTTTGGATGGAAAAATATTTAAATTAGCTTTTATATTTGAATACAAGTATAATGTATATACTGAACTTTAGACATAATTAGAAGGGATTTGATCACAGACTTTCAAGCTCCTTTCAGCTATTCACTTTATTTTATACAATCAATACACATGACCACATACATGTGAAAAAGATTAATGATCTCTGACATACATATTTCATGCTGAAGCAGCACTCATCAGTTGGTTCAGGTCATCATCTCCCAAACAAATATATAATCAGTGCTCAGTTTATATTAAGATAGGGCTTTAGCATCTTCAGATTTTCAATAATATGAATGGCTGAAGAGTTGGAAGGTGGGTCCATTAACGTTTGAAGATTTGCTGTATTAAAATAAACAGAGCACTGATTATATATATATGGGAGATGATGATCTAGACCAACTGATGAGTGCTGGTTCAGCATGAAATAAGTATACTGTGGATCATTTATTTTTTTCACATGTATGCGGTCATGTATATCAATTATATAAGATGGAATAAATCGCTAAAAAGAACTTGAAAGTTTCGTTCAAATTTCCTCTAATTAAATTAGCTTTTAATAATTGCATGAATAAAAAAAAAAAATCAAACCATTACTCATTATCAGTTTGTTTTTTACAAATAATTTTTGCACATTTGATTAATTTTAAATTCACAGACTTTACTGGAAATCTAGTTGTTAAAGTTTTATTTGTTATAGTGACTTTGCACACATATATATATAATTAGAAGAGCCTTGAACTCAGACTTTCAAATTCCCATAGCTATCCAAACCATCTTATATAACTGATACACATGACCTATACATGTGAAGAAGATTAATGATGTCCAACATACATTTCATGCTAAACCAGCACTCATCAGTTGGTCTAGATCACAATCTCCCACACATATATACAATCACTACTCGATTCATATTAAGATAGCAAATCTTCAAACTTAATAGATAAGCTCCAATCTTCTTCACTTTCCAACTTTTCAGCCATTCATATCATTGAAAATCTAAAGATGAAATGCTCAAAGCTCTTGTTGATGCCAATATTATTGTCAAACTCATGTTGACCTTAAGACAATCTGAGTTCAAATCCCTTATAATTACATTAACGTTTAATATAAACAATATACATGTATTTAAATATTATATATATAATCGGGAAACTTGGGTTCAAAGTTGAGTTTATATTCAGAAAAATTTTGAATAAGTACAAACACTCAAATACAAACCTAGAATTATATCAGCAAAATTTAAAATGTTTAAAAATTATATAGATTAGCATAATTAAAATATAACTTATTCCTTACAAAATAGATTTAATTAAAAATAAAATAAATAAATTTAAATTAATTGCTTACATTTGCTTGATTAAAAAAAAAGTTTTGCATTCAACTGGCAGAAAATTGAGTGATGTAATGCATTAAATTTAGTTACCCTTAATATAAAAATATGGGCTTATGCATTTATATACTGATAGACTACGGAAAACTTGTCTGTATCTTTTTCTTTACATAAAGGTTTAACACTGTGTGCATTTAATATTTAAGATTAATTGATTTCTACTGATTAATCATAAACATTGTTAAAAATGAGATTCTGTCTTTTAACTTTGTTTTGATCGAATATGAATTCAAATTTATAATGTCATGTTTACATCTGGTTTAAGTTTCATATTCATTTATAATCTTTAATAAAATCTAAGACTCTGAGAATAAAAGGACTGCTTTAATCTTGAAGATTTTATAATAAAGAAGCTAGTGTGTGCATTTATATACTGACAGCTCATGAAAACTGGCTTGCTTTTGTTTCTTTACATACACATTTAAAGCTGTATTTGTTTAATAATGTGAAACTGTGGTATGCATTGCATCAATATACATTACTTCAATTATATGCTATCCAAAAAAAAAAAAATGACATAAAAATATTAAAATTTGTAAATTTAATAAATTTTTCTATGGCCAGCAACTAATTTGTCATTTAAATTTTCAAACAACACAATTTATATTTTAAAAACAAATCTCATTTATTACCACTATTTCTTTCTGATATGTTGAAATCATATGCATTTTGCTATTCATCTTTTTTTATTTCCAAAAGTTTATTTTGTGCAGCATTTTGTATAATAAAATGTCTTCTAAATAGAACAAAAAAAAACAAAAAACAGTAAAACATAATTGCATCAAAAAGCTCAGGAGTAATTGTATAGATTTTGAAGTTGGACTTAATAAACAAAAAAATTGGAAAAGTTGTATTTCCCAATAATAAAATTGGTACTAAAATTACATGGGGGTGGGGAGTCATTAAAGCCAAAATATAATGTCCAAAGTACATATAAATATGATGAAATTGGGTTGTTCTGATACATCAATGACTTTGGAAAATCAAAGTCTAATACACACCACGTATACTATATATCTACAGGACAGTATAGTAAACAATCCATATTGTATTGCCAACTTAGCATGAGCTATTATCCACTAGTAGACATTGGAACAATATGTAGCAATATTGTTAATGCATTATATTTGCAATTAATTAATTTCTACTGATTATGTACAAAGTTTGTTAAGAAGAAGATACTATGAATTCAAATTAATAATTCTGTGCTAACATCTGTTCTGAGTTTGAACTTCACCTCCAATTATCAAAAAATAGCTTTATTAATTACAAGGTTCTGAAAATAAAATACAATTCTGTCCTTGTTTAAAAAAAACGATTGCATACATTTATATAATGATAATTCATGGGAAAGCAATCTGTTTCCATTTCTTTGCATAATATATGTTTATGGCTATGTTAAATTAATTACTTCTATTGATTAATCACAATCCTGTTGGTAAAAATGAAATTCTCTTACCTTTGTTTAATTGATTATACATTTAAATTAAGAGTAGCTGATTTACAACTGTTTTCCATATGAACTTTATCCATAAATTCAGTATTTGTCAGAAAATATGCCTTAATAAAATCTCAAGTTCTGAGAATAAATGGAATACTTTATTCTTAGAGATTATCTGATAAAGAAAAGTGGGTATACACATTTACATACTGAGAGCTCACAGAACCATGTCTGTTTTCACATCTTTACTCATAATGTTATTTTGTTTAATATATATTGCGACTATATTTTAAACTAGTAAAAATATATATTTAGAAATGCTAATTATTTGTAGTATATATCTAAAAGAGTTAATTCATATTAAATATTTACAATTGATAACACAAATTTTACAAAAAATTTAATCTTTAAAATAAAAATTACATCTACATTCTGCATCTCTTCATATAATAATTAACCATAGGAAGCATCAACAATTTATACAACAACCAACCAATTATTCTCTATAGAAATCTTTTAAAAAAATATGATTTTTTTTTAAAAAAAGTGTCATTTTGCAATAGTACAGATATTAAAAAAGCAATGTTATTCTTGTAAAATAAACAGTGAAATTTATATATAAAAGATACTATGCAAATGTTGTTCAGTGCATAATTAAAAATAAACTTTACTGAAATGCATAATAAAATACATTAAAAAATGTAATTTATTTAATTATTATGCAGTATTTTTAAAAATACAGACTGCATCAGATTTTCAAGCAATCTATGAAACAAAAATCTAACTTTTATTCATTACAAATTTAAATATAAATTTATCATAAAAGACATTAAAAATAAATTTAAAATCATTTATTTAGTGAACTCATATTTAGTAACCTTGTAATAAAATGTATAGTTGAAATCCTAACATATTTAGTAACCTTGTAATAAAATGTATAGTTGAAATCCTAACATATCTAAGGTAAATAAAGTTTTCATCACAAATGTAAATAAATATTTGCAAAAAAAAAAAAATACATTCTATTTAGAATGTAATTTAAAAACTTACTTGCATTATAAATAAATTAAATTAATAACAACAAAACACAACCTTCTATTTTAAAAATAGTCCATTAATTTCAATGTATAATACAAGTCACATGCAACTTCTTTATAAATCTTGATTTATTATACGAATTATTATAAGTGCAATTCAACAATATTCTTTTATAGTCTTTCTCAAGGAACAATTAAAAAATATATAAATAAAATAATAAATATAAATACAAATATTCCACAATAATCCAATACATATAACATATACATATTACTTTTGTCTTAAATCTTATCTCACGAGCAATCTTAAATTTCTATTACATTTGTTTCTTAAATATCTTTCATAAAATAATCCTCTATAATTATTTAATTACAAATTCCCCATTAATTAAATCAACCTATTATTTTCTTTTTTTTTTTTTCAATTAACAACCTATTCAATAAAGAAGGTTTCGTTTCATTTATGTAAATATGCTCTTTATAATTCTTCCACAATATCATATAATACATTCCAATGATTCTATTTTAAAATATTTATGTTTAAATTGATCAATATGTTCATAAACTGCAGAATTTTTATCATTTAAATGTTGTTTTAATCTTATAGCTAATTTATATTTTGTAGTTCCAATATATGACATTTCTTTATTATCATTAATACAATCTAAACATTTTATAATATAAAGCAAATTCATAATTGCTAAATTATTATAATCATTATCATTATTAATTAATAAATTTAAACTTTTATTTCTTTTTATAAACAGGACAAATAATATTATATTTTTTATTAATCATACTAAATATTTTTTTAAATTTTAACAAACAAATCTTTTGAAACATTAAAATCAACATACATTATTTTACTATTCTTATTATCATTCTTATTTAATCTTATCCTATTATTAATTTTTTCAATATTCTTATTACAAAATAAACCATTAATAACATCCTTATAATAGACATTTATAAAACATTCATATTTTATCTTATAAATTTCACTTTTTAATGAATCTTCATTTGAACATAATTTAATTGCTCTATGAAATCTATTATTAATAACATTAATTTTACAATTATTATCAATATCTGAATAACAATTATTTAATACAGCATAAAAATGTTTTCCCCCCTATAAACAGAAGTTTCAATTATTACTCTATTATTATTATTTATTTTTTTAATTCTAACATCCATATATTCAATAATATAATATTAACATTTTCTTTTTTCATAGTACATTTAATTTTATCCTCTTTATTATTAATATAGTTCAAAAAATTATGTGCTTTTCTCTTATTTCCATTACACACCAAAAAAAAAAAATCATCAACTTATTTCACATAAAAAATTGACCTATTATTATTAAAAACAAAATATTCTTCTTCAAAATTACACATAAAAACAACTGTCAAAAATCTACTTAAACTATTTCCTATATTTAATTCCTCTTTTTGTTTATAAAAACAATTTTCCATATTTAAAAATAAGATACTAATCAGTCCGCCAGGCCAGCTGTCTGGTGTTGTTGTTTCTCTGCTAAATAATATAGAAATATGCCATTTACATGGCCCAATATTTCTGTGTTTTTGCAGAGAAACTTACAGCCTATAGAACAGTACTGTTCATATTAGCCACTGCAGGTGTATATGGCATTGCACACCAATATTACAGCCTGCTAATGTGCTTTGTGACATATACAAATATGCACACTTAACAAATCACTATCGTATGGTGTGAGGGTGTAGGGAATTCAAGTGGTCATAACTGTTGTAATATGCATTCTAATTAAAGATCTTATCCCCTACCCCAGGTAGAATTTGATACTAATAATTGTAAAACCGTCGCAGTACTTCCCTAAAAATTTTGGATGGTGAAAAAAATAGCAAAAGGTCATGATCAAGCAGCTTTTCCCAGAACTCATGCGAATAGCCATGTAAATTATGAGACAAATAAAATGTCTGAGGTTGCATGTAGTTTTGTAAATCATAAACTTGGTTTGATCAGTGACAACAAAGTATTTGTCATACACCTCCCCCCCCCAAAAAAAAAAAAAAACCATTAAAATAAGATCAAAACTTTTGACTTTTTCAACTTTAGTAGTTTTTTTTTATTCTAAAAAAAATATGGCGACTTTTTTTTTTTGGCTATACGATGACTTTTTTTTAGGCTTTATTTGTATACCACTGATATATTAAAACTTTTCTTTTTAAAACCAATTTTTATTAATCTTTTTTTAAAAATAAAAACAAACCAAAAATAACTTTTGTCTCAGTGATGACAAATTATTTCTCATCATCTCCCCCCAAAAAAGTTAAATTAAGATCACAACTTTTGACTTTTTCAACTTTGTTTTTCATTTTTGTTTTTAAAATACGGTGACTATACAGTGATTTTTGTTTTGGCTTTATTTGTATTACGCAATGTTTTTATTTTTGCCATTGTTGAAAAGAAAATGTACAAATATGTGAATCAAATCTTGTGTCATAAATTATTTACAAGAATGCCAAAATATCGGTGAAAAAAGGTTTATCAAATGTCAAAATATGAGTAAAAAATTGTATCAAATGTCCAAATATTTTTAAAAAAGGTGGGGGAAATGTAAAAATATTTTTAAAAAAGGTGGAGAAAATGTAAAAATATTTTAATAAAAGTCGGACAAATTGGGAAGAAATATTTTAATAAAAGTCGGAGAAAATGTAAAAATTTAATTAAAAATAGTCGGGTCCAGATGGATATAATTGTGTGTTTTTAGCAGAGAAACAATGCCACCAAGCAGCTGGCCTCGTGTACCGATTAGTACCAAAAATAACAGCCTTATAATAAGTCACCAAAATTTCATATAATTAAAAACTTTCTATTATTAATTTAGTTTCCTTATCCCTTATACATAATTCCATTACCTTATTAGTAGCAACTTCCAGATCAATATCAGTATGCATACTAACAATATCTAATTTTACAAAAGGCACATTCTTAAAATCTTTATTTTCCAAAAATTTATTCAATTTATTAACAAACTGTCTAGAATTATTAACACTATTTTCATCATATAAAATTATATATCTTTTAAAAATTTTTCTATAAATCCATCTTACAATATTTTCATAATAAATATTATAACTATTAATAATTGGCCTCTCTGGAACACTTGGTTTATGAATTTTGGGCAAACCATAAATGTTTGCATAATTTATATCCATTCTTCTAAATCTAAACATATCAGGTCTATCAATATAATCTTTTTCACCCATTACCATTAAATTTTTTTTATTATTATTCATTAATATATTCTCATCTCTATTTATCATTTCAAAACACTCTTCCTTTAATAAATTCATCATTTTTTTTAGTATATGCCTCCCTATTCAAAATAACTATGCTTGATGATTTAGCACTTTTTAAAAATAATTAATCTCTGTATTAATTCTTTATATCCCAAATAATATTCCATTCTTTATAATCACAACTTTTATTTCTTTTTTTTTTCTTTTTCAAATCATATTCCAAATTTTTTATACCAAATCTTAAATTATTGATTAAAAAAATCCTTATTCCTAATATTATCATTTAAAATATTATTATTACATTTGTTCTCAATTAATTGTAATTTCACTTTTGGTTCAATAATTTGTTTTTTAATACTATAATTACCTATTGGCACATAATTTAAACCCCCTTTTTAATACATCCATCTCCTCATTACTAAATTTCCTATCAGTTAAATAAATAACAAAATTTTCTTTCCATTCTTTTTTATTTTCATAATTATTAACTAATACCTTATTATTATTTTTATCTTTAAAACATTCTTATTAAACTGCTAAACATCAAATGATCACTATTTCTTATGCTTGCTCACAACTGTTATTAAAACAGGAAAAACTCTCCATACAGTAGTGGCACTCAGTGCAAGCCTAAGATCTAGGTGAACTGCTCTCAAATCCAAGACTCCTCCCTAATGAAAGCCCCAAGCTAGAAACTAGTCTGGGGATATTGATGATGAGTAGGCACTAAATAGGGATTTTATGCACAAGCCTTCTGGCATCCATTGATTACTCTGGCTTGCACTGAGCGGCACTGCTATATGGAGACTTTTGCCTGTTTTAATAACATTCTTATTAAATAACAAATCATTTCAATTTTTTATTATGCCATTCTAAAATCCCATTTTAAAAAAAAAAAACATTTTTTTTTAATAAAAATACATTTTGATTACATTATTAATCAAACTCATTAAAAAAATCCCAAGTTACTTTAATAATTTTCATTTTGCATTTTATCCTTTTTTTAACCATATTAACACATTTTTAATTGTAAATTGCCCACAAAATGTTTTTTTTTAAATTATTAATAAATATACCCATACTATATCCATAATTGTTCATATTTTTCTTCAAAAACATATTGTAACAAACCTCAACTGGAATATCTATATTTATAAATATGTATTCTTCATTAAAAAAAAAAAAACCCTCCAACATCCAAGTGAATGGTAATCAAAATAAGTTAAATATCTTTCATCATATACAGTAGTAATAAAAGTGAACTAAAAATAAACTGGAAAATGTGTATATAACATAAAATATAGTTTAACAAATTTTAATTAAAAATTCTTATTTTCCTTAGGAAAAAATCCTAGCCATCATAAGCACGTGCAATTAAAAATAAACTTTAATTATAAACAGAAAAAAATGCAATAAAAATAAATTTAGAAATTAAGTAACATATATTTAAATACTTACCCAATTTTTATTTAATGTAAACTTTCAATAATAGAATCTTTAACTTATCAAAATGCCTTTGTCATAAATATAAACAATAGAGGCAAAAAAAAAGATGTATTGACTTACATTATTAAAATTAAAATAATCAAGTGTATACTATGTTTATCAACTTATTTTTATTTAATTAAACAGCATTTTCATTTCTAAAAAAAAATGCTACTATTAGCTACAAAAAAAAATTCAAAATTTTATTCAATAGATAGATAATTATAATAAAAAAATATTGCTAATGTACATAAATAAAAAAAATATATAGTATGTTAATTTAAATTAATTATGCCTAATATACATTATATTGCACATGCTGTACTGCTTTTTTAATATATATTAATTAGCCCCCCCTCCCCCATTTTAAGAGTTTTATTTATTGAATATCTAATGTTTGTTATATATTTTGGATTTATGATAATGAGTAATATTTTTTTGTCCTAGGAAAACATTAAGACTGCTTACAATTCTTGATTTATAAGTTATTTTGGCAAACCAATTGCTCTTAATGTCCAAGGTAAAGCTGTATTTAAATAAATATAAGCATTTTTGAGAAATCTGCTTGTAGCAGTGAATCATTGGTATGTTTTAGAGTTTATTTTTTGGCTAGTCTAATTGAAGTGTAAATTTGGGGCAATTTCAATTAAATAAATGGGTATAAAAGACATGAAGACAGAATTGAAGTCATCAAATTAATTATTTATTATATAGTTAATTCATTTAAAATATGAAATAATATTTTAAAGATTGACTTAATTAAGCAATCACTCACAATTGTATTAAAAATCTTTTTAAAAATACTTGTATACCAAACCCTCTTTTTGCCCACTATGAATATATTAGAAAGTATATTATAACAATATTTCGTCACTTTCTCACAAAACTTTTCACATTTTTACTCAATCTTCTTTCATTTTAATATTCAAATGTTTTATGATAGTCAGTTACAAGTTTAATTTCTTAAATAAAAGATATAAATGTAACTGGAAAAATTGTTTTTAAATGAATAAATGTGTAGGAATTCTACATTTTTTGTTAAATGGAGGTTGCCTTGACAACAGATTGAGATTGTTATTGATATTGGGATTGTCTAAGAGTTGACTGATTTTAATTAATATAAATATAATAACACTAATATGAATTTATTTTTATTGTTAAAAGCAATATATATCATTCAGAAAATTAAGATTTTTCATAGTGCATTTTAATAATGCAAACAAATATACTTCTATACAGACTTTCAAGCACCCATCAACTATCCTCACTATCTCATACCACTGATACCCACAACCACACACATGTAGAAAAGATAAATAATCACCAATATATGTATTTCGTGCTGAACCAGCCCTCATAAGTTGGTCCAGATTACCACCTCCCACACACATATATAATCAGTGCTCAATTTATATTAAAACAGCAAATCTTTATACTTTAATGGACAAGCTTCAATCTACTCTAACCACCAACTCTTCAATTATCCATACCATTAAAAATCTGATGATGGAATGCCCAAATCCCATGCTGATGCCAATATTATTGTTATAAACTTATTATACATAAGAGTGGGAGATGATGATCTGAACCAACTGATGAGTGCTGGTATATTGGTGATTATTAATCTTTTCTACATGTGTGTGTTTATATGTACCAGTGGTATGAAATAATGTGGATAGTTGAAGGGTTTTTGAAAGTCTGTGTTCAAATCCCCAATATTCACAATTAAGCTTGAGGTATATGAAGAATTATCTGCGTTTAGTATCTGCTATTAAGGTGTACAACTGTCCAATACACCAACAATCTCCACAATGTTGTTCTTCCACTTTTTATTTATAAGGAATCCTACTCCATTTGTATTTCCAATATTTGTGCCTTTATAGTAGAGTATATGTCCACTTTTTAAATCAATTGTCTCTTCACCTTTTCTTCTAACTTCACAAAGTCCAATAATGTCCCATTTAATATAAGACAGTTCTTCTTTTAATTCTTGCAATCTTTCTTCACATGAAAGTGATCTGCAGTTATAAGTACCTAAATACAAAGTTGTCATCAAATGGCAGCCTGGGTCCATAATCAGACTAAAGATAAATGTTAAAAAGACTAAAGTCATGTTCAATGGATTTTCTCAAAATATGAAAATAAAGATTGATTATAAGGAGTTAGAAGAAGTTAACAGCTACAAACATAATAGATGAAATTAATCATAGAATTAAACTTGTTTGGAGTGCTTTTGGTAGAAATAAATTGATACTAAAAGGAAATATGTCTATGTGTTTGAAAAGGAAGTTTTTTAATAAATGTGTTTTACCAGTCCTTACTTATGGATCTGAGACTTGGATATTTAATAGAAGAGCAATACAGAGATTTAAGACCACTTAAAGAAGTATGGAGAGATGCATGTTAGGAGTAACAAGAAGAGATTGAAAACAGAATATATGGGTAAGAGAACAAATAGGTGCTACTGAACTCATTGAAAAAATTAAAAGACTGAAGTGGAGTTGGAATGGACATATTGCTAGAAAAAATGATAATAGATGGACAATTGAAATCTTAAAGTGGATTCCAAGAGATTGTAAAAGACCCAGAAAGAGATCACATGAGATGGATGTATGAAATAAGAAAGTGTGCAGGGGTGATGTGGAGAAGAGAAGCTAAAGATCAGAAAAAATGGATTGAACTTGGAGAAACCTTCATCCTGCAGTGGATTGATAATGGTTGATGATGATGATGATGATATGAAGAATACCTGTTTTTCAAGTAGTATACTTCTATATATATAAAACTAATGATTATTGCATTTAAAAATTTAAAAAAACATTCCTACATTTCCATTAGTTATTCGCTTTTAATTTTTTATCCCAATAAGTTAATAAAATGCTAAAAAAATAATATGCAATATCACTAGACTGATGATTATGACTATGATGATAATGATAATAATAATAACTGATTTATTATCTTGGAGTTCTTAGGAAATTTGAGCACTGGAAGTGATAGTTCTAAGTCATGATCCATAAACTTTGAGCTCTAAAGTCAGTTGCTCTACTACTGCACCAAACCATACAAGTCACTACCATCATCATCATAAATAGCAAGGTTAAATGCGTGTACAGTGACTGAATTGAGGCTTTGATTTTTTAATATATATTATTCTGCCAAAAATTGAGCTAGACATTTTCAATTCTATATCCACTGTATTTACCACTGTGCTAAATTACATTGGGCACCAAGCATTAAAAATGATGACAATATATATATATATACTTTGTAATCTCAAAGTTTGAAGTAATTTTCATTCATAAAATGTTGTTTTTGTACATCTTTTAATTACTTACATATGGAAATAAACATGTGCTTAGAATTGATATCATTTAGCTTGTAATTGTTTTCTCTAAAATTTAGACATAGTAAAGAAAATAAAAATGAATCACAATTCATAGTCATTCATTAAGCACAAGCATTCTATTCAATGGAGCAAACTGTTTTTGTTTTTTTTTTGCTTTTTACTTTATTTGCAAGAACCAAACAAAAATATTTAGCTATAAATATGTCATTCTTCTGTGGTGCTTCATATCATGTAAGCATTTATATTCGAAAGTAATATGGTAAATTAGGGTAGAAATTTATATTATTTTATGAATATTTACAAAATCAGCAGAAAGTATGACATTTCAAGGAGTTTATTTTTAAAACAATAAAAGATTATATAAATAAGTAAAGAACTATTACAAGAACAACTTTACCAATGAGAGAAATTAAATCACTGGTGGACAAATGCTATTTGAAGATTTTGGACCTTAAAAATAAACTAGTTCAATTGAATAAATAAATGAAAGATCTGCTTGCACAGTATTATATATATAAAAAAAGACATATGGTTTTATTGCTCGGAAGTTCACAAGAAGTTTGAGCACCAGATTCTATCCTGGGACCTGCTGATCCCAACTCTGAAACTCTACCAATAGCACCAAAACATGCAGGGTCTCAGTATTATAAAATATTACCAAGATAAATCATCATAAAGAATAGTAAAAAAAAATAATAATAACAATTTGAGATGAATTAATATCCATTATATTATATTTGATCAGAAAATTATATAATAATTTTTTTTTAAATGTCAAGAAAGGTACCAACAATCATACAACTTTCAATAAAAGTAGTACATAGTCAAGCGTTGGTGGCCTAGTGATTAGCATAGCTGCCTTCCATGCAGCTGAACCGGGTTTGCTCCCAGTCAACACATTTGACATATATATAAAATAGTACATATGGGAGGGGAGAAATAAATCACTTAATTAAATAAACAACTAAGAACTTAACAGCAGTGGGAAGTGGGTTGACCTGCAGTGTAATATACTCCCATGTATGTATTCTTTATTATGTAATATTAGATTTTATTTTATCCACCAACACGATGTGATTGCTTTAAGAAAGTTTCTTTCTATAGTTTTAATTATAATTGTAAAAGTGATGCAATATCAAGTACACCTTCATTTTAACATGTTTAGCTATTAGTTTGTTTGTTTTTTTTTAAAAAAAAAGACAAAAATATATTTAGCATTCTAGTTAATTATCAGCAGACACATCCCCTTTCCAGTTTGAAAAAAAAAAAAAACTTGTTAACACAATTAATTAGTGTTCATTCTGTTGTTATTTTAAAGATCAACTTATCAAACTTTCCTTAAATATTTAGAGTAATAATGTGTTATTAAATTCCTTGTTTGTCAACTTTTTAAAAAAATGTTTTCTTTTTTTTTGGCCTTATATGAATAGTTTTGTCTTAATTAAGTAAGTAAAACTAAGTGAAGAATCATTCAAATATTAATACTATTTACATTTCCATACTTTACGTATTAAATTACTGACTCATTACCCTTTTGTAAAGATGATTCCATTTAATATATACAAACGCTACCTTTTCGCAATGATGCACATTCTTTTTTTCTCCTACATTTTCTTTACGTCGGTTTTAACATCATTATTTTGATTACTACATATTTATCTTTTATTACAGATTCTATTTACTTTGCAAAAAAAAAAATTTTAATACAGTGTATATACTTTTTTTGTTTCTGTGTGTATTCTGGTTTTTCTAAGACTGTTTAAGATTCTATATACACAGATATAACTAAAACATTTAAAAAGTTTCTATTTCTTAAAAAAGTATGTGCCCGTGAAGTTATAAAGAATACTGATAGAGATTGAATAAAATATTTGTGACATCATAGCATTGCAATAAGTTGAGTTCTTACTCTTCAAATTCTACTTTTGTAGCACATTATCACAGTACCCTTTATCCGGGAGAATAATTCTAACAAAAAATTGAAGATTTTTATTCCTAAAGACAGAAAAAAATAGGTGTATTAAATTTAATAACAAAATTTTAACATCAGTTATTTTTACAAGTCTTTTATTTTGATTTTTTCTTAAAAATTAGATTTCCATTTACATGTCAACATTAATCAGATTTCAAATTTTAGTTTTATGGCAGGGGTGGTGGTGCTAAAATTATTATTACTTATGTATCCATGAGCATATTTTTAAACAAAAATATGGATATCATTTTAAACTTTATTTAAACTTTTCAAATACAAAAATTGTTAATAACACAAATAGACAACACATGTTAGTTTGACAGGGTAGCTCAGTTGGTTAGAGCATTTACCTTAAAATTGGTATTTGAGAATCTAAAGGTGTCAGTTTGACTCCTATGCTAATACTTCACTGGTCAGGCCAGCAACCGAAGAGTGGAGAATAATATTACTTGAAACATTGTGGCACTACTAATCTATGTTGACTATTTATGTGTTATTACTAGAAAATATGGATATTATTCTCAGAATTTTTTTCTTTTTCTGGTATCAATAAACTTTACTTTTATAGTTCATCATGGCAGAAGTTATCACAATATATGCATTAATACAGTATGCTCAAGTAAAAGCTGACAGATGTAAAGTAAATTCCAAGGCATTATTTATATTCATTATTCAAAATAATCTTTGATACTTCTGGAAATAAATGCAAACATGTTTTTGAAGTAGGACTTGATTTCTCTGTTAAAATCATCTGCAGAAACTTTGTCTCAAGCTTCTAAATGTCTTGAATCATGATGTGCTTCTTTCATGGGCAACTTTAATTTTGGAAATAGCAAAAAATATCTGGGAGCTAAATCAAAAAAAAAAAAAAGATAGATACTAAAGCACAACTATGCATTTTCCCCCTGTAAAATTACACCCAATCTTGACACTATAAGCTACCACGTTATTATGCTACAATGATCAAAAGTATTGCTTATGATAAGATGACTTGTGCAAAATGTCATCCCACAATTGATTCAGAACATCAAAATAATACTTATCATTTACCACCTGATCTTCAGGAATGTATTTACAGAGCCCTTTAGATTTTTCTTTTTTTAAAAAAAAGAGTAATGTTTGGATTCAGTTCTTTTACATTTACAAATTTTTTGATTTTTCTCCTTCTGGCAATCACCATTTTATACTCTGGTGCTTAGATGACAGATCATAATAAAACCACAACATTTTATCATTTATTATAACATTTAACAAGAAATTCAGATGTGCATTTGCAATTCTTTGCATACTACTCTGGCTTCATTTTTGATCACTTTCCAACAAGTGATACACAAAGCATAGACATATTTTCCACTTTGTCAAGCCTTCTGGTTAAAATGTGAATAGTGATTTTGGTAATGCTAATGAGTCATACAATGGGCAGTTTAAATAATTTTGGCGACTTTTTGCATATTTTCTTTACTTCCAGTTGGTTTTTAATGTGTCTGACCAAGAAATGCCTTTAGTGCTCTCCCTGCAAGCATAATATCTAGCAAACTATTTGAAAATTTGCTTGTCTCTCATGGCAACATTGCCTTTTAAAGTATGAATCATTTTAAATGTTTTATGATTATTATATCTTCCTAATTTTATTCCTTATAGAGGATTTAATATATTATATGATATGTAGTTATTGGTGGAAAGGGTAAATTAATATATTTTTCTTTATTTTGATGTCATTGTTATGTTTTTAAAATTATTTTTCTTTTTTTAATATTTATAGGTAATCACAAATCAAAGATAAAAAAAAAAAAATAATAATCAAAAATTGTGCTTTAAGATGACTATGAACAATGATTACTGGATGAAATATATGTGTATACATATTATAAGCTAATCAAAAAATAATTTGCAAGTGTGTTTAAAATAATAAAATTAAATGTTAAAAGATTATAAATTATTGGATGAATAGATTATGAATATTGATGGTTAGTAAAATGGATAATAATAAAAATATAAAAGATATTAAATTAAAGTGGAGTGTTTAAAGAGTAATGAGAATAAAATAAAGAATAAAAATAAAATTTTTAAAAAGATTTAGTTATAAAATAGGAAGAGTAGGTACTATTAATATATGTGTAAATTTAAAGAGGGGGTAATACATTTTTTAAGATTTTTAAAAATTTTTAAGATTTTTAAAATTTGAATTTAGCATTGAAGTTAGGAGATAACAAAGGTGCTTAGAATTAAATTATAAAGTAAAATAGATTATAAGTTACTGAATAATTGTTAGTACAGTGAATAATAATAATGTAAAATATGAAAGATATTAACTTAAGAGTTATATATTATGAGAATAGGATAAAATAAAGAATAAAAGTAGTATATATGGGAAAAATATATAGTTATGTGCATATGTATGTGTGTATGTATATATATATGTGTGTATTCGTATGTGTGTATATATAAATATAGGAAATATTTTGATTAATAAATATAGAATGTAAAAGGGTAAGAAATAAATAACAATAATGTAAAATAAAGATATTATAAGATGTATATGGATTGTAAATTATATGTTCATGTATATTTATACTCATATGTTTGTATTATGTTGTAGTTCTGAAGAAAATTGCTGGGGCAATCAAAACTGTTAACTGCAGGAAAGGGTGGATAATAAAGCATTGTAAAAGTAGTAAAGTGTTTGGTAAATTGAATATTATATGATAAAATAAACATACATATACACTCAAATATAATATCAAATATACTACTAATATTGCGTTTTCTTTTTTTACTTTTATAATGAAAAAAATATATGAAAAACATAAATGATGTTTTACTATTTAGATATGTACATTTCTATGTTAATGATCATGAACTTGGAACCTACTCAATGATTTTAAAAGACTTTCCAAATGGTTTGCTGCATAACTATGATTATTATTTAGGGACTTTTTTACTTATTTATGGAGGTAGATATCACAAAAAGATATACAAAGATCTTTTTTTCTTGCTTATCAGCTTTTAGTAATGTTTATATATTTAATATATGACCCAAGAACTTTGCGAGGAATTAACACAGCTTTTTTTTTTTTTTAGAGTTTAAAGTGTTTTCCAGATAACCTTGAGATGCCATCTTTTAATTTCAGCAAAGAATTTTGCAAGTAATTAACATAACATTTTTTTTTTTTTTTAGAGTTTAAAGTGTTTTCCAGATAATCTTTATAATATCAATGAAGTTTGATTTTTCCAAAAAAGGCCCACTATAGATCACATTAAAATATTCTTTTGGAAATCTGTCACTGTTTTGTGTCCAATCCAAGAAAGATTGGTCTTTTAATAGTAGTAGATTTATTAATAGCACCACAGTCACCAATTTGAAGAACTTACTGTTTGTTTTATAAGTTATTGTATTTTCGTAATCTTACGGGTGATTCTTACAAAAAGTATTTATAAAGTATTTGTTATATTGATGTAACATGGAGATCTATCTTCTATACAACAAAGTAGGTAAAAATAATAATTCTATATGCAACTACTTTAATGGCAATAGTTATACTAATATAATGAGATATTCTATATTTTAGATCATTAAATGCAATAGCAGCGCATCAGAATCAGTGTTGCATTTCAACACCCAAATCTGCCTAAAAAACTTCCAAGATATTTAAAATTAATTATAGGTTGTGTTCAAATCATAAAAATATTGGTGTATATTATCTTCTGAAATGGCAAAAATACTGTAATCACAAGCATACTATAAATCTATACATTTAAAAAAGTCATTATTTAATTAAAATTAAAAACTATACATTCAAATCTAGAGCAAATCTGGATACCTGTTAAAGAAAGTCACTAATAAATAGTTGCAAAGACAAAAATAATGCTATTCATATTCTTATATAAAAACTAGTTTTAATTTCAAGTAATAATAATGTTTCCACTGAATCCATCATATAGAAAAACTATATAATTTGGTGAATATTTTTTTTAGAATTTTTATTTATCTTTTGATTTTTTTTTTTTTTTTTTTTTTTTTTTTTTTTTTTTTTGAGAGAGAGAGAGAGAGAGAGAGAGAGAGAGAGAGAGAGAGAGAGAGCTCTATAAAATAAAAAAAAAAAATCAGGATTATTAAATAATTAGTCAAATTTGAACAACATAATAATGTTATTTTTCTGCTAAAAAAAAAATGCACACGAATCCTTTCTTACCTTTTTTTATTTAGACAAGTAAATAAAATTAACTCATTGCTAAAACTAACAAAATGACTCTCTCTTGATATGAGGTATTTTATGAAGAGATGTATGTTAGGAGTAACAAGAAGAGATTGAAAATTAACTACATGGGGGGAGAGAACAAAAAGAGACTGAAGTGAAATTGGGCTGGTCATATTGCTATAAAAAAAGATAATAGATGAATAGTTGAAATCTTAAACAGAATCCCAAGAGATTGTAAAAGATCTGAGATTATAGAAGATCTAAAATGAGGCCACATGTGAGATGGATGGATGAACTGGGGTGGTGTGGAGAAGAAAGACTAGAGTTTGGAGAAAATGGATTGAACGTTGAGAGACCCTCATTCACAATGAGTCGATAATGGTTGAAAATGATGATTATAATTTAATCCCACTTTTTCTTATTATACTGGAATCATAAAATCTGCTACATTTTGTTCTAAATTCCTTTCATAAACTCACATATATTATACTAATAATTTTAATTGCATGTAAATAATTTTATAGCTATCAAATATGTAACACTAAGATTATAAATAAAATCACAGAACATACAGGTCTGAATATGTTACTAAGATAATTTTACAAGTATGATTTCTAAAGAGTCATTACATAAAACCTGTAAATAATAGCCACCATTTGTTATATCAATATCAATCTATTTTGTCAGAAAACAAATCTTTTATCTGACCTTGGTTTGTTACATTGTAAAATAAATCAAACATTGATACTCAAAAAGGCTGATTTTTTTTCTATTAGGAATGATCTTTGTTTTTATATTAATCCATCCAGTTATGAGTTTCAAAAATTAATTTAGATGGAAAATTAATAATTTTAATTGCATGTAAATAACTTTGGGGCTATCAAATATGTAATGCTATGATTATAAATCAACTAATAGGACAACATATAAGTCCAAATATATTACCAAAATAATTTTACAAATATGATTTCTATATAATCATTTAAATAGAAGTTCTTAATAATGCCCCCTATTTGTTATATTAATGCTAACCTATTTTGGCACTGTTTAGTGGCTCTCCCAGATATGTAACAAAATTCTATAGTGCATGCTAAATGATTACCCATTCTGCAATACAGCCGAGAATTTATTTGAAATGAAAAATGATGTTAAGTGCATTGTGTACTAACTCCAATGTTGTTTTCAATTCTTACGAAAGTGATCTTAAGACCACATTAAGTTCTTCATAAATATGGCATCACAATGCATTATGGGTTTAACAATGGCATTTTTAATTTCAATCAAAAGAAAAATTTCATTTCCTTGGTCTATCTATTTAAATATTCTGATGGCAGTGCTGACTTTCCAATTCTGAATATGCTTAATAATTGTTTTGAACAGAATCTAATCGATATAATTTAGTAATAAATATTAACAAGAAAAAAAAAAATTTATCAGTCAATAACTTTTAGATTGGGTGATCATCAGTTTGAAAATATAAATCAATATATTTTGTTAGCCTTTTAGATAAAAAGGCAGATAAAATGTTGAAGTGTGCTGCTGCATTTAAGTAAATAAAAGATAGGGTGATTCATCATAATGTAACTACTTAAATTAGTTGTCCATGTATATAAATATAACATCCTGCATCTAGAAGTGAGACACAACTCTATGATCATAGCACAAAAACACTAGAAAAATTTAATTTAAGAATGTAACATAATATTATAAAAATACTATAGCAAGATTATAGGATCAATTAATATGTTCTCCAATTTGTCAAATGTGATGATTTATCTTTATCACATTAGCATGTTAAGTGAATGAACAGCAGATGTCCTTAAAAAAAATATTTTTGAGCATGGTTCCATAAGACAGCAAACATCTATTTCATTGTAATGGTTGTATCAAACACATCTAAAGAGATGCAGTACAGACTATTTTTAATAAAAAAGTATGGCTGGTTTATACCGGAGATTTTTAATTAGTTATAGTTTTTTTAGAAAAAAAGTTTGCTGCAGAATTAAAAAAAACAATACAGCAAAATATTTAATTTGGAAAGTTTGTGATGATGGTATTTTAGGAGTAAGTATATATATCGAATCACTTTAAAAAAATTTAAACTTTATAAATACACTCAACTGCTGGTAATAGCACCCTAGTATCGAACATGTATCAAGGGTTATTATTCTCCTTTCTTCTTTAGGGGTCTCTGATCTGACCAGTGACAGTACGAGCATGGAATTGACCTGACCCTTTAGATTCATGACAATTAAATTAAAGAAATCACTGCTTAGAGCATCACATTAAATTCAAAATTCATGAATCTAAAAGTCTAACTTACATGCTTAAGTAATGCTACCTATCAGGCTAACAATACTTGAAGAAGAGAGGAGAATAATAGTACCTCTCAAAACATGGTGTTATATACTAACCCATATGCTATTACTAACATTTGGTAGTATTTGAAAAGTTTAAATCTCTCTAAAGATATTTAACAATTAATATTAGATGATGAAAATATTCCAACATACAATTACTAATAAACATCAAGAAAACTGGACTAAAAGAGTGATATGATATATACATATTTGTTTCATTATTTTGTTTGTATAGTTATCACAAAATTCACTTTTAATTTTTTATCATTTTTTGTTTTTCTTCTGAAATAGAATCGCTATATTAATTATGACTAACTGCTAATGAATGATAAAGTTCAATATGGTATGAAGTATGTATGTGATACAGAAATAATGAATCTATATTTTTTATGTAAATATTATTTTAAACCACTAAACATCACATGATCACCATTTCTTATGCTTTCTTAAGCTGTTAAAACAGGCAAAACTCTGCACAAACCTTCTTGCATCCATTGATTACTTTCGCTTGCGTTGAATGGCACTACTGTATGGAGAGTTTTGCCTATTTTAAACACTATATTATTGCACATTAGAATTTCAGAGCAAGGAATACATAACAATGTGAAAACTTTATACTCCTACTAATAGATGATATATGGAATATTGAATTCATGCAAAATTATATTCAAAAATTAACAATATTAAGTAGTGTTCTGTGGTTTCTGCTAAGAGAGTCTTATGCCCCCCCCCCTTTCAGAAAAGCATGTTCTACAACTTGAAAACCAATGATATACATAGATTTAGGATCAATGTTATTATTTTGAATGCTTAATAAATTTGTTATTAAATAAAAAAAGACCATTTAATACTTCTTTCAAGCTTTAAAAAAACCAAGCATGGTAAAACTTTAATATCCACACTCCAGATCTTATTGTCATTGCATTGACATGTGAATATTTATATATTAAACAACTAACGTGAATGCGTTACTCATTAAACATGCATCAATCAGTGTGGTGAGCTTACTAGCTTTTACATGTGAGTTTAAGATCAAAAACATACCATAATCTTCCTTCTCAGATGCTGGATAACTTAAGATTTTGTTTGGGGTTTTCTGAAAGGTGTTTGGGGTTTTCTGAAAGCAGTAAGAATAAATGTTTATGAGTTGTTGATTTTCTATTAAAATAAGCAAACTTTAATCAAGCGTTGGTGGCCTAGTGGTTAGCATAGCTGCCTTCCAAGCAGCTAGCCTGGGTTCGTTTCCTGGATAACGCATTTGACATATAAAAAAAAAAAATAAGCAAACTTTAAATTGAACATAGCTCAATGAATATGTAAACAAAGGAAGTAAATCATTCTCCTCCAGGCTATGACTTAAAATCACTCTAAATGTTGAACAAAAATTCAAGAATAGAATGAATCTACCTGTTCTTGGTAGCTCAGATGTTTATAAAGCATATATTTGTCAACATTGTTGGTAATTTATCAATCAGATGGAATATGACAATTAAGTTTACATATTAAATTTTGTTTAATTATTACAATCAATGTGTTAAAAGTGAGATGCGGTCTTCCACCTTGTATAATTAATTATGAGTTTAATAACTCCTAAGTGCCATATTCCATCTGGTTGATGAATTAATTTCATTCTGAATTACCAACAACATTGACAAAGATAAGCTTATAAACATCAGTTACCAAGAATAGGTGAATTCATGCTATTCTTGATTCATTGTTCAACATTTAGGGTGCTTTAAAATTGTGACTGGGGGGGGGGGGATTTACTTTTTTTAAAAATAAGCATAAATAATTTATCATGATAATTTCTTACAGGCTGTAAAATCATCAGCAAAGATCATAGTTGGCAAATAAAGGCAGAGAAAGCTAAAAATTATTATGAACCTAATTTGTTATGGGACAAATAACTTTTTCATTTAAATAAAATTGGATGAAATCTGTAATAACAAAGGGGACACATTATTGGATTTTATGAAATTAAAAAAAAAAAAAAAGATTTGAAAAGTGGATGTTGTATTTTACTTTAAAAGCACAAATATAAGATAGCATGAATTGATATGATACCAGGTAAGATTAGATGTAAATTAATGGAAGATCAACATTGTGGAAATTGATGACCTATCGGATAAAATGGTAAAATTAGTTTTTCAAATTACTGGAAGATATTAAATGTATAAAATTCAAGTTTATGTTCCAACATCTCATTGAATAAGAGAATTTTTACATAGATGCACAGCATGTTTTTTCATTAAACAATATTTTTAAATTAGTATGAGAAGATTTTAATGCTAGAACTGAAAAAGAACATTTGGAATTTGACATAAAAAAAAGTAAATTATAAATATTTTTTTTGAGAAAAATCTAATGTAGAAATGACCATAGAAATTCCTAAGTGAAAGTAGAAAAAATATACATTTCAAAAGGATAATAGATTGAATACAAGAAGGTATTATTGATAGCTAGATTAAGATGTCTGCTAATGCAAAAATTAGAGATAAAATATATTAAGAAAATCAATATTAATAGTTGGGGTTCAGAAATATATATAAAAATTTATAATATTAACACATTTCAAAGATGGATGAAACTTGAATAAGATCAATGAGAAAAAGTTATTCTAAAAGCTGATACAAACTATCAGCAATTCACTCATATTTTTTCAAGTAAGAGATTATAAGTGAATAAAAAAATGAAAATTAAAAATGTTCATTAAAAAAAAAGAGAATATTGAAAATTCTATAAAACACTATAAAAATGATTAATATTGATGTAAAAAAACTTATAACTGTGGAATGGTAAGAAAAGATATAGAAGAGAACAAAAATTAACACAATACTTTGATAATGGGAAAAAATATATTTCAGCAATAAGAAAAATATGTCGGTATTATTAAAAACAGAGACAAAATCATCAAGAATTATATAATAATAATTACAATCAGGAAACATATTTTGAAAATTCCAAGTATTTTGATTCCTGCAAATAAATTTAGAATAGAAAAACTGAGAAAGTGATAGAATTATTATAAAAGATACTTTGCAAAAAATAGACAAAGAAATACATAATTGTGAATAAAGTTGTTAGATCAAATATCTAAATAGCAAAGATATACCACATGCTTACAAGAATGTAAAAGTGATTTTGATATTTAAGAAAGATAAAAAGAAATGTATTAGAAATTATAATCTACAAATATGGTGTCAATTCTCTTCCAAGATCTTTATAAATTACTACAATTCATCTAAATAAAATGTTGGATTAGATACTAATAAAAAACAAACAAACAAACAAACTGGGTTTTAAAATGATATCATACATACAAGAATTAAGAAAAGTTACAGAAAGAAGTAATGAGTTAAAGATGCATTTATTTTGAGTTTATAGATTATGAAAAGACATTTTGGCAGCAATAAATATATTGCATCATCAATATAAAATTACAATATAATCAAATTATGAAGAATATTTAACAAATGAAGCAGCAGTGATTAAACACATACTGTCATGAAGATTAATGCTGATAAAAATATACAACATGGTGACCCCATCTCATCCAATTTTTTACAGCAGCTTTACTGAAAATATTTTGCAGATTAAAATGAGAAGCTAAGTTAATGTAGATTTTAAAAGTCATATGGACTCTGTGATCTCAACAATTTCACACACAATGTTTCAGGGTTTCAGAAATGTTAAAAATGGATGAGATGAATGCAAAAAGAAAAAAAGATTAAAAATTACTACTACAATAACTAAATAATGTTCAATAGCTTTTCAACAAGAAAAAGATAATAAAGATTGATAATAATAAAATACATAAAGTTAACAACTGTACAGTATTAGATTTATATTATTAATATATACGGAATCATGATGGATAAAGTTTGTCACAGAATTAAAGTTGAACTGAATATTTTTGGGAAAAAATAAAGTATGCCTATATATTTGAAAAAAAAAGGGTAATATACATGTTTATTAGTTATTGTGATTACAAGACTTGAACATTTAATAGAAGAGCTATATAGAGACTTCAGACCACATAATGAAGTACTGAGAAATCAAAAGCAAAATACATGAGAAAACATGCATTATAGACATCATAGAAGGAATTAAAAAGATGAAATAATGTAAGTCACTGAGAACAAGACAACATATGGACAAGTGAATTTTTAAACTGAATATAAGAAATTGCTAAAGACTTAGAAAGAAACCATAGGTGAGAGAATGATAATTTATAATCAATAAATCAACTTTACAAGATGAGGGTTTTTTTTTAATTTTAAATAGACAAATGTTTTCTACAAACTCAAATCTTATACAGTTTCATGTTAAATGAATATTCTAACTGCAAAAACCTATTAATTCATAAAAGGCTATTTTTTTTGAAAGACCATTGGAAAATTATTCTTACAATGAGAGTAAAATATATATTTTTTTTTTATGGATGCACCCCTCATATATATATATATAAATGTAAAAATGAAATTAGCATAACTTAATTATATGTAATTAATTGAGCAAACAACTTTTCTTCAGGCTATGAATAAAAAACACTGCAGGTTTTGTTATAATTAAGAATAGAATGGATCTACTATTGTTTAAGTTTTTGATATTTATAAGCTTACTTTTGCCAATAATGGTGAAAATTCAGAATGAACTTACAATCCTATGCAAATGAAAATAGGGCAGTAGTAATTATGGATGGAGACATAAATATTTTTAATAACTTTATTTCAATAATAGTCTGAGGCAGTAGTTTGCTACTTTTAATAATATGTATATAAACAGTGTATATATCAGTAATAATTATTCAATATAGAATGAAGTTTGCTACAAAGGAAAGATTAACAATATTATAAATTAACTACAGCTTAGCACTTCTTTCGACTATGCAGGTCATATTCATGATACTAGATCTGACTTTATCTAATATTATAAATATAATCTACCCAGACAAAAGCAATGCTAAGCTGCAATTTATTTGTAATATTCTTAATCTTTCCTTTGTAGTGAACTACTCTCTGTATTGAATTGCAAAACAGAAAGGGGGAAAAAATAGAATTATAGTAATATTTATAGCCTATTTAGTTTTTGTGAATATATTTGCTACTCCTCTACTTTGAAAGGAAAACACACACATACTTAAATGAATACGCATTTAACTGGAATCATTGAAAACGATTTTGTTTCGTTTAATAATGAAGCATGATTTAAAACAGTCACAGACTGGTGTGGTTTCAACAAGTTGCAGTAAGGTAGGTTCAAATAATGAAGAATATTTTGTTGTTCTTTTTAACAGAATTGCTACTCAAGATTGGAAGGACGGACTTGATCATGAAAAAAAAATTATAATGGAAAGTAAGGAAGTCAATGACATCATTTCTTTGAATTCCTTTACATATAGTACAAAAAAAAAAGTGTCATCAATGTAACTGATACAGACATTCCTTTAATAATGAGAATAAACTGTTTCTCTGCAACAATAATATAATTATTTACACCATATTTTAAGGTAATAATTTAATTCAGGATCAAGTTTACAGCTTATTGATCATGTGAGAAAAAGGGGGCAGCACCAACTAATTTTTGTTATAATCCTCAATTGCTCAAGACAAACACTCCACTTCTTTAATTCAATTATAACAGGTTAGCCATTTAACACAAAGTTTTTAAAAGCCTCAATTCTAGCGAGATTTTATAAACAACATGCAACAAATTTCCCACTCAACGTGCTCTTAATTAAAGCAGCAAAATAAACGATTAAAAATTAAATGTTAAAAAAAAAAAATCATCTAATATTAATTCTTAATGACACAGTGCAGAAACTATCAGAAGAATAAATTATCTAGAAAGTCATAAAATTAGTTAAGAAAAATACGGGACTGTTTTTATTATGATTGTTTTACAGATACTCTATTATTTTCGTTTAAATCTAAAATGGCATCCTTTAAATATATATTTATGAAAAGTGACATCACCTGTGCCATTTAGAAAATAAAGAAAAGTACGGGGGAGGTTAGAGAAAAACTACGGTTGCTAGGTTACATTATATAAAATATTTTACATTCGTAGCATAATTTGAACTGTCTCAAAACAACACCCACACAGTCATGTGGCTTAACAGTTTTAAAACAAGAAAATGATATAAAAACAAGAAAGCAAAAAACGAATGAAAATAAAATAATCAATGGTAAAAATTATTCAGTTTTTTAATAGAAGACTAACTATTAACATTTTCACTTCTCTTTTTTATAACAAAAGAGTACTGTATAATGACTTGAAACGGCTCAGATAAACTATTAAAAGTAGTTGTTTTCTTTTTCGAATATTATTTTTAATTCTAGCCATCAATCAGTACAGATTTATCTTTCTGCAGTTCTCTTTTTCACCAATTAAAATATATATATATACTGAAACACTCACCTATTTACATTATGATTACATTTTAAGAGGAAATAATAAAGAGCAAAAGTAAGAAAGCAAATGAAAAATAAATTATTTATCAATATCACCATCATCATTTTTATTAGCTATTGAGCCACTACAGCATAGTCTCTCCATCATCAAACCAGCAAACTTTCTCATATCATCCATTCATCTCACATATGATCTTTTTCTAAGTCTTTTAAATCTCTTAGGATCATATTTAAAACTTCAACTCTTCATCTATTATCACATTTTTTTCTATTATGCAGTACATTAGTAGTAGTAATGACAATCATTTGAGAAAATAAATGAAATGAAATCAATGTCATGTTAGACACAAATGAGCATTTTTATAAAATAAAAAAATTCAATGTACAAAACAAACCAAAACAGGACTTGTTGAACTTCAATTTCTAAATACCATTTTTTTAAACCTCTACACAAGATGAAATTGAAAATCAATTACAGTACTAATATTTTTTTTAAAAAGATCCATTGAAGAACTTTTTAATAAAACCCTACATAACAACAATGAAAATGATAAGCGGACTTATCAACCCTTGCTGGCTGATCAGACTTGGGGCCAGACCAGGTTTTAGTTTGATTCACTCTTACCATGAAAGATCAAGCAATGCCATTTCAACGTCCCTGCTGCTCCTGCTCCATTGTCGAGCGCTGAACTATAACCCATATATAGTTATATATCTTTGTATTTATCTGTTAACTTTTTTTATTTGTAACCCTGATCGAACAGATGGAGCCAGACTTGTTTTTAGCTTGACCCTTCTGGGCCAGACAAATATAGTTATCCCCTCTTGTTGCTCCTAATACCTTGTCACCCGGCTCTAAAATGTAACCCTTATATATCTCAATTAATCATTATATTACTTAAGTAACCCTTATAATTTATTTCATTTAATCATTGTATATTCCTGTTACATTTTCCCTATGTTTTGCCTAATATGAATGTGAATAAAAAATTTTTTTGATAAGTAAGACACAATTTTATATCATTATCAATTGGTTATACTAGTTCTAAAGTTGTGAGATCACCAAACAACTTCTTTGTCTTACTTATCTTCTTCTATCTTCCATAGATCTTTTCAACATAAATATTGCATAATGTGCAAATGCTACAACAAACAGATTTTACCAACAAAATCAAGACTCTACAATGAATACATGCAGAGGAATATTATCAGCAAAATAGCGTGCCAATGCACATTGTATGTCAAAGCCTTCAGCTTTGTTTAGAACATTCTTTTTTTTTTCATTGTTATAGTTTGTAATGTTCAATTATCTGTAAGGGGAGGGGGTAATTTACTATATAACTTTAATCATGAATTGTCAATACAAAAAAAAATATGTTTAACTTAGACATTAAAAGGAAAATTGTTATACTTTCCATTTATATTTATTATGGAAATACCAATTACAGTTTTCATTAGAGAAAGATTGTTTATGCTTTTGATGCAGTGAATAAAAGTTTTTTAAAAAAGATAACTATATATTATTTCTATATTGCATTTTAGATTTTACATTTTCTCCCCTTTTTAAAGTTTATATTGGCTGGCAAATTTCCTCTAGACTATTCCTAAATACATAGACAGTGTATAGTTTAATGTTGACAGAATAAAAAGATGCTATAAGGAATGAGATTCTTGAACTAATTATGTTTGTTCTAGGATATTCCTCCACCCCCTCCCCAGTCATTTCTGATAATAAATTGATGTTATTTGTGATTTTTAAGATGCCAGGTGTCAATTTTATCAATAGATTCTAAATCCAAATGTTTTGGAAGTAAATTATAAGCTAGATTGTTATGAAAATATATATTATCATATGAAATCATTCATAATATTTTAAAAGTAGCAACACATCACATTTGCTATTGAAGTATCTGACAGAATTCCAAACAATTAAAAACAAGATAGTACTAACAATTAAAAAAAAAAAAAAGACTCCTCCAAATAAAATTTTTCATCTGATATATTAACTGAAATACAGGCTTTTTATGTACCTGTATTATATAAAGAAATAGGTACTTGATACTAAAAAAAATTTGATGATCAAATACAAATACATAATTATTAAAATAAAGGCTTGATAAAGATAAAATTAGCATGGTGGAGGGATAGGAATAATAAGTATAGGGTTGATAACAATGTTTTTATTTTATTTTTACTTTAATCAAACTAATCCACAATGGTTACAAGTGATAGATATATTATACAGTTATCAATATTCAAATACCTTAATTTCATATTCTTTTTGAATTAAACAGCTTCCTCTTTCAGTATCTTCATAAGTATATATCTATTTTCCAAAAAAATCAAATTAGTTTGAATTTAGCTTATGTATTTTAAATTTTATGTCTCCCTTTTGAGGAAGGGTAGTATTTACACTAAACAGATGCCAATTTTTTAATGTTTTTCAAATAACAGCTATTGTTGTTGTTGTTACTTTTTAAAATAAACATTATAAAACTTATTGTAACTAGTGGCAAAAATAATAAAAAATTATTTCATTATAATAATTGATTATAACAAAGAAATCAAATGAATCCAGTTAAGCAAATATAATTTTATATCTTGAATTTTGCACTTTTATGGGTACATTTTACAAGCATTTTAATATATAGTGTAAATAATGCTTATAATCGTTGTTAGCCGAGAGGTCATCGCAGCCGCATTGCAAGCAAGTAGTTGGTTGCAGACGGTTGTGAGTTCGCCTCCTGGCCAATGCTATGACATATGAAAAAAAAAAATAATAATGCTTATAATAAAATAAAAAAATCAAATTAAAAATATTTTTATAAAACAAATACTTTTCTTAGGAGTATGAGGTACCACTAGTATCATTTACATGACTAAACCTGTATTGTTGTCATTCTGGGTTAAATAAAAAAAACAAAGTCATAATATCTTAACAAAAAAAAAAAATTATCATCATGAAATTACACACTACAGTTTATCATTATATGTTTCTTTTTTTATTATTTACCATTGAGAGTTTTGAATTATTATAGTAATATTTCCAGATTTCATTTTTCTGTACATGGAAATATCTTTGCAAACTATTAAACCATTAAATTTTGTGATACAGCAACTTTTAACAATTATTTTATAATTCCTTTTCAACCTTCTAATTAGGAGGATCAACACTGAATCATCAAATAAGTTAAATATCATTTAACAGATGATTGTTCATGTTGTCTTTAAATACTTTACCATAATTCTTAATAATCACATGACTTCTTTATTGCAATGACTGAAATATTCCTATAGCTTTGGAATGTAAAATTGTAGCAGTTTATGATAAGGTTAATGATAAAATGTTCAATTTATCCAAAATTTTTATTTCTAGTTCAAGATTTCACTGCACTACCTTTTGGATCTTGTAAAAACTATCAATTAAATTCAGGGTGAACTTTTTTTTTTTTTTCAAGTGTCATAGCATCGGACGGAATGCGAACCCGCAACCCGGGCAACTGCCTGCTAGTGCAAGGCAGTCGCGCTGACCTCTCGACCACCAATGCAAGATTTTGTACAAGATTTGTTGTCTATCCACTTGCTGACTGAAGTTCTCAATTTCTAGATTTGGGGTAATTTCATTTCATTCTTCATATGTTATAATAGATAAATAGTAAAAAAAGCATTTTTTTTTTCTCTCAATATATATTTTAATTAGTGGCAATAATTTTATGGTATTCATTCACAACAATAACATTCTGTGAAAAGGTATAATCCAAAATATTAGTAATAATACATGATTTGATATCCATGATGTATAATCTAGCACTGTACCAATACTATATAAAACAAACTCTAATGAAGTTATCATTTGAAGAATTGTCACGAAAATCACATTCCTGTAGACAATAGTGTTTAAATTTTTTTTAACAATATCAATTCAATTAGCTAAAGAATAAATACATCAATACTTCATACATTCATTGATATTACATCATAAGAAAAAGACTAAAACACAATTCTTAAAAGCTGTATCCCTTTATCTAGAACAACTCAAAATCTTAACAAGGCATTAAATGGAAGGAAATCAATCTCCAAACATAAATAATGAAGAGAATAATCAATCTTAAAGCACATTTAATAAAGATGACAATGGATATTTAGAATTTTCATCAACTATAACTAAAATGAGTTCATTCAAAAATTTATTTCTACTGTTGATAAAAAAAAATTTTAATTTCCGTAATCTCTGAACTAATACCTACATTAATAATGGTGAGCAAATAAAAATAAAAATGTCTGCTTCCTTTCCTATAACTGAATCCACTGAGAATATAATAATTAATAATAATGACTCACCCATTTTCCTTTATTCTCAACCTGTAAATAATACTTCTAATAAAAACTGCTCACACACTAAAGCATTAAAAGAAATAATACAGAGCCTGAAGTCAACATACATTGGTCATATGAAAATATTACCAATCTTTTCAATATAAATGAAGTGCAAAACAATTCATTCCCCACATCACTGGATCAACAAATCAGAACGAAAATCACTATAGAACAACACTATGAATATTCTAAGGAATTCATCTTGACCATTCCCCCAGAAAATCTTAAATCTTTTAAAAAATTTCACAATAACAAAATATTAATTATTGCAATTACCAATGCTAATATTCAAATAACTAAATTTCTGATGGATGAATTTTATGATTTTTTTAAACAAAAAACATTATGAAATACAAGATCATCGACTATTTGTAATTAAATTCCACAATATTTCTCAAAAGGATTTAAAAAAAAAAAAAAAGACACTTTAATGAACAGGAAAATCTTATGCTATATTAGTCTAGATAGACAGACCTACATTATTATCAAGCCAAATAAATAAAAAAAAGTCAATTGGACTTTACCGCTGCATATCTCCAATTACTTCTAGGAATATATAGAACCACATCTAATTCCTAATACTTGTTGGAAAAGAAATGATTATTTAATATTACACTCAATAAAAATACCTCTCCAACAGATATTCCAATCCTTCATTCGACTGATTCATCACCTCTAAGAATAATATTTAAAGTCGTCTCTCCACAATGCTTTCTCTGCAAAGCCAGAAATCATGTCATTAAAGACTGTTCTGATTAGTTCTGTAAACTCTATGGATTAAAAATTCACAAAACATATCAATGTTCTAAATCTACATAATTGCAAATAAACAAAAGCAATGCTAACATATATAAACCATTAAACTCTCAGACATGCAAACACAATCTGCCACAGATGAAAATCCACACAATATCACTGAAACAACACACAACTAACTAAACCATTATATCTGCAAATCAAGAACAGAAAAAAAAAACACCATCGCTAATTCAATAATAATAGACCCAAACAGTGAACTGGATACCAAATCTAAGTGAATACTATCCTCAACAGATGACAATCAAAGTTCATCAGATAAAAACTTCTTTCAAACAATTACAAAACCTAAGAAAACTCATAAGACTATTACATCCTGTCAAACCACTAAGTTAGAAACACAAATGCCTGTAACATCAATTAAAATTAGATCTACAATTCTTTCCTCTGCATCATCAAAAAATAAATAAATAAAAGGCTCAATTAACACAACAAACACAGACACTAACATAAGCAAGGATAAACATTTAATTAGGCAAATACTAAATAGTATATCAATTCTATTTCCAGAGCAATTAAATCTTTGCATGAATGTTGAGACCTATAAAAGTGGTCATACTTCTCAACATAGAAAAACAATCTCTACAAACTCAAATTCAGCAAGCAATTCTCAAGAATAAAATTACAATCAAAACAATGAAGCTTAATAACAAATGACTAAACTTACACTTCTTCACCATTATTTGTATTAGATTTATAAAAATGAGCACTAACAAAATAAATTTAAACAATCATATTATTAGAATAAGTCCAGGAGGTTACAATAAAAAAACAAAGTCCACTTTAGTCACAATACACACATGCCAAAATAACTATATAGTAGACATCAATAAATGCACACTATATCAAACTTTCTATATTTATGGATCAATCACCCCCCACCTGCCTTTCCTAAGAATTGAAATGCCCTTCAATAACACAGGAGCTAATGTAAGGGACTTCAACTCCACTCAATGTTTATTTGCACTTACACAATACTCTTCTCACAGCTTCTTCTCTGAAAATGAATAATCAAACAAAAAAGTAAATAATGGATACTAGAAAAAAGTGCATTAGATAGTAAAGGTACAGGATTCTGAGATCCAAAGCTCTTCTCTGATGAAAGTCATAAGCCAGACCCTAATCTAGGGATATTGAATAGGACAGCATTGGATAGGGATTTATTGAGCACTAACATCTGGCATCTATTAATTGCTAAAATTTGTTATTAGTCATTAGAAGTAGAAAAAAGAATATGCTGCTAAAACAGCAATATGTAAGCTGAAATTATGATATTTTATTGGTTTTACACATTTTTATTTCTGCTATATAATAAAAATTATTATCAAAAACTTCATTTTTTAAAAACTTTTTGGTATATCTAGCCAAAAAAAATGTATGTCTGCCACAAATTTACTTAATATTCTTTTCATTCATCCATCAGCATAATTTTTAATTTTGCATAAAAATAAGTCATAATTATTATATAAAATATTTGGAGAGAATAAAAATGCAATCAAATCTTATTAACTTCCTGCATTTTATGAAGTTATTGGCATAAACTTTTCACTACTACTTTACTCTTGGTTTATAAAAGCCAATCAGTAAAAAAAAAAAAATCTATCTCAATAGCAATGTGCTTAAGAATTCCTGATAATTCAAGATGGCCAAAATTAATTTAAAACTTTTGCACCATGATATAATAGCATTAAAAATGGATCTGATACAATAATATCAGATTCAGTAATTTGTTGATAAAGTTTTTTAATATTGCTTTCTTTATTAATTATATTTATATTCTTTACAACTTATATTTTACTCTACTGTAGTCTGAATAAATGATTATTAATAACATTATATAGCAACACATCATTCCAATTCGTATAAAATATTCTAATGGATGGAACAATCTGGACCATTTGTCAATGATAATTTAATCCCAAGAATATAATCAGGAAAGATGATGTATTATTTTTATCTAAAACATTCTAATATCTTCTAAAAATATTTACACTAATAGTACAGAATATTCTGGATACATTTTTAATGCATCGCAGAAAAATCCATCACAAACTATTAAATTATCTATAATGTTTCTGGAGATATATGGGGTCTTCACAAGATATCTCAACCAAAATTTGAGAATCAATAATTTATTGTATTCAGATGTATTTTGATTAAAAGAGATATAAATATTTATTACATATTTAAAATGGATGGTGTGAATTAAAAACAAAATATTTTGCACTCTAAATATAATAACTGTAACTAAAAATCCCAACTCATAGCCTTGTGACTCAACCAAATGATAAAAATTCTTTCAAACTTATAGAAATGATTTTCAAATGCACCAACAAACAAAAGATTATAAAGCTTGCAGTTAAAAAAATATTTTGTATAAAAAATTTAAATATATATACATATATCATTAAAAACCAGTCAACACTTAGACAATCACAACATCAATAACAGTCAATAATTCCAAACTGTTGTCAAGGCAACCTCCTGTTAATAATAAAGGTGGAATCCCTTTATATATATATGAGATATAAATTGTATGATGATGAGAGTATAGAAGAATGTCATGGCAGTCTTGGTCGCAGTAAAAACAAATAATTATCCTTCTTATCTAATCATGTTTTGCTCATGAAGCATAATTATTAAAATAATAGACATCTAATTTTCTGATAATTAAAGAAATTTTAATTTCCAAAAGTGAAAATCTAGGATTAAAATGATTTTAAAAGATCATCACTTTTCTTTTGAAATGATTAATTCATAACAAAATAAATTCCAGTAACACAATTGGATATGTTCTATATGAATGTGGAAATAATTCTGCAATCAGATAATGAAGTTCAATCTGAAAATTAACTAAATTCATGGTCAAAAATAACTTAGAAAAAAACTATATATTCCGTTTAAAGAGACTAACAAAAACTCTTCCAAAAATTCTGATAATATCATCATTTGATATGACTTTACTGAAATCACCAAACCATTCCCTTTTCTTTCCAGAAATTCCAACTAAACATGTGATCCATTCTTTATGGAAAAGAAGAATTTCCTAGTAGAACAATATTTGACAGAGAAAAAAAAATCAATCAATTTCATCATTACAACTTCTTCATTCCTGGTTATAAAGATACTTCAATAACAAGATTTAGAACATAAAAACTATACTTTTACATTACTAATCCTGATTTAAAAATAGTACCTCATATAAAAAAATTAAATTAAACCAATTACTTTCTGCTGTTGGACACATTAAGCATTTGATTCTTTAATCTAGGAATCAATTATATAATTCTCAAACCCAAATGGATGAATAGCAGAACAAAATTTTTTATTTACATATTTTAAATGTCCATATGTCTTTAAATTACTCAAATATCACATTAACTTCATTTATCAACTAATGATACATTTTGAGATTTATTTGCTGCATTTATTTTCATAAGTATTGTTACAAGATTGTTTGAGTTTGAACATATCATTGCTGATGGCTCTAAATAACAACACTTTAATTATAATCATTCTAAAGTTCTAAGCGGCAGAATCATTTTTCAAGATCAAAGTTATGTGTATTATACTAGGAAACACAGTAATGTGACATACTACAAATTATTATCTATTATATGACTAGATGTTGGACAGAATCAATATGTTAAATGTTCAAAAACAGCACCATTTATTTTAACTGTATAAAGAAACATTTTTTTTAAAGATTTGATAGATATACTTAATAAAATTTTAAACATATCAGTATTAGTGTCATTATTAATTAGCATAACAATTTGTTTTAGCTATCTTTCTTTTTTAACAATATAAACATGCCTAATAGATGGATTAAATTGAAATTGTTCAATTTTTCATACTTTTGCCTCCTTTAAATATGTTTTAAATTTGTAATGCATCTATTTTGCAATTATTTTGGACACACATGTAACTATCCTCTTGTACAATTCGAAAACAACATTTAGTCCTGGCTATCATTTCATCGAATTTTGATTCCATTTTATTAAAACTGTTATCCAAAACAATTTATGAATTTAGAAGTGACAGACAAACATCAAATAGCTTCAGTATTCTGGATTTATTTAAACTAAGATAAAAAATATATGAATTGTTTTCCTATTATTTTGGCATTCAAGTATCCATATGAAGAAACTCACTACATAATAAATAAATAAAAAATAATTGTTGGTCTTAAAAGTGGTTAGAAAATACTCATTTTAAATACCACCATGTCAATAACAACAGCTTTCTCAGAATCAACTAAAAGTTATAAATATATCTATTATTTTTGTAACAGAAATTTATACATCAATGGCAGAAAAAAGTAACAAATTAAATAATAGCATGCTAATCATTATGGGTTACAATTAAATAAATACATAATCAAATGATTTTATTGGGTGGAAGTTCATTAGAAGTTTGAGCATTGGAAATGATAGAACTGACAGGATATGTGGATTTTAAGCTCCAAAGACTGCTATTCTTCACAGAATCAAACCATTTAAGGTTGGGATTATAGTTTTTTATAGCATTAGCAGACACTATCATAGTTTGAAAAAAAATCAAAATTATCTTTTGTTTTTGCAATAGTGGCAATACATAAAATATTCCAGTGGAAAGGGGCTGTCTCTCACTCAAGATGTGCCATCTCTGAATTAAAGTATGTATTATATAAAAACATAGTAGAGTTATTCACCACAAAAATTTTAAGATACAAGCAAGTAAGAATCAAAAATTATGACACAAAATGCAAGAGAGTGTTTGATACCTTAATCCATGATGGGGCAATGTGCTAACATTAAATTTTGTTTTAAATTGGGCAAAACTGTTACTGTAACATTTAGATAGTAAAACTAAGAGTTACAAGAATAGTTTTCAAGTTTGTGATGATAGGCACAACTTTGAAGATAATCTACTGATGGTATGAAACAGTCACATTTTATTTGCAATTTGAACTTCAGACATGTCAGTGTCGTAAAATGTTTGTGGTGAATAACTAACTATATCACTACATAACATGCATTGATTCAGAGGTAGTACTTCAGGAAGCTGTGTGGAGGAGTCAGTCATTGGCTTTACTAAGTAGTTTTCTATACTTTTTTTTTTCATTATTTTTAACGAATTTCCAGATTGGTAGCTCAAATCCATATTTGTTTAGTTGCAATACTTTCAATATGACAAATCCGCCTTTTGCAATTTGTCTTTTTGCTCCAATAACTTATCCTGCCAGTTTTATAATGTTGCATTAAAATTATACAATTGATATTAGTTCAATGACTCAAACATACAACAGTAAAAAGCAGTTGGTCAAGTTTATTTTCTTCATTCAAGAATATTAAAATAAAATTTTGGCAAAGAAATATTTTCATAATGGAAAGATGCAGGGATAACATCAGATGAAGAATCAGTTGTATTATTTATTTTCTGTTAAATATTTGAACATTAGAAAGTTTTCCATTACACATAAGAATAAATCATATGTTCAATTGAATAAGATTTTTTAGAAGAGAAAAAAATGAACTGGCAATTATAGTAATGTCACGATCACAATAAATTATAATGAATATTATTTTGTTAACCCATTTAAATGAAAGTGTTTTGTATGGTTTAGTATAGTGATACTGTATCAGACTCCGGAGCATGAGATACTGGGACTGATCTCAGTGCCAGTACTTCAGGAGCTCAAACTTCCTATGAACTCTCAAGCAATAAAGCCATTTGATTACTCATTTTTATTTTAATGGAAATAAACATTGTTTCTTCACAAACCAATCTATAGCCAAGCATTTTAATAATTTGTATGGGTAAAATTTCATGACCTTATGAAGAATTTTCTACGTGATCATATACAACTGTGTTACAGGGACTATTAAGTTATACACTAATTATCCTATTAGAACAATGAATTGTCTTAAACTAATTTTGCCCCTATATTTTCAGTTGTCTTCTTGGAACTTGTAAAAAGTTAATTCCCAGAACAAGAATTTATATTTTATAGAAAGCAACAGTGCCCTTACCAATCTCTAGACTTATAGAATTAGCTTCCAGAATATAATTAAAAAGACAGCAATGATTCAAAGTTTAAGTGTCAGTCAGATGTATAATTTTAAAATAAATGAATTCACTTACAATGGTTCAAAAAACATATAATAACTTTTATGAAATTATAAGAAGCAAACATTCTATTCTGCAATTTAGTGCCAAAGTTGTAAGTGACCATAAATTGCAATCATATTGCTGCTACACATAATGAAATTTTAAACTTTTCTATTTCATTTTAACAGGGCAACTTCTGGTGCTGCAATTAAAATGTGAAAAGAAATGTCAGTTATTATCTATTCCAGCAAACATGTTTAAAACTAAAAAATTCTTAGATATTGTACCTTTTGATTTCATCATAAACTTCATGTTTAGTCATAAGAGGAATGAAAAATTTTGACAAGGTAAATGTTCCTTTTTTTTGAAAGTGATCATGTAAATGCATTCACATATACACACAGCTAGTTTTGAGTGCAAGCTATCATGTTTATATATTTACCCTCTCAATTTATTATAATTGCTTGTGGTTAAGACCTGTAGAGGTCCCTACCTTCGCATTTTCAACCGCACATACTTTAGGTTTATTGCCTTAGTAAATATTACTTACGTAATCAATGTGCGTTAAATAAATTTATAATTACAACTTTAAATTATCGTAATAGATTTCTAACTATAAGATCTTTCCATTGACTCATTGTAAATCGAAAAGATTTAACGAGTACTAATGTATAATAGGAATCGTGGACTTAATCAGTGAAGTATTGAATAGCTTCACGCTCTCAGATCTAACTGCTTCAGCTTCATCTATTTAAATAGAAAGCAGGTTGAAGTAAAGAAGAGTTCCCCTCTTTTCTTCCAATGTGTAAGCTTGTGGTTAAGATCTGTAGAGGTCCCTATCTTCACATTTTCAACCGCACATGCTTTAGGTTTATTGCCTTAGTAAATATTACTTACGTAATCAGTGTGCGTTAAATAAATTTATAATTACAACTTTAAATTATCATAATACATTCCTAACTATAAGATCTTTCCATTGACTCATTGTAAATTGAAAGATTTCATGAGTACTAATGTATAATAGGAATCATGGACTTAATCAGTGAAGTATTGAATAGCTTCATACTCTCAGATCTAACCGCTTCAGCTTCACCTATTTATATAAAAAGTAGGTTGAAGTAAAGAAGGGTTCCCCTCTTTTCTTCCAATGCGTAAGCTTGTGATTAAGACCTGTAGAGGTCCCTACCTTCGCATTTTCAACCACACATGCTTTAGGTTTATTGCCTTAGTAAATATTACTTACATAATCAATGTGTGTTAAATAAATTTATAATTGCAGTATATAATTTTATTTTCTGTTCAGCATGCAGAATTTTAAAATTAAATTATATCATACATATATATTTGAGTTTTACTATTATCAGTGCATATTGCTACCATCCATCATTGCAGAAGTCAGACCAACCTCTCTCACTTTGGATGCATTGTGAAACATATCATTTCACTTTAT
This sequence comes from Epiperipatus broadwayi, assembly GCA_028023455.1. Lineage (NCBI taxonomy): Eukaryota > Metazoa > Onychophora > Udeonychophora > Euonychophora > Peripatidae > Epiperipatus > Epiperipatus broadwayi. Next base: position 1,629,431 of record JAQFVV010000105.1, on the reverse strand, counting down.
TTTTTTCTAAATGAGAAAGAGATACATAGCTCATACGTTAATTTAACTTCATACACATTTTTTAGATATAATTTATCTTCATCTGTACATATTTATTTTATATATTTCAAACTTTTATTCCAAAACACATTCCTGAAGCATATGACCAAAGACATGTGGAAAAGATAAATATATATAGCTCTCGAAGTAGATGAAATAATACTTATAGGATATAAAATAATGAAATTCTTCTAAGTCTACATACCTATAAAAATATATATCTAAGTTTAAATTCTTATAATAGAAAAAAAGAACCATCTTTTATTTCTAAATAAATCCAAGACAAACCTATTATATAATATTAGAACAAATTGTTTTACCTTAAAGGTTCTGAAAAGTAATGGATAGCTACTTAGCAACACTACTATTAACATATTTCTCTAGTAATTACATGGAAATAATCTCACTTAACTTTTGTTTATATCATATATATATATATATGTGTGTGTGTGTGTGTATGCATGTTAAACACCACTGTATAGTATATATATAAAGAATTGTACACTCATCTAAAACAATCCAGTATAAGCAGGTTACATATTTGTAATTGCTTAGCAATGGAATAATGTGTGATCATTTAGGGGTCATTCTTATGACTATTATAAATAAATGATGTGACTATAATAAATTGTTTTAATAATAGGTAATTAATATAATTTGTTATATATTTCTCCAAATTGTATTATGAAGTTAGATTATAAGTATATGTGTTAAATATTATTTGCAGATTTGAAATTTGTGGAAGGGCTAGGAACAAATGATATGGATGAGATCATACTCTACATTAATATATATAATACTAAGAGGCTACAGAGTTGCACTTTTATCAACTATGATCTAACCGGATGCAATCTTAATGCTTCTTATATAATTTCTGATAATTTAATATTTTAATCTTAAGAAACACGAAAAAGTAGATTAGAAATTAATAACGTTGAATAAAAAGTTTTTGCACCTTAGGCTATACTACTACTATATAATCAGTGATCATCCCTTTTTACAGCATTTCACAAGATAAGTTGATAAATGAGTGAGGAAAGCTTCCAATCAATTTAATGCAATTAATTAAATGTTAAATTTGCTTCCCTTGTTTGATCCTACTTAATTCATATAACTGAATAATTACCACTCAATAACTGAAGATTTTGCTTAGCTGATTGGCCAATTAATTTTTTTTACTGATGTCATAAAATAATAATTAATGTCTAGAAATCTTAAATGAACCAGAAGTGTCTAATAGTTTTTTATTAATAATGTGATGAAAAATCATTAATAATAAGACTAATAAGATCATATCTTGTTGCTAATATAATACTTTTTTTTAAATCACTCTATCATTAATATATATGTTACGGCCAATATAACTTCATTTTTAGCTGTTAAAAAAAAAAAAGAACGACATATTTTTAAATTAAATAAATTTCTAAAATAAATCAATTGTAGACTGAAAAGATCCATAATTTTCTAATCATTGAATTTCATCATAATATAGAAAAACTTTTAAAATACATCATCATCAGCAACTACCACATGCAAATGAATATGACTATTCTAACTCAAAAATGAGTAAATAAGCAGAGAGATAAATCAATATATTAAAAAGTAAATAATATGATGATTATACAAAGCAATCTATTGATCATGTCCACCTACATAAGAACATGATGTTATATTGTTCTGCTTATTTGATATTTTGCAGTGTTTATTTTAAATTTCCATTCCCAGTTATATCTTTCCAATGAAAATCAACATTTTACATCTTTAAGGTTCTTTGAAATAAACTTCTTAATGCAAATGGCCTCTACCTGTTACATGATAACAATGCTTAAGTTCATCATAAAAATAATTTTTGAGGAAATCTGTTACAGATTCACTTGTTATACATGTCAATCCAATGAAGATGTGATTTACAATACAGGGAAGCATATATGCTATATCAAATTAGGTGAATGCAATTATAAGCTAATTAAAAAAAAATGTAAATAACCAAATGATAAAAACTTTGGAAATCACAAACATTAAATTTTATGAGATTCAGTATGTCAGCATTCATATTTTTCTTGCTAAATATAACATTCTCAAAATTCAAACATGAATTTATTTAATGTTTTCTTCACATTGGAGGTACATTCTAATCACGTGTACTCAAAAAAATTTTTACGAGTTTTTTTTTCCCCAAAAAGTTTTATTGTATTGGCATATAATAATATTTTTACTATTTTTTTTTTTTTTTTTGTAATACAATGAATGATAACTCAAAAAAAAAAAAGTCATAAAGTTCTTTCATTAAGTGAAAAAATGAAAATGACTGATTTAGTAAGAGAAAAGAAAAGTCACATTCTGAAATGGGTTTTATATTTAAAAAAAAATGAGTCTTCAATCAGAAAAAATATTAAAACAAGAAAAACAGATTTGTTCCAATGTAGGATATCCTTTAAAAATAGCTAAAATTTTAACTAAACTAATGGAGGGTTTTGGTTAAATTGGAAAAAGTTTAAAACTATGGTTAATTGTTATGAATCATAAGGATGTTCCACATGATAGTCTTGCATTGCATCAAAAACCTTAAATCTCTATGAAAAATTTAGCCAAAGATAATGAAACACATAATTCAAAATTACTTAATGCAAGTAGGATAATTATATATATTCTGAAATCATGACAGTCTTGAAAATATTAAAAGAATCAATGATATCATATTTTCTGATAATGAGGCTGCTGTTAAATTTTCTTTAGAAGCTAAAAAATATATTGAACAAAAATAATATTGCCGCAACAGGATTTTTAATTGCGATGAAACAGGAAGAAAATGCCTAACAGAACATATATTCACAAAATGGAGAAACAGGCAAAAAACATATAAAGATAGACTAATTCTGATGCTGCATGGTAATGCTGCAGATTTTATGATAAAACTGGGAGTTATTTACAAAACTAAGAAATTCTCTTGCTCTCAAAAATCAAAAAAAAATCTGCCTGTGTTCTGGCAACCCAATTAAAAAAAGCTTGGGTTACATCATTTTAATTATTGAATTGTTCACAATTGTTTTATTCCTGAAGTCAAAAAATATCTGATGGAAAAAAAAACCAAATACATTTAGATAATGCACCTGGTATCTGTTTGTTCTCTATGAACAGATAAATTGCAGAGATTGTATTTTTGCTTCAAATATATATTATATAATAAAATATTACTGCATTACTTCAACCTCCAAATCAAGCATCATTTGATGTGTCAAGGCCCCATATAATCATCTAGTGTTTGATCAGATTCAATCCATGCATAGTATGAATTCTAATTTCAAGTAATGAAATGCTGCAAATAATTCATTATTGTTGATAAAATAAATTTTATAAATATAGGCAGTAAAAAAATTAAAATCAAAAACTGCAAAGAGCTATAGGAAGACCATATGGGTTAAATTGTTAATGATTTTGAAAGCTTTCCAGAGATTAATGAAGGATTAAAAAAATTATTCAGATAGCACAAAATTTGGGGGAGATAAATTTGTTAATGCAATTAATGAAGAAGATTCAGAATATATTGAAAGCCATACAGAAATGCCTAATAAATGACGTTTCAAAAAACTTGGGTATGTTACCATCAGAAGAATAGAGAGAAGAAAGAAATTGGAGAAGAAAAAGAACCAGCAATGTGAACATAAAAACTTTAAAAAAGCGTTCCAGGCTGCACAGAACTAAAGAGTATACTTATAAAAAAATATTTATCTGATGAAATGTAGGTTATTCTTATCACCAATAATTATAATTATTATTATAATCTTTGCAAAATCACTTTGATGAATTTAAAAAAAAGAAGAAAGTAACTTCCCATCATCTTTTTTAAGATGCCATAGAAAATGAAGATCCACCAACTTCTCAGGCTACAAGCATCTTATGTATACCAAATTCTTCTCACACATCAACAATTTCAGAAAATCAATAGTCTGATACATATAAGATACAGTACAGTAAGTTTTATTATTATCATTTGTTTAATAAAGGTGAATGATTGCATACACACATATATATATATGCTTTCTCAATTTATTATTAATAACTATTTTTAAAAAAAAATTATATTTATATATATACTATTGAATTGTAATGAAAGCTTGTTAATTACAAAAGTGCTATTATGTACTATATATGATGTACACAAGAGGGAGGGAATATTGGGACAAAATATAGGGTATATCTTGTCTCCACAATAGTAGCTTCTATAGCAGCACATATAACAAACTGGTATAGAGGATTCTTAATTAGAATTTTTCTAATACCTTTGTGTTGCATCAATTGGATATCAAAACTTACAATAAATTGGATAAAATAACAGTTCTATATACAACTGATTTTATTATAATAGTTATATCACTAAATGAAATATCAAATACTTTAACTTGTTAAAAGCATCTGCAATGTACTGAAATCTGTAGTGCATCTCAATTTTGAAAAATCACCAAGATATGTATAGTGCTCATTCGTCATTCATTAGACTAAAGATTATCCACTTAATGAATAATATTTCTGCAGTGTAATTTCCACTATACCACTACCATGCAAGGTAGGGACTGGTTTCTATCCACTTTTGACATCTTGAGGAGGGGTGTAATCATAAACATATGACCAAAGACATTAAAAAAAGGTGTATGATCCCAATAATGCATATTTTGTGCTAAACCAGCACTCATCAGTCAGCCCTGATCACAATTTATAGTGCTCACATTAAGTGGAATTAGTAAAAAAGAGAGAAAAATATTTTTTAAAGAATGTTTATAAGAATGATGATACTGTATTTTGATTGCATGAAAATCTGTCATTTGAATTTGAGATTGTTTTTATTAGTTTGTTTATTTTTGAAATATAAGAATAATTCATATACTTGGAGTTTAAATGTAATTATAAGGGATTTGAACACAGACTTTCAAGCTCCCTTCAGCTATTCACTCTATCTTATACAACAATGCAGAATTTAATTTAATGATGTAATAACTGAAATACAGGTTTATTGTATACCTGTATCAATATATTTAATATATAGGGTATATGAGCACAGACTTTCACATGACCCACTGCTTACCACTCTATCCCATATCACTAATACACTTGAACACATATATGTCGAAAATATAAATAATCACCAATGTAAGTATTTCATGCTAAACCAGCAATCATCAGTTAGTCCAGATTATCATCTCTACACATATATGCAATAAGTGCTCAGATATATATTAAGATAGCCAATCTTCATACTTTAATGGACAGGCTTCAATCCACTCCACACTCCAATTCTTCAACCATCCATCCAATTGAAAATCTGATGATGGAATAGATTGCATTAAATGGATTATGTCCTATACATGAGGGTTCAGACTGACTTTAGGTCAACATGGGTGTGACAAGAATCTCGGCCTCAGGGTGGCCTTTGAGCATTCCATCATCAGATTTTCAATTGGATGGATGGTTGAAGAGTTGGAGTGTGGAGTGGATTGAAGCCTGTCCATTAAAGTATGAAGACTAAGATATATCTGAGCATTTATTGCATATATGCGTAGAGATGATGATCTGGATCAACTGGTGATTGCTGGTTTAGCATGAAATATGCATATTGGTGGTTATTTATCTTTTTGACATATATGTGTTCAACTGTATCAGTGAAATGAGATAGAGTGGTAAGTGGTGGGTCATGTGAAAGTTTGTGCTCATATACCCTATATATTTAATGATGTAATTAAAGATTTATATATCATGTTTGATTGTTTACATTGGGGATGTTTAATGCATAATTTTTTGAAAAAAATTGTCTGCTTCTGACATATCCATATTATTTTTCATGGCTAAGTTATATAGCAAGATGTAAATGAAACAATGTCCATGTTAATTTATTTGTCCCACATGCAGTTATTTGTGAAACCATAAACATAACAGCACACAACATAGACAATTAAATGTAATACAGTTAAAAACTAATTAAGAATTAAAGAGAAATTGAATTTTTTACCAAAATATTTCATTATCAGATGCTATTTTTTTTTTTTGTATAAGAATTTGAAATGATTGCTCAAAGTTATGTTATAATCAAGTAAATTGCAATTTACATCAAAGTATTATATAAAAGTATACAAATGTTAAATTAATAAATTCATATATAACATTTTGATGTTGTAATTGGTATAGTCAATAAAGATAATATTTTTATAATAGTATGTTTACTCATAAAAAAAAGATATCTTCCTGAACAAATGTTTAATTGTAGTGAAACTGCCCAATCAAATGCACAGTCACAAAATAACAAAACAGACAAAAAGCTTTAAAGCATGGAAAGATAGAGTGAACTTCAAGCTATGCAACACTGCTGTTATGTGATAACACCAAGAGTTAATTACAAATCTATAATTGTCCTTGTTCTCAAAAGTCAGAATAAAAGTTATACAACTGTGTTCTGGAAACACAATATTTTTTTTTAGTTTGGACTCATTGAAGGAAAAAAAATATCTGTTAGGAAAAACAAATCAAATTTAAAGTCCTGATGTTGTTGGATCAAACTCTAGTAGGATGTATGTGGCCGTGATGCATCAAGTAATACCCAAGATAACTTTAAAGTGATGCAGCAGTATCTTTGCTATGAAAATGTAGACATTGTATTTTTGCCTCCAAATACTGCTGCATTAATTCAAACTCTGTGATATGTCAAGGTCACAAAAATCCTACCAGTGTTTGATCAGAAATTAATCAATCCTTAATATCCATCCTAATGTTCAATTAATTAAATGCTTGAAATTATTCATCATTATAGATGTGATATTTAAAACAGCATTACGCTGTTGCACATGCGCTTTGAAGATTTTAACTATAAATGAATGAATGAATGAATGCTGTTTTAAATATTACACTTTATAAACATCGCGCTATATAAAAATGATTTATTTACATGCATTATAGATGTGATAAAATTGATAAAAGTGTCAGTTAATGAATTAAAATCAAAAGCAGTAATAAATGCTTATTGGAAGACTGTATAAAATGAGATCATTAATGACTTTTAAAAAAATTTCTGAGATTAATGGACAGGTAAAAAAAGAATATCCAGGTAGCACAAAAACCTAGAAAGATGGATTTGTTGATGAGATTGATGAAAAATAGCAGAATATTCTGAAAACCATACATAATGTCTAACATATGAAGAGATAAAAGACTTTATTGTATCATAATTAAAAGAAGAGGGAAAAAAGAAAAAAATCTGAGAGTAAAAGAACCAAGAAAGAGTATAGTAGAAAGGGATTTTGTGACATACAGAAAACTACATATCCTCTAAAGAATAAAACAATGGAAATAATGGAAAATGACTCTTTGATTGAACAAAACATTGTTCTTATAGTAAAGATGACAGATTTATTACAACCATGCAAGATCATTTTGATGAAATTTTAAAAAGAAAAATTATCACAATATTTTTTGAAAAAGTATCACAACAAAATGATGATATTCTGTCAATCTCACATGCTTTAAACATATTGTATTCTCCAGAAAAAGAAAGATATATCTTATCTGATTATTTATGACTCCATGATTATTTGAAGTTGATAATACTTCTAATAAATTAATGACTTCAGAAGCTAAATAATCTGACATATTGCTGTCAATTTTATTAAAAACAATATAAAACGATATCAATATAGTAAATTTTTTTCTGAATATGAATGAGAGAACACACACTCATTAAATATATTATACATGTAAGTTTTCTTTCAATTTATTTTTAATAAATAACTACATGACTTTTTTTAAATTTTATTTATACAATGATCTTAATTCGTATATGGATACTATGCATTTAAAAAGCCCTGTAGTGTGTGTGTATACATGTGCATGTGTCGAAAAATAATGTAACTTAAAAGATAGTAAACAATATGTATTATAATGTAAACACAACTGACAAAAAAAGTGTGAGCCACTATGTATTATATCTGTTACCCACTAAGGGAAATTGGGTCAATGCATTTAACATATATTATGATATTCCCTAATTAAGTAAAAAATTATTATAAATTATTAGATAAGAAAAGATAAATATCACAACATGTCATTTGCTGGAAGAAGGGTGAATATTTTACACATTGGATGTATCTATTTACTTGAACATTAGCCATATAATAGGTCTGTGATAAGACAGCATTAATGTATCTGGCTCATTATGATATAAATTGTTATTGTTATTAGTAAAATCTATTTTCAATTAACACCCATTTCTGAATGTGATTGTATCCTATTTCTATGGTATATATTTATTTGTTTAAAAATAAATGTGTGTGCCCTCATTATTCTAAAATGTCTGTGCTTAACACTCAACTAGAAACTGAAAATACTAACTAAAGACATTTTAGTGTAATGTTGAAGAATAGAATTAAAATGTAAGTCTCTAAGGATAGTCATTTAACAATGAAAGGATGCCTTTTACATTAGGATTTATCCTATTTGATTATAAATAGAACAATTTTTATCAGATGATCCTTTTAGGCAGGATTGGTTTTAAACCAATAAGCATCACATGATCACTATTTCTTATGCTTGTTCTTAACTTTTTTTAAAAACAGGCAAAACTCTCTACATGTATTGCCACTCAGTGCAAGCCAGAGTAATAAATGGATGCCAGAAGGCTTGTGCATAAAATCTCCATCTAGTGCCTTCTCATCCTATATCTCCAGACTAGTTTCTGGCTTGTGAACTGAGTTCAGACCTATATGACTATATAAGCTGATGAACCTGGAGTGAAAATATTATAGTGTCTTCAATTTAAGACTCATAGTTTTGTAGTTAAGGAGAGATAAAATGTGGCAGCTGGAGGGCTGCATTAGATCCTAAGATCTATGTGCAGTACTCTCAGATCCAAGGCTTCTCACTAGAGAAGGCCACAAGCCAAAAACTAGTCTGGGGATATTGGATAAGTAGGCACTAGATGGGGATTTTATGCACAAGCCTTCTGGCATCCATTGATTACTCTGGCTTTAACTGAGTGGCAATATGTATAGAGAGTTTTACCTATTTTAATGATTCTTTTAGCTGACAACTATACTTAGAATACAAATGATGACAAATTCTGAAAAGGTAATCAATATCACTAAAGAATTTAGATTTAGTTGCAGTATACTTGCAAATGAAATGATACCTGTTTTATTCGGTTGATTTAATCCTGATATATCCCATGATAAACTTAAATACAATTAAATAGACATCTTCCTGTTATAATATATATATATAAACATAACTTGGTTGGAGTGCTTTTGGTAGAAATAACTTGATACTAAAAGGAAATATGCCTATGTGTTTGAAAAGGAAGGTTTTTAATAAATGTGTTTTGCCAGTTCTTACTTATGGATCTGAGACTTGGACACTTAATAGAAGAGCAATACAGAGACTTCAGACCACTCAAAGAAAGTATGGAGAGATGCATGTTGGGAGTAACAAGAAGAGATCAAAAACGCAATGTATGGGTAAGAGAACAAACAGGTATTATTGACCTCATTGAAAAAATTAAAAGACTGAAGTGGAGTTGGGCTGGACATATTGCTAGAAGAGATGATAATAGATGGACAATTGAAATTTTAAACTGGATTCCAAGAGATTGTAAAAGATCTAGAAAGAGACCACAGGTGAGATGGATGGATGAAATAAGAAAGTGTGCAGGGGTGATGTGAAGAAGAGAAGCTAAAGATAGAAAAAGATGGATTGAACTTGGAGAGACCTTCATCCTGCAGTGGATTGATAATGGTTGATGATGATGATGATGTATGTGCAAATTTTGAGTTGGACCCTTTGATAATCACAGATTATGAAATTTTGGTGGACAACTATTCATCTGAAGTAAAAAGACAGAATAAAATTATTTAAGAAATAATGAATAATTTTTGGGAAAGTAGCAATTACATTTTCAACAACTATTTACGACCCAAATTTCATAAGGACATAATTATTCCTTTTTCAGACTGAATCTGTGCAACAACATATCCATAGATATTGCATTATATAAAAATGAAGAAATTGTTCTAATTTTTTTTGGTACTTGTGAGGTTTCAAATAAACCAAAATGGCAGTCTGTATTTTTGATAAATGTTCAGTTTTGAGAGCCTATAATCTACTGAAGATGTGTTAATTGTTAAATTAAAACAAAATTAATAAATCCACTGTTAAATTTTAAAAAAAAAAAAAAGGGAAAAAATTCCAATAAATTTCATTAAGAAGCTTTATTTCAATTTTTTTTTCTTGCATTGGTAGAAAGAGATGAGACATTCTTAATATTGTTGTACTTTGGTTAATTCAGCTTGTTTCTTTTTGTCCCAGTTTTTTAAGTAAATTGTCATAATGATAAAAATTTGGGACTTTCTTGTCACAAAATGTGATGAAGTGGACTATTTCCAAAGGTATGGGATCCTATGCTCCCAAAGTGTTAATAGTCATGATATGATTGCATGCTATTGATATAAATAAAGTATAAATATTGTATTTATACATTTTTTTTTTTCATTTTTCTGTTAATAAATTAATTCAAAAAGAAAAAGAAAATAACTATAAATATTGTAATTAATTTTTTCACAATAATTTCTTTTTTAAAAAATAACAGTAATATTTGAAATACAAACACAATTCATATACTTAAAATTTAAATGTAATTACTAGGAATTTGAACACAAACTTTCAAGCTCCCTTCAGCTATCCACTCTATTTCATACAACTGATGCGCATGGCCATACGCATGTGGAAAATATAAATGATCTCCAATGTACACATTTCGTGCTGAATCAGCATTCATCAATTGGTCCAGATCATTATATCCCAAACATATATGTAATCAATGCTCGGCTTATACTAAGATAGCAAATTCTCAAGCATGTCCATTAAATTTTGAGAATTTGTTATCTTAATATAAGCCAAGCACTGATTATACATATGTGTGGAGATGATGAGATGAACCAATTGATGAATGGTGGTTCAACACCAAATACGTGTATTGGATGGAGATCATTTATCTTTTTCACATATGTGCGGTTATGCGTATCAGTTGTATGAGATAGACTAAATCGCTAAATATATCTTGAAAGTCTGTGTTCAAACCCACTATAATTAAAATAACAGTAATAAAATATAAATATTAAATACGACGTTCCTTAACAGATATTTTTTTGTAAATATCCCCCGCCCCCGCGAAATTACTTTTAACAAAAATACGGAATACCATTTTGATTTACTTAAAAAGCTACAGAAACAATACAAAAGCATTGTTTTAATTCTAAAAATTTTCTCAAAACATACTTTTCATTGAAATTTTTATAACAAAGAATAACTCCTGAATAATGTACATTATTATCTTTTTTTAAGTCAACTTTCAGATACAATTTAATTTTAACCATATATCCCCAAGATTATTGGTATTTGGATATACAAAAAAAAATACCATAGGACAAGCATCTAAAATAGATTATTTATATTCAATATACAATAATTACTCAAATGTCAATACATATTTTTTGAATACTTAAATAATAAATTTTGATTAAAAATAAATACATATATAATTATTGTAAAAAAAATATTAAATTGAATAAAGTTGTATCAGAAATCAAAATTAATCTATCACAGATTTTCTCAATTGTAAATTAAAAGTATTTCTAATTCGTTAAGAGAAATGTTAAGAGGGACTTGAAATGGGGCGGGAGTAAGACAGAATTAAGCATGTATCAGAGTACAAACTACTGTATTTCTTAAAAATGAAATACGATTTTCATTTCATCTTATTTCTCTTTCTTCAGAAAGTTATCTTTTCCAAAAAAAAAAAAAAACGAGAGATGTTTTCAATGTTAAAAATAATTTATTTTAATAATAATAATCTCTGATCCTGCAATGGCAGATTTCTCTCTCTCTCTGTGTGTGTGTGTATGTGTATCCTACGTCAAATATCATTGTTTTAATGGTTTTCACCATAATGAAAATAAAGACATAAGTTGAAAAATTAATCTGTAAAAGTGTTTTTTTCATTGCTTGTTATTCTCATCAGGGGTTTTTTTTTTCACTTTTAATTACTTCCAATTTAGTCAAATTTATCTTCCTTTTGTACTATTTTCAATAATACATCCGTTTGACATTCTAAAATAAGTAGTAAAACCTTGATGAAAATCACAACATACCAAAATAACTTTCACTGCAAACATATCTGAAACTAGTTATAAAATCTAAAGCTAATCTTCAAATACTAATGAATTGGTTAAAATAGTGATGCAAATGAAGAGCTCTTTATTATTATGAGGTTAATCTAATTAATATATATAAATGACTTTAATTCAGACTTTCAATCTCTGTATATCTACATCCATCCAATCCAACTTACACAACTGGCACACATAACCACATACATGGAGAAAAGATAAATGATCTCCAATTTACATATTTCCTGCTGAATCATCACTCAACAGTTGGTTCAGATTATAATCTCCACACATACATACAAAAGGGGTTCAGTTTATAGTAAGATAGCAAATCTTTAAACTTTAATGGATGAGCTTCAATCTTCTCCACTCTTCAGCCATTCATTTCATTGTAAATTTAAGGATGGAATGCCCAAAGTTCTTGTTGCTGCCAATATTATTGTCATACCCATGTTGACCTTAAGTCAATCTGACCCCTCACTCATAGGACTTTAATATATCCATTTAATTATACAGAAAAAGGATGGGCAGAATACAGACTGAATATATAATATTGACAATATACATATATTTAAATATACAGTATATATATATATATATATTATGCTTGAGATTGTTGGTGGTAAAAGAAAAATAAGTTCAATGTACTTTATTATTATAATTATAAAATGTCTTTTTGAGCAGTTTGAAAAACAAATAATATGTCATTTCTCTATACATAAATTTAAAAAAGTCTCAAACATTTTTATCAATAAATAAATATATATGTCATTATACAAATGTAGATCCAATTTTGAAAAGATTTAGAGACAATCTGATATTAAAAGATATAAATAGAAAGGTATAAAACATAGTCAAGCTTTGAAAAGATGAAATCTGATTTATCTATCAGCATAATTTGAACATTATCTTCTAGCCTTTACTGATTATTATTGGATAATTAGCTAAAGTGGCAAGGTTAAAAAAAAATCCTGCTACATATTTATATCATTGGGAAAAAAATATCATTAGAAGCTATCTTTAAAGGTCTGTCTACTAATTAGATGTTTGAATCTAAATTACACTTTTCTAAAAAAAAAAAAAAAAGACATCGTTATTTCTTTTCATCTGTCAAAAAAAAACTCCAATAACTCATTACATTTTGAATACTATGACTCCACATTTTCAATTATATATTATTAGCAACATATTTATGATTTGTAATATAAATAGATATCAATAGAAAGATTTATTAAGTAAGTAATCTTTATACATGTACAAAATATTTATTTAATTATATATTATATAAAAACCATATGCAAGTAAATTTCTAATTTAAACATATTTTCAAGATTCTTAAGATTAAAGTCTTTTTTAGCACAAATTTGTTCATATATCATTAAATTGAATAAAAATATATATTACAAATTGTTTTACAAGTATTAAATTCTGGCACCATCTTTTTCAGATAAATGCAGTAATGGTTATTACTAATTAAATTACTTCTTGGTTATGAAGTATTTTATCTTTATCTTTCTTATTGCATTGCTAAATCCATATAAAATTAATATTATCTATGTTCTTTATTACTTTTTACAATGCTTTTTTACAATCTATTATTGACAGTTTCAATTGCCCCATCAATCTTCTTCAGAATTATAACAAACACAATACAAATACATGAATACAAATATACACCAGGATGGCGCAATCGAAATTGTCAATAGTGGGTTGTTAAAAAGTATTGTAAAAATAATAAAGAATATAGAAAATATTACTTCTTGATTCCTAACCTAGATATAAAAGTTAAACAAAACATATGGAATAATTTCGTTTCTTTCTTCCGTGTAATACCTTTTTTAAATATAAATGGAATCTCCAATCCACCATACAATCTCGAAAAACATAAATAAAAAAACATCAGAAATAATTTCATTTATGTCTTTTATTAGCATATTTCAAGAATGTATAATGAAAGTTTTAAATATATCTAAATATATATATAAAAAGTTTTTTTATTGTTCAAAAAATTCTTTATTGTAAAAGTACTTTAAATATGCGAAAATAGCTAATAAAAACATCTATAAACAAAAATAAACGGACTTTATGGTCATCCTATATTCTTTATAAAGTTTTAAAAAATATTGATGCATTGAAATGCTCTAAATTTATATATAAGTTGATTAATTTTATACTTCATCACAAAATATTTTCCACCACCCTCCCACCCCCCATTTTTAATAATTTCTTTACTAATAATAAAAAAAAAACAACTCTACAATAATTGAGCACGTCAAATAGCAATACTCATATGATGTATGCATTAACGAGACAGAAAGAATAGGAACATTTCATTATAGATACATACACGATATAACGATTTCTTTACTTTCAATACTTCATATTCAAAATTTGTCAATTCAGAAATCAATTGGAATACTAAATAAACAATCATTTTCTTGATAATTTTAACAATTACTTATCTAAATTAATGAATCATCTTACATCATAATTACTGTAATTTTATTTTAAAAATATTCTATTCTTTCAACTTAATGACTAAAACCAATCTTATGATAAAAAATAATTAATAATAGCTGGTACGGAAATAATTAAATACAAATTTCAATTTATATATATATAGCACGTAAATGTTAAACTTTTTACTTTTATTTCAAAAGTAAACTTTATTCACAGTAAAAGGCATAACACAACAGATACAAAATGTGGAGCACCATTGGGAACATATATATAGCACTCCGTGGGTTATAAGGTTACATATAAAAACTCGGAAATATGTACAAAGGAAAATATACAATTATAATAACATAATTAGGGTGAAACAGATTTATGGTGAACATTTTGGATAAACTCACCAAAGATTGATCAATAAATACAATAGAATTACATTATTGAGTTACAGAAATGACAAAAATGGTGCACTTCAGTATATAGGATATAACAAAAGGTGGAGTATCTTTAGGAACATATATACATCATTCCATAATTAAGGTAAAATAAACAAAATTTGCAAGGTGAACATACTTGATAATCACATCAAAAATCAAGCAATAAATCAAACAGATTACATGATTCACATTATTAGATTACAAAATTAAATCAAAATAGGGTATACATAGTAAAATGTCCTGTAAGTTGAGCAGTGAGTTTCAAAGGGCCGGAATATAAAGAACACAAGTCTAAAGTAATCATATGGCTCTTGGGGCTAGGTGCTTAACGAGGAAGTAACACAATTGTAGTAGTGGTAGCACAAAGTGAATTTGGCAAAAGTTTATAGGTTGAGGAATCACGCTCAAGAAAGTCCATTTTGCTGATTTCTGACCACTAAATTCTCAGTTGCCCCCAGGTTTGGTCAGCCAGAGAGGCCAGATAAGTTCTCCTATCTGATTCTCTAGCTTTCTGGAGGAATTTAACCAAGAGATCTTCAAGCAGAAGGTCAGTTCCTTTTTCGAACAGAGATTTGCATCTAATGGTCCATATCCCAAAATTTATATATGTCGTCAGATGGATGTTTCTCAAAGGCATGCTGGATCATCACACAGGCTGGGTCAAGGACAGTCACTTTCCTCAGCACAAAGTTCCGAAGGTTGGACCATGAATTGCATTGACATTAGATGTAACCAATGTTTTATAATCCATCCACCAATTTTTTCACCTAAGTTTACATACTAAATACAACTTTTGAGCTACTATTCAATTTTTATATAAAATATAGTATCATTGTATACTAGCTTCTGAAGCATTTTTTTGCAGCCACATCATTCTATCTTCAGCAATTCGCTTCATACCTGCATATGAAACCCATTCAATTTTAGTGATTACATATTAAAGATAGGATATTCTTATACACAATACGCTAAAAACATTTTTTATAATATACTGCATCATTACAACATCATATGACTATTATAACATCACATAGTTAAAGAATGTTAGTGACTATGATTATTAAAAAACTAAAAATACCAAAATAAATAGATACAGAACTGGGTTCATTCTGCATTACAAGTGAATTAACTTGGATTGAAAACATTATTGTGATTTGAGTTTGGACTCACAGCTTTATAGTTACCTAAAAAGATAAAAGATAACTGTTGGAGGAGTGCATTAGATCCAAAGA
Organism: Epiperipatus broadwayi; assembly: GCA_028023455.1. Taxonomy (NCBI): domain Eukaryota; kingdom Metazoa; phylum Onychophora; class Udeonychophora; order Euonychophora; family Peripatidae; genus Epiperipatus; species Epiperipatus broadwayi. The sequence continues at coordinate 1,613,075 of JAQFVV010000105.1, read as the reverse complement.
TCTAGGTGCAATGCTCTCCAATCCAAGGCTCCTCATTGATGAAAGCCATAAGTTAGAAACTATTCTGGGGAATATTCGATGAGTAGACACTTGATAGGGATTTTGCTGCACAAACTTTCTAGCATCCATTGATTATTATTGCTTGTATTAGGTGACAAGACTGTATGGAGAATATTGTTATTATTTTGCTAATATAATGTACTTATAGAAAAAAATAAAAAATCTGAATACATATTATATTATGAGAAAAAAAAGTTAAAATTTAACCTTAAATATTGCTTACTTTAGGGGGACTTCTGAATCTATTTTATTTTTATCACATTTTTAATGTTTGGAGTTAGGCAAAACATTTTTCAAATTTGAATCATTGGGATATGACTTTTTTTTATTTTATCAATTTCATTGTTAAAAGAATGAGTGTAAGATTTAAAAAAAATGAACAATTATAAAATGAAAGTTAAAAAATTCTAAACTTGCTGTGGATTAATCCTCAAAATTAGCTAAGTATGAAACACCTCTATTTACAGAATAAATGTGGAACTGTTTTGTTTTTAAATCTACTCTACAAGAACGAGCCTTAAAAAGTTTATCTGAAAATTTGTGAAGAAATCATTTTACTTATATGTTCCATTATTTGTACCACTAGAATTGTTAAATGTCTTACAAAAATTCTAAAATTTATACTTCATTTAAATATTTCAAATTCATTCAACTTTTAGTAATAGCACACAGATTAATATATAATAAAATGTTTCAAGTAGTTTGGCTAATGAATTTGAGAAATTTTTAGAATTCTGAATTTAAAGTGACACTTTGGTCAACTAAAGTTTTGACAAAATAGTTTAGTTGATTGAAACAGCAACTTAAATTCAATATACAGTACATGAATCTAAAAGTTTCAGATCTGATTTCCTTACTTACACTATTACTGGTCAGGCCAGCAACACTTCAAAAAGGCAAAGAGAATATTAAGTAAAACATGTGTTATATTCTAACCTGTGAGCTAATAGATGCATTTGAAAAGTGTAAATGATGAAGTAGTTCATAATACAATTGCAAAAAAAAAAAAATATTTAAAATCTAAATCTTATTTTTTATTTTTAAAATCAGGGCTACACAATAGGTTAGCTATTCCTGTTTTAGATTATATTTAAACTGCTTGCAGTTTCAAAAGATTTAAATTTTAATAATTCAAGTAAATAATATATCAATCACATAACTAACTTCCAAAACAAAATTACTAATAAATAAAATATAATATACTAAAGTGATAGTCTTCAGGCCATTCTCATGCATATAGACTTATAACGATAGCCTTTGATAGAGTGATATATTATCTATGATACCTCAATGTTATTTATCACCATAAAAAAAATGATTTTATTAGATACATGAAAATTTGATGAGTAGATTCAGTGAAGAAAATTATATACTCATAAATTGGTACTTGGTGAGAAAACAACTGATTAAAATTTCAATTACACACAAAAAAATTGAAAAAATGACTGAAAAGGAATAGTTATTAATTAAGTGATAGCAAAAAATTAGAATATTATGGTAAAAAATAGAAAAGATGACAAAATGAGATAAAAAAAAAGGTTAAAGGTTGATAAGACTTTATTTACCTATATTCATAATAATGAAAACAATTTTTAAAAGACAGGAGAAAGAAATTTTCAGGTGATAAGCAAAAATGACAAAAAATATATTTATTAGATTACATTTTAGTTCTAAACTTCGAAACAGTAATGAGAATGCCTACAGAACTGATATACAGATTGAATCACAATTTAGTGATGGTAGGATTACAATGTGATAAGAAAAAGGAATGGCTAGAAAAAAAAGGAGGATATAAAGGAATTATAGTGAATAAGATGGTTTAAACCAATGTGTAAGAGAACAACAATAACAACAACCACAACAAAAAAAAACAATTAACATAAGAAAAAAAAGATATACAAAAATGAAATAATAATTCCAATACAATGGTAATTTATTATTAGACAAAGTGGATACATTTTAAAAATTATAAAAAAAGCAATTAATTTGTAAGATAGAAGCAATAGACATTTGTCAACGTGAGGGATCAGATTGACTTTAGGTCAACATGGGTGTGATGAGAATATCAGCCTCAGGGTGGCCTTTGAATGTTCCATCATCAGATTTTCAATTGGATGAACAGTTGAAGAGTTGGAGTGTGGAGTGAATAGCCTGTCCGTTAAAGTATGAAGATTGTCTATCTTAATATATATCTGAGCACTTATTGCATAGATGTATAGAGATGATAATCTGAAGCAACTGCTGATTTCTGGTTGGTGATTATTTATCTTTTCAACATACATGTGTTCAAGTGTATCAGTGTTATGAGATACAGTGGAGAGTGGTGGGTCATGTGAAAGACAGTGCTCATATAACCTATACATTACATATATTGATACAGGTATATAATAAGATTTATTTCAGTTACTAAATATATCAGGTAATATAATAGATAAGAATGAAATGGAATAAGCAATAATAAAAGTTATAAAAGATGAAGGTCAGAAAAGCATAGACAAATGATAACATTTAAATCAATTATTAAAAAGCAGACTGAATACAGTTTGGGGAGAATTATAGGAGTCAATAATTATCTTTAAACTGTTTTACTAGAATTAAAACATTAATTTAATAAAATAACTCAATTTTAGAACCCTTAATTTAATCACATACCCAACTAAGTTATGCCTAAGGTTCTTTAATATTTCTATCTTAAAGATTTCGAAAAGATAATGAGATATGGAGAGGAAAAGAAATTAAAATTTGTTTTAATGATTTTGATGGGCAATGAAAGAGAAAGATACTCTCAGGAAGGATGTTTTATATATATATAAAAAAAGGTTATGAATCAGAAGATATTAGTAAATTTTTAAAATAATATTTTAGAAAAGAACCTAGATATAAGAACAAGGAGAATAATATAAAGTAGAAAGACTGCTTTCTATTTCTCCTTATACATATAGACTGCCTTTTATAAAAATAATTTTCGATCTGTGAATGAGACATTTGATTCAAAAATAAAATTTTAATGTTTATTAATAAAATAGTCAAAGATTATAAGGTACTGTGGTATTAGAGCTGCTACATGAAGAATTATAATCGTTTAATCATTAAATTAATTAGGTTATTAAATCAAAAACATATTTTAAAATCTATATTTAAAAAAAAAAAACAATTTAACAAAAAAAAAAATACGAAAAGCATTACTGTGAAGAATAGTTAAAATGCGAGTTTAAATCAAATTGAGTGTGTGTTTGCATGTGCATATTCTGCAAAATCTATTTTAATACATTGTACAGGCTTACACCTGCATTTATATATGTAATATATGCAGGATTCGAACTCCGACTTTCACAAAGACCTACAATTCTCAGTGCCATCTTATATTGCTGACTCACCTGATCACACACATGTTGAAAAGATAAATGCTCACCAATATTTGTGCTAAACCAGCACTCATTAAAGTATGAAGATTGGTTATCTTAATATAAAGCTGAGTACTAATTGTATATATGTGTGGAGATGGTAATCTGAACCAACAGATGAGTGCTGGTTTAGCATGAAATACATATATTGGTGATTATTTATCTTTTCAACATGTGTGTGATCAGGTGAGTCAGCAATATAAGATGGCACTGAGAGTTGTAGGTTATGTAAAAGTCTGAGTTCGAATCCCACATATATTACATATATAAATGCAGGTGTAAGCCTGTACAATGTATTAAAATAGATTATGCAGAATATGCATGCGCAAACACATCCTCAATTTGATTTAAACATGGATTTTAACTATTCTGCACATTAATGCTTTTCGTATTTTTTTTTGTTAAATTGTTTTTTTTTTAATGTAGATTTTAAAATATGTTTTTGATTTTATAACCTAATTAATTTAATGATTAAACGATTATAATTCTTCATGTAGCAACTCTAATACCACAGTATCGATTATAATTAATAAAAGATGCTATAATTTAAACAGCAGAAATTCCTAAGGTCAGTTATCAAACTAAATATAATTCAGGACTAATACATTCATACTATTATTAAAATACACCTGCATAATGCAGGCAAGCATTTTCAAATTATAAATATCCGGGTTTTGTTTATGTTTAAGATTAACAGAAATCTACGTAGTCTATGCATGTGCTTTTTACACCTTCATTTCCATCTTTCTGTCTACTTTCCAAAAAAGATAAGGTTTATTTTTATATGATAAAAAATAAAAATTTCATAATTTTTGTGATTAACTAAATTGATTTTTTTTTGTTTTTCTCTTAGTTTTTAAATGTTTTATGGGATAAAATTTATCCGGACAAATACACTGAAAAAAACACAGCTTTAGCCCGATGTATTTTGAAGACAACATTGTTGAGGGCCGATAATAAGTCTTTATTTTTATATATTCTTAAATTATTTTTTTATTTTTATATATTTTTTAATTATTATTTGAATTTATATTTGATAAAAAATATACAAAAAAATTACTATTGAAACTACTGATCAAAAAATAGCTCGTGATTGTGTAAATGTATATTGTGAATTACCTGCATTTTTCAGTATGATGTGGGCTTAGTTCCAGTATTTGAATTAGGTGATATGAGACAAAGATAAACATATTTTGAAAATATTATGACCCGATTTAGATTTTTCTATAATGTCTTGTCTGCATTTTAATAATAATAAAAATATGCAAATGCTAAAAGTAAAGCTTTTGATAGTACATAAACTTAGGCCGATTATACACTACTGCAATGTAAATTTCAAAACTGCATATCAAATGCAAAGAGAGGTAGCAGTTGATGAAGCTATTACTAAGTTTATGGCCATAGTAGCATAAAGCAATATGAGCCATCAAAACCTATAAAGATAGAATAAATAATACTACATCGCACTGACTCTAAACTACTAACTTATGTACCTCAAGATTAACTCTATAATGAATTTAGTATTTCATTCACTTTTTATATTTTATTTCATATATAGTGACTATTTTAGTAGTACTTTTTAATAAATTACAAACTGTATTGAAGTTCTTTAGTACAATATTCAAATTATACTAATTATTGATCAATATTAACTACTTGTTATAAGGGATGTTATTAGGGATGATATTCATTGCAAACCCCTGTATGAAAATACATTTTGAAAGGCTATTAGAAAAAATGAAAGGTACTAATGGTTTACCTTAGGTAAGTGTTATTATATACCAATTTTTTTAGAAATTTTATGATGAATCCAACTAACCTACTAACAAAAATATAATTTTAAGTTGTATGCATGATAATTTTAAATTTATGAAATAATATGAAAATAATTATTAAAAATATTAACTTTTATTCTTTTTTTATTACTTTGAATACCAATGACTATATTTTTTTCAGCTTAATTACATTCTTTTATTTTTGATCTTTAAAATAATATATATTATGTCATTTTTGAATAATACGAATACATTTTATCATAAAATTTGTGGTTTTAACATAATTTTTAAATATTCAATATGGCTGCTCTGTCAGCTTAAAGGTTAAGTTAAGAATACAATAGCTTTCAAACAATCTCTTTCTTTTTTACTTTTTATAGCACAGATAATTTTCAAATTTTCAGAAAATAAGAACAATGATAAGAATATATATATATATTATCAATAACATTTAAAAAATGTGCACTTCAAGGCATCCATAATTTAAGCTAAACAAACAAAAATAATCATTTCTCTGAAAAGATAAGTTAAAATATAGCATATTGAACCACCATTTTCCCTCTACACATTTATTTATTCTTATTTATAACTATATAGACTTTCATCTATTTTATGCTATTTTAGCATTTGACATTATTTTACCCAATTCTTAACAATTCATGTTTTAGATTCATTATATGTAATCCATATCCTGTAAAACTTCTCAAAGTGCACAATGTTTTCATGTTATTGCTTTTATATATCCAAAGATATTTATAAACCTTTCAAAAACTCTAAATGCTTACCAATCTTTAGCTCACCAAACTTTTATTATAAACCAAATAGATAGATCAATGTCCATTGTTTGTGAGAATAAAAATAAAATTATATTGCAAATATTCAGTTTACTTTCTCTGCATTTTAATGTATAGAATCAGCAATTTCATCTATCCTCAAATTCAACTTATTATGGGATGATCTTAGTATTTAAATTTCAAAAGCTTCAATATTATTTTTTTAAAAATATCTCTAACAAACTTAAATTATTTATCTATGGGTGACAATCTATTCCACGTTAATAAAATACATTGATACAAAATACAATAATACTGGAAGACTACAGAAGCACTTTCATTTTACCGAATGTTTGTAAGCAACCAAAATGTCAATGGCTTAAGAAATGTAAAAATTTACTCTTTTTTTTTTTTTTTTTTTGGAAAGTATAACAAATATTGATCTCTGAATTAAAATGGAATAAAATAAAATATATTGTTGCACAATCTTTCTATGACATTCACAATTCTGATATCATATTGATAATTCAGCGATATATTAGGTCACAAAATGTCATGTCTTTGCAATTTCCAACAAGTTTTATGGAGTATATTAAAAAAATAAATAAGATTTATTGACTGAATTCAGAAATTAATCCATAAAAGTACACTACTCAGGATGTTATATAAAAGAAGTAATAGTATTTTCTGGGTGTACATGTGCAATTCAATGCTCTTTATTGAAGAAGTCCAATAATTAAAAATTAGTCCAGATAGCATTACAATAGCAAATGGATGAATTACCATTTTTAATACATACATTAAAATTAAACTGGGAGATTCATGAGATGTGTTGTTTGCTATGTGTGTGAGTTATCATGGGTTAAAAAATTTAAGATGTCTCAATCTTTCAAATTATTCATTTGGATTGTATAAAAGATGTAAATATGGATCCTGGATGTATATGTGGGATCTAACATTCTTCCTAATACAGATCAACACCTAAAAACAAGTTTGATAATTTGTTTTAACACTGTTATTATTTGTTCATTGATTGCTCATGTTTACAATATATTGGTCTAAACTGAAACAATAGAAAGGATTATTGTTATTAATGCGGCTGATGAATATAAGATAAGAAAGTCATGTAATAGTTTTGTTCAGGAAATGCTAATACAAATATTTACAGATTTCTACTTTACAAGCTATAATACAATGATTGGATTCACAAAAAATATTCTATGTATTATAAAAAATTAAAAGAACATGATAAAATTCAAGTACCTAAATCCATTACCAAAACCATCCACTAAATTACTTTACTTATCATTTTGACTAAATTCAACTAAGCAAATTTAAAGCAGTTGTATATAACATAAGAACGTTTTCAACTTGTATAAATTAACAGTTTATACTAGTTATAAATTTAAACCAATGCCAAATATGCACTTATGATAAATTAATATTTATTCTAAATATATGTGGAAATTTTTATGTATAACAAAAATTAAAAATAGCTACTGTTTATTCTTAGACTGTAATTAGTTTTTCCTTTCTAGGCTGTTCAAGATAAATTATCTTAAACATTACAAAAAAAAAAAAAGATTAAATTCTTAATAACACTTTGCCAATATTTTATCTGCTAATCCTTTTTATCAATTTGTAAAAGAACTTATTACAAGACAAAAATGATACTTTATTTCATGATTTAATGGATGATCCACTTTTATGTAAAATACATTATTAAAAAATCTGAACTGAGATATTTGCCCAAAGCAAAACAAAGTATTAAAAAATGTTTTGTGGGAAGTTGTAATAAAAGAAATATATCATGGATATAACGATATTGAATCTATGCTTTACTGGATCAGGAATGTAAAGCAGACAGATGATTAGTAAAAGTCCTATTTTAGGGTGAACATAGATATGATTTCCATGAGAAAGTCAGATTACATTTAAATAGTAAAACATACTTAAAAGACATTATAAAAAGATGCATTATTTATTGTTTTCACTTAGGATGGTATGATTGAGGATGAAATTTAATGGTGAACTAGCTACAAGAGGCAAATCTTTCAGAAAAAAATAAGTTTGCTACAGAAAAAGATAGCATTAAAAAATATCAAACAAGACAAGTAAGCCCATATAAAATATACAGTGATGTATTTATGATTCAAGGATTAGTTTGCAGTCTTTGCAAAATATATTTTTAACTTTTTGGTCACCCCCCCCCTTCTGGATATAGAATAAGACATTCATTTATAAAAATCATCTAATGGTAATGATGATTTTCCTATTAACTTAATAACCAGCAATAGGATTAATAAGCACATATTATACAGAATGGTTATTTGAAAAATGGATCATGTGATTGTGAGAATTGTTTCTTTATTGGGCAATTAAAATGATCCATCATTTAGGTTTACAGTTCAACATTTTGGGAAATTCAAATGCTAGCATAAAGAATTTTTATTTATTTATTGCACCAATATATATCAAATTTACTGAATATTATTTTTTGGCTATTACAGTAAATAGTGTAAAGTTATTCAAAAAATTTCTAGCTTTCCACGCTTTGAATGGGACTGGATTTTCTTTTATTTAATTAATTTTTGACTACCTCCTTTAGTAAATAGAATTCTGTAATTTTATTTCTGTGAATTTTTTTTTTTAAATTTGATATAAAAAAAATTTAGACAATTAAGAATTAATTAAATTTCAAGTTAAAGTGTATTTATGATGATTTTGTTTTAGTACGACTGTTTTTAGTCAGAAGTACATTACCGCCTAATGGTTTTATGAATAATAGTTAATTATTATTGGAAGGTAAAAAGCAAACAACTGAATAATACGGTATAATAAAGTTAAAAAGAAATTTCATCTTAATTTTAAAAAATAAACAAACAAAAAATATCATTAGTGTAGTTTTTAATTTGAATAGTTTATTCCGTTTCTTCGAATTTTGACTTAAAAAAGGTTTTGAATAATATGAACTATTCAAATTTTTTTAACGTTAATATAGACTTCAAATTTAATTATAGTATATATAAAAATTGCTTCTTAGTGATAGAAAAGGTTTATTATGGTATTTTAAAATGACAGAAGTATGAACTCATGGACTAAAAAGATAATTTCAACATAGTCACTGATTTTATATTGCATTTGCCATAATCATGGTCTCAATATCCAATGAATCATTTATCCATGATTCAAAAATATAAAACAACAACAATAAGAAGAATTAGAAATTAGGGGGGAAACAAGTTTAATTTCGTAGTTCACATAGCACCATTATGTGAGGAATCGCAAAATATCAGATCTCATTAACAACAAAAAAAACATCTCTCTTTAAAATTATAGTAAAAGATGAATGTTAGATAATTTATCTTTAGTATTTTATCAGGGTTAATTTTCAGTGCAACAAAAATATAAAAAAGGTTAATAATTAATATCACTGTTGGTTTTTTTTTTTTTTTTTCAAGTGTCATAGCATCGGCCGGGACGCGAACCCGCAACCCGGGCAACTGCTTCTAAGGCAGTCGCGCTGACCTCTCGACCACCAATGCAAGACCTGTTGTTTATTTTTGTTAACAAATTAAATATTTTTAAAAGAGTAAAATTAAGATTATTCTTCTACTTACAGTATTTTTCTTTTAAAGTGTGATAGTTTTTATAAAATATAACATCTGTATATATAGTGAAAACATTTTTAAAAAAAAAATGATGAAAATTCAAAAAATGCTTTACATATTGATATTGTATTCACTAATTTTAATTTCTAAAATTTTATGAATAATAATCAGTGTTTGTTTGTTTAGTGTGCCGTACTTTTTTTGTTAATATCTTAAGGTGCATATTATATAATTTTGAAATATGTAATTTGTTTCAAAGATTTGTACTTATTTACTATGTTCAATATAAACTAATTAAAACAATCCATACTTTATATAGGTGTGTCTGTTAAAAACATATGTTGTATAATGTTCTGTACTTATGCTTCTGCCAGAACCTAAAAAGTAAATGTCTTCACATTTCTCTTTTTAGCAGACAAATGGATGATAGTATTTAAATAATCTTTGATTTCAGGCATACTTAAATATTTTATAAAGATTATATTCATCTTAACAAAACAATGTATATATATATATTTCTTTTGTTTGGTGGAAGGGAGTGAGAGAGATGATAAAATGCCTTTATGAATCTAACTTAATCATACTTGTATGCTAACACATGTAGGCATTAAGTTAAGTAAACAACTTTTTACATAAATTATCATTAAAAAAATTATGATTTGAAATAAATTATTGCAACATAATTTTAAACAAATTGTACAAATATTAAATGACAGTATTTATAAGATTTACAGAATGTAAACTTGTTTTTATTAAGGTAAATATTAATATATAAAAGTAAGTACTTAGATAATAAATCAAAACAACAACAGCAAGAAGTAAAGTCAAAGACAGAGCTGTTTGACAGAGGAAAAAAAAAATCAAAAGAATTATGTAAACAAAAAAAAAAGTTTCCTGTTGCTTAATAATTTTATTATGAAAAAATAATTAAGCATAGAGTTGCATAATTACTAACCCAAATTTCATTCAAAATTCAATAAAACATAAAAGTACTGAATCTTTACAAATTTTCTCATTAAGTTTTTAATAAAATTGACTCACTTACTTAAACATGCAAACAAATAACAAGTTATAAGCAGACAAGAAATGATGTCAAACAGAGATGTGAATTAAATTCAATTTCAGTGTTTGTTTTGTTTTTTTCTATGATCTTTGGAATAGTTTATAGATGGCACAATGAGTCATGCATCAAGATGCAATTATAGATTTGATGTTGGTTTTCAATATGAAATTATTTATTATAGCTAAAATATTATTACATTTCATATTAATAATTTGTAAAGTGCATACTTATTATGTAAGTAATATATATTAAGGCTATAACCTTAAGACTATGCACATAAAATGTGACAGTAGGGACCTCTACAAATCTAAACACAAGATTAACCCTCTAGTCTTTTAAAGTCATTAATCTTGTGTTTAGATTGTAAAGGTCCCTACTGTCACATTTTACGCACCTAGTCTTAAGATTATAGCCTTAATATATATTACTTACATTTCATACTGTAAGTTTTTATTAAATTGTTACAATAATGAATAGACAAAAATAGAAAAAGAGCCTTCTAATAGGCAAATGCAGAGTAACAGACTCTACAATAGCCCTCCCCCCAAAAATAGTGTAAATCATTAATCATCATGGTGAAGTTAATGTTGATGGCAAATCTATGTAATAAAATAAAAATGACAGGTGTCGAAAGAACATATACGTATTCACTCTCTTAGATTTGAGTACACACAAATGTGAATGTGCTCACTCTCACACTATAACTACATTATTCTATTTATGTATTAATAATTTTTGTTGATATCTTATAGAGTATAATTTCTCAATTAAATTGTATCATATGCACACATGGTAAAAACATTAACAACATAAAGTTCGATATGCTCCAGACTAATGTTTGAAACTAAATGGGACAACATAATATTAATAAAGTAACACTTTTGTTTCATTTTTAATGAAAATACATTTGTTGCATTTTGTTATTTAATTAAAAAAATACTGTAGTTTAAAATGACTTACAACATTAATTTATTTATTGAAATATAAAAGAGAGAACTTCAGATTTTGTCTATCCTTTAAAAAAATTATTTTAAACTTCAATCATTTTTATGTTTTGATTGAGCCAAAATTAAAAATAAATTAAAAAATTTAATAAACTTCATTAATATAAAATTAATTAATCAGTAAATAATAAAAACACTGTATGATTTTTATTAAAAGTAATTGATCTAGTTAATATTAGATATAAATATATTTAATTAAAGATTATCATCAAATTCAAATCTTTCATGCACTACATAATTAATCAGTGAAATTTTTGCTGTTATTATGTAACACATGTTTTTTTTTTCCTCTCCCCACTTGCAGCCAATTTATTTCAGATGAATAAATTTATAAAATGATTATTTTCAGGAATGAGTTCATTTTGAAATATATATATATATATAAATTAAAAAGCAATAATTTTTTCAAATTTTTATTTATTATTTCCTAAAAACTAATAATACATTAATTTAATCATGTGATAAATAATTTATTTAATCTTATTATGCAAATTCCATAAATGACTTTTTAAAGTTATATAATACTGTGAAAAAATATTTTTAAAATTTACATAAATTACTGGGTTCTATGTTTAACTTTGTATTATTTTACAACCATACAAACTATAATAATTATATATATATATGTATGTTTTGGTACTTGTGAGTTTTTAAGTAAACAAGATGGCAACCTAGGCCCCCAAAGAATGTTTATAAAAAAAATACCTGCTAGGAAAGTATTTAATAATTATATTTTATTTCTTATTACTATTATTAAAAAAAAAAAAGAAATCATTGAGAAAAATTAATTACAATATTTACAGTTTCTTATCTTTTTTTTTTTTTAATTAACTTATTAACAGAAAAATGGGGGGAAATTTTAAATACAATATTTACACTTTATTCATGTCAACAGATTGCAATCTTATTGTGACCATTAGCATGCTTTTCGGGAGGGCAGAATCCTATACCTTTGGAAGTAGTGAACTGCATTCTGTTCTGTGACAGGAAAGTCTCAAATTTTTATCATTATGACAAATTACCAAAAACCTGCTGACAAAAAAAAAAAAAAAATGCTGAATTGAATCAAAGTATGACAATGTTAAGAGCATCTCGTCACTTACCACATTATAATACAAGTAAAAAAAAAAAAAATTGAAATAAAGCTTCTTAATGAAATTTATTGGAATTCATTCCTTTTTAAAATTTAACAATTGATTTACTAATTTGTTTTAATTTAACAACTAACACATCTTTGATAGATTATAAGCTCTCGAAACTATACATTTATCAAAAATATAGGTTGTCATCTTGGTTTACTTGAAAAATCACAAGTACCTATATTTCTTGCTTGAAAATGGATGTATACAAACACTGAGGTAATCAGCTACTCCTACAGGAAAAAACTGTTCTTTGCTTATAACATTTTTTCATTGTTTAACTTCAAAAAAGATATTAACTACTTCCGGTTTGTCGGTGACGATTGCGCTCGTTAATGTTTGTTTGTTGAAGTTCAGTTTTCTGTTTGAAATTACGGAAAAACTATAAGGACTACGCATGCGCCTATACCATAATTCTCTTCATCGTTTTTTCCTCTTTTCGTAGGTAGTTGCCATTTTTCTCTAAGTTAAAAAATAAAATTTTTATTAATTTTTTTGCGAATAAGGTCAATTTTTTTTAAAAATTTTTTTCACAATTTGTTAGATTAACAGAAACAAAAAGTACGCAAAATAAATGAACGGGACATTTATGGCCTCCGATACGGATTATTCCAGCGGTGATGAATTTGTCCCATCTAAGCCCTTAGACTCCAAGGATAGTGTTAGTTGTAGTGATCTTGAAGAATATTTTTCATCATCAGAAGAAGAAACTCCTTTACCAGCCAAAAAGAAAAAAACTACGAGTGCTTTTCTGGATGATATCAATACACCAGGCCTGTCAACAAGTGTTCCCAATGATATCAATAGGTCATATGAAAGGTAATGTTTTTATTATTGTTTTTTTTTTTTGTTGGTTTGTTTTAGCTACCAGCACAATGGATGAATGGTTGACACACTGATTCAAGACTATTTACAATTTATTCCTCTCTAACAAATTGATTGTATATAATGCAGTAAATTTTTTTATTCTGTTTTTACTAATTTTTGTTTTACTAACATGGTTTTCATTGTTTTTGTTTTACTAATTTAGTTTTTATTTGTTGTTTTATTAACTAGTTTTTTTACTAACTTCATTTTATACTTTATAGGCATATGACTGCCTGATTGCCTTCCTTATTAGAATTTTGTAACAGCTTCATTACTGATTCCTTTTGCCAATTGGTAAACAAGATCTGGCATGAATTATGTTTTATTAATAATAATATTGAGTAATATGAAATATTTTGCATATTTATATTAGCATATATGAACAGGTATGCTTCTCTGGAAGACGTATCTTGAAAGAGGTAGAATATGAACATTTTTTTATATAAATATCTGCCATAGAACCTTTTTAGTAATCATTGTCTGCCTCTTAAAATGAGAAATTTGTAAATTGTTTTCTGTATTGACAATGATTATTCAGTATGGTGATGTTATAAACAAGGTTGGTTTATCCAAAGTCTAAAATCAAAACAGTGCATCTTGTTTATCAGGCTTTTGAGTTTTCCCATAACCATTAGCAGAACTTTCATGATGCATACATATACACCACTTTTATAATATACATATACCTGTACCATGATGATGATGATGACATTTTATTTTTTTATTGTATTTATAATGGTAAGTAATAATATTTCCACTTCCTTCATTATTTTTATATTCTGTTAGAAATTTAATTTTTTTTTTTTTTTTATCTTTTATTAGGGAGCACTTTTCTTCCAGACGCCTTGACAATTTGCAACAGTTGTGGTAGAAGATAAAAATGAAGAACTCTTATAGGAACATTTTCGGACATAGTAAAGCTATGGATTATCTCAGGTAAGACTTATTATATATCTTTAGAAAGATTTTTTTGTGATGAATACAAAGAAATTATCACTGAAGATGTAATTTGCATTTTAGTTAATGTTAATTTCCAAATTATGAACAAACAATAAAATAATTATTTCGGTTGTGAAAATTTCCTTTTTTCCTTATTTTTTATATAGTTATCACTATTTATTTTATGCTTATTGTTTTCCTTAGTTTTTCTAGTTTCTAGCAATGTAATTGTTTTTGCTCTAACATAATTAAAACTGAAGTTATTGTGAAAATTGTGTATCAGGCCAGTATTTTAAAAAGTTCAATATGGCGGCTTGAAGCTGAAGTAGTTAAAGAAAGTGAAAAAAAAAAGTTATATAAATATTTTCAAAAGCAATTATTCTTTGCTTACAACATATTAAACTGTCTAATATAAAAAAAAGATATTAAAGTGAAAAAAAAAATGTTAATACAAATATTTTCAAAAATGTGTAATAACATAATTTTAAACATAATGTTATGATAAAAGTTAGAATGATGATATTCATTTACGAATAGCATTGATTCATTTTACAAAGAAGTTTGAACAAAAGGACAACATGGTGATAGAAAGGACTTATTAAAGTTTACAAATAAAGTACTATATATTGAAATGCTAGAATAAATTGTGTTACGAAAGTGGCAAACAATGGAAACTGCACCAACGATAAGCAAAGAATACAGTTTGGACATAATTATCTACTATCCAGTTATTCAACCTACCTTCAGGCAGAGACACCCTAATGCCTATACTTTTTTTAACAACTCATAATATTCTTTAATAATTTATAATCTGATAAATATGCAAATGTATATAGTGGCAATATCAACTAATGAATGTTTCAATATAATATCTCTGTAATTTACGTATGCTAACAGATATAAAACATTTGCTTTAGAATAAAGTAAATTATATTTTTTCTTCTTTGATATATATGTACGTGTGCATTCTTATAGGTATATGTGATGTAAATTATTTTAGAATCTTACAATTTTATTATTAATTTATAAAATTTGAATTTATTCAACAATGCATATGTATAAGACTAAGATGAAGTAAATAATACACCTAAAATAAAGTACAAATACAATTTAGCCTAATGCATTTTCAGTGCTGAGCAGCATAATCATAGCTATTGCTGAAAATACATAAAGATTGCTTTAATTAGAATACAGTAAGTGCTATCTTATTAAAATCCTTTTTGCACATTCCACTAATTACTTAATTGTACACTGTTTGAACTATCATCTAACACATTATTATAGTTATCAGTGCACCCTAACTTTTTATTTTTAAGTTGTATACACTCTACACAAGTCAGGTTAACTCTTTGCAGACTAAAAATATGGCCATGCTTTTTTTCATGATCCAAACCTCAAATATTATGGAAAGGAGTGTGAACATATTTTCAAACTGCAAAGATTTGTTTAAAGCAAAACAAACAGAAAAGAAAAATAAGAGGAGTGATACATTGCTAACTATGATGTGATAAATAAAAAAATTGAACATCACCCAATTAAGGAATTATTGGACTATGTAAAAAGGATTTATAAGATACTGCTTTAGCAGTCTTTGTGTGTATTCAGTAATAGCCAAAAATGCACTAAGATAAATTGTATTTGTAGTTTAATTTTAGGTTTATTTAATGAAGGATTTTTTTATAATTATTATATAAAAACTAAATAATACAATATTATATTATGTATTCAAACTTAAAATAATAAATGACAAGAGAGAAATTATATTGTTTTTTTAATTTATTTATTTTTAAAAAAAAACAACAGAACATCATATAATCTCTGCCAAAACATTATTTTTAAGTAGTAATTCTATTCCCATTATTCTGAAAAAGAAAAAAAAAAAAAGAAAGCAGTCATGAAGTTTTTTTGGAGCATATCATTAAAGGTTCCAAAGCAGCTCTAAATTTAAGACCACAGATTAAGTAGTATCAAGGAAGTGGAAAACAAAAGTAAATAAGCATTGGTGATTATTTGGATTCTCCGTTATTTGCTATAAGCAGAGAATGTATGTTTCATACATATGTAAACATATAAAGCGTTATTTATTTTAATAATATCTAGAAAAAATTTCTGTTATTGAGAATATTTATTTTGGATGAAAAAAGAGAGTTAGAGTGAAGAGAGATAGATTTAATTGGATTTGGAAAAAAATTGAGGAAAAATATTGCTACATTTGGAGAGTGATTTAAGATGCCAATATTTTAAATATAAAAAGAATAGATATAATTTTTGTGTTTATTGTAATGAGGCCTTAAAAACTAAGGCATACATAAGATTAGTTGGATTTTAGGAGATTTGGCAATAAAAAATTTCTAAATTTAAGTGAGAGAATGATTCATTTTGAGAAAGAGAGGTAACATTGAGGTGTGAGTTTTAGAAGAGCACATGTTTCTCATTCTCCATTATAAAGAAGGAGAAAAATTGTATAAAGAGGTTTGAAGAGTGGTAGAAAAATCATAAATTTAAATATAGAGTAGGTGGGATTGGAAAAATAAGGAAATATGGACTGCATGTCACAATGTAAGTATGATGGTCAGAAGAAAACTAGGTACCCTTTGATAGTTTGGATAGTATGTGATAAGTTTTCCATCTGAAGTGCTTAAATAGGACTAGGAAAAGAAAAAAGAAGTATGGATGTGAAGATCATATATAAATATGATAAAGGAGGTGAAGAAAATAGTTTTAAAAGCATACAGTTTAATGAAAAAATCAGGAGAAATTGAAGAAAATGTAGTTGATAGAATGGAGTATATGTTTAGCAGAGTGACATGAGATATAGCTGACAAAATAAGTAGTGCAATGGAGATATTTAGCCAAAAAATTGACAAGATAGAGGAAGAAGTAAAGTATATAGAAGTAAAATTAAAAGTATTACCTATAAGAAGTGTGAACACATCAAGGAATTAATGAATAGAAACAATAAGGAAGAAATAGATAAAGAAAGTGCAAAATATTGAACAAAAATTTACAGATAAAATAGGGAAAGTAAACTATGAGACAGTCTTGATAGGGGACTCATTAATGAGAGGATGTGGAGATATAATTGCAAGAGAAAATAGAAATAGATATCTAAGAATGTTTGCCTGGAACTACAATTGACAATGTTACAGATAAGGTAAATAAACATGGGAGTAGAGATGTTTGTGTTATGGTAGGGGCAAATAATTTGTCAGATCCATTGGAGACAGTGATGAATGACTACAAAGGATTAGTAGTTTGAATAAAGTTAAAGGAAAAGTAGAACTAGTTGGACTACTATCAAGATTTGACAATAGGTATATGTTATATGGGGCATGTTTCTACAAATGAGAGATTGGAAAAACTATGCAATAGCAATAACGTTATGTTTGTGGATGTGTGGGATTTTTATAATAGTAAGAAGAAGTTATACAGTAAAGATGGACTGGATTTAGCAAAACAAGAAAGTGCAGCATTAAGGGGCTTGATCTATGAAAAATATATTTCAGAAAACTTATAAAGGGGGAGGTACAGTTTTAAATTATAATATTAGCAAAAAGATGATTATTAAAGATGGATGGGATGTAAGAAGTAAACAAATGGTGGATAATCTAGATGTAAATACAGATGTGGAAAAAAGTGGGTCATTAAAACTAATGACAAACAAACTAACTACAAATATATTAGAGAAGAAAGAATCAAAAGTATTTATAAAAGGGCAGAAAGAAAATAAGAAACTGTAAAAAATGGATATTTGAATATGCAAGGTGGTAGGAGACCAGAAAAGTGGGTGGAAGTAAATAAAGCAGTTAAAAATAATGGGTTTAAGGTATTAGCAGTAATGGAAACACATCTAAGACAAGAACATACACTAAAAAATTTGGTCTGGCAAGGTATAAATAGAAAAGAAAAAAGAGGTGGTGGCATAGACATAATGTCAAAAAAATATTTCAATACTGTAAAGTGTCAAGAACATTTGTGGTTTGAGATAGTTAGAAAAACAAGAATGGATGGTAGTTATAGTGTATATGCCCACTGAAGATAGTCAAACTATAATGAAGTGGAACAACAGCTATGAATGCCTATTTAAGAATACACAGAATTTTTAAAAAAAAATAAATTATGGTTATAGGGGATATGAATGGACATATTGAAAAAATTGGTGACTTGGATGACAAGAATGAGCAGGTTCTCAAAAATTTTTGTCAGACAGCAAATGTGAATATTGGAAATTTATCAAATATTTATGAGGGGCAAAACACATGGTCTATAAATAATATATTTCACACAATAGATTATATATTAATAGATAAAGAGGGAATGAAAAAAGGAGAGAAAATGAAAGTTTTTGATAATGGAGAGTATGTAATAGTGATAATGTAATGTGATAGAAAAAAACAATAAAAGTAGAAAGGATAGTGAAATGATATGGATGGAGAATGAATGATAAATTAGAAAAATATAAAATAAAAGTAGAAGTTATGAAAGAGTTTGTTGGGAATGAATATAAGGACTGGTATGGTGAAGTAGAAAATGTATCAAATAGGGTTTTAGGTGAGAGTATTCAGAAGAATAAAATTAATAGAACAGTGAGAATTAGTAAAAGCGTAAAAGAGAGAAAAAAGCATGCAGAGAATATAAATGCTATTAACAACAACGAAAGAAAAAAAGATGTTAATATTAAATGGAAAAACTATTAAAATAAAAAATTGGCTAAAATAAATAATTATATAGAGAGAATAAACTTAAGTGGTAAATTATTGGAAGATATTAATAAAGGTGGAAGAGATGGGAGTAAAAAAATTTAGAAATATATTAAAAGAAGAAATGTAGGGGAGAGAACAATAGTATTACTATATTATGGGGAGAAAGAGTGTAGATCTAGAGAAGAATTAGAGTCAATCTTAAGTAAGTATGTAAATTGATATAGAAAAGATATTAGATGTGAAGGACAGAATGATAACAATCATAAAAAGCATACAGTAATGGAAATATTAGTTTTTACTAGGAATTGAAATAAGCAGGGAAGAAGTTGAAAAGTGGAAAGGCAAGAAGTTTAATGGATGGAAAAGAGAGGGCGATGAATTTGGAAAATGAGGGTATTATTTAAAGAAAAGGGTAAAAACCATAGAAAATAAACAATTATAGATCAATAGCGGTGACATCAGTGTTCTGTAAAGTTTTTGGATATATGGTAGCTGGAAGAGTGGCAAAATGGATAGAAAAAAATAATATGGTGGAAGAAATGCAAAAAGGTTTTAGAATGGATAGGTATATAGATGATAGTTTATTTGTAGTCACGCAACTTAAAGAAATGAGTAGAAATATAGGTAAGCAATTATATTGGGTCTTTATAGATATAGAGAAAGCATATAATAGAATGACTAGAAGATTTTGGGTAAGTTTAGTAAATTTGGGAATGGGGCTTTAGTGAATCTTATGAAGAGATTATATGAAAATCATTATTATATGTATCAATTAGGAAATATAGAATCAGTTAGAGGTAAAAATAAAATGGGACAAAGGCAAGGATGCCCCATGTCACCTATTTTGTTTTTGTTATATTTGAAAGACATGGAAAAAGCAATAGAAAGATTAGGAAGAGGGGTAGAGTTACCATTAGTAGATGGCAAGGGAGTGCATATATTATCAGGTCTTTTATTTGCTGATATTTTCTTATACATAAAAAATAGGGAACATATGGAAGTTGTTCTGAAGACTTGTGTAGGGGTAGTAAAGAGAGGGGGATCAAATTTAATAAAGAAAAATCAAAAGTAATGAAGGTAAATCCCGGGGAAAGAGAATAGAAAGAACTTTTCTTTTGGGATATAAAATTAAATGTGGTGAATAGGTAAAACTATTTGGGAATTGTCTTAAGTAATCAGAGGAATTGCTTGAAGGAAAAAAACTGATAAATGAAGCAAACAAAAGAAAGAGACTGATAAAGAAATTAACAGTGTTTTCATTAAATAAATATGATGGATAGAAAGAGATAATCAAAATAGTATTTAACTGGGTTATTAATAAAGGCCAGGTAACACAATGGGTGAGAAAGATAGTATAGTATGCATATTTTTAGATAAATAATTTATATCAATATACTTATACAAAAGGTGGGAGGATTGTTGAGTGTTGTAGTGCAAAGACTGGGATAGAACAATAAATGTATTAATAAAAAATAGGGAGCTGGAGAGATGGAGAATTAGTATAGAGAGTAAAAAAAACTTATATATATATATTAGATGTGAATTAATTTATAATAATAGCAGGAAAAGTAGTTTTACTATTTTATTAAGGTTCAAACAGGATCTCTAGCAACAAAGAACTATAGACATAAAAGGAGAAATGAAGGATTTACTTTGCAGGTTATATAAGTAAGGCATGAAAAATATTAGGCATTTGCTAATAAAATGTAAATGCTTGCAAGCACAATGGGTGGGTACAAATAATGAAGTTATGAGAGAATAAATATAGACCAAGTGATTATACAGCAAGTTGGTTATTTGTTCTTTATGCTGGAGTTGGAAAGGGATAAAGGGTATCTAGATACAAAGGCCATGGAATGAACAAAGATGATATTGTGGAAATGGGATAGAGCAGAACAGAGAAGAATATGGAAGAAACTTAGGATGAGGAATGGAAAATGGCTGACAGATTTTTCTTGGACATATTGGCTGAGATATTCCTGGGTTTGATAAAGAAGTAGCTATATCATATCATCTCACATTAAATAACATTCACAGCATTAAGGATAATAAATAAAAACACAGAAATAATATAAATCAAACCAAGATACAATGAATATATCCTGTTCCATGTTGAAAAAAATAATAATTACTACTATTTCCTATATATTGCTGTGCTTACTAAAATTTATGCATAATGATTCTACATTAGTTTAGTCACTAAATATATTACTGCCATGTTTTAATTTTTCCATAAATAAAACATGTTTTTCAAACAAGGCCTATTCATTCTGTATTGGTTACAAATAGCTAAATATTTTATTTCCATATTTTTATTTATTGCACTTACTGCTGTGGATTTTATTTCTTATTCATTAGTTTTTTTTCTTTGATGTGATATGGCTACTCCTTTATCAACATCAGGAATCTCTCAGCCAATATGTCCAAGAAAAATCTGTTAGTCACCTTACATTCCCTTTCCATATCCCTCCCTAAGTTTTTCCAATATTCTTCTCTATCCCATTCCACAACATCATCTTTGTCCACTCCATGGCCTTGTATCTAGATCCCCCTTATCTTTTTCCAACCCCAGCACAAGGACCAATAACCCACTTTCTGTAGAATCACTTGGTCTATATTTTATACTTCCACAACTTCTTTATTTGTACCCTTTTTACTTGTAAGCATTTACATTCTATTAGCAAATGCCTAAAACTTTCCATACCTTTCTTTCATAACCTGCAGACTAAATCACCCACATTTTTCAATTTATGTGTATATTTCTTTGTTGGTAGTGATCCTGTTCAAGCTTTAAATAGTTAATTACTTTCCCTGTTGTTTACTTCTATATATATTTAAACTCTTTTTCCTTTCCATAGTAGTTCTCCATCTCTACAGCCCCTTATTTTTTATTAATGCATTTATTCTTCTATCCGTCTTTGCCACTATAGCACACAACAACCCCCCTAACCCAATCATTCCATCTTTCATATCTTTATCCAAATCTTCTTGTTGCCTGCTCTTTATTCATAACCCAATTAAATACTATTTCGATTATTCTCTTACTATCCACAACTTGCAATCACTTGTGTGTGTTATGTAGCTCCATCTAATGGGTAAATCTCTATCTATAGGAGCTCCTATCTATGTTTTAACTTTATTATGATACCTTATTCTTATTTATGAAATCCTGTTCAAATGATTTTTTTTAGGGTCCACCAACGATATTCACATATATATTCGCACATACATCTCTCTTCTTTTATTTATATTCCATTTATGAGATTTTACTCTATGTGAAATATAGAATGATATATTAGATGACTAAAAGCAATACAAATAGTAATAATACATTTACAAGTCAAAAAAAAAGAAAGAAAGCTGCTATCATATGAGATTCCATAAAACTATCAGCTAGTAAAACATTTCATAATTTTTCTAAAAGAATATTTTCTAAATTTAGATTTTTGAAATTAAACTTTTATCATATACAAGAATACAAATAAATCTGTATTTGGACACAAACATAATCTTTTTAAAATCATTTACTTGGACGTTTACAGAAAAAATTGAAAACTCATTCATTCACCCACTCTATTTATCTAATGATTTATAAGAAAAAGACTACTTACAGAAATTCAACAATTCAGTTTGAAACATAACTACTTATATATATACAAATTTAACAATAAAAAAAACTACTCTCCACTCTCTCTGACTCATTGCTGTTTTAAAATATAACATATACATATGAGTGAGTGGATGAGAGAAAGAGAACAAAATTGATTTTTAAAAAAGATTCATTAGTAATATCTATATACATTAAAGTGCTCAAATAATCATTAAAAAAAATAAACTAATTTTAAATATAAAAACTTAGAAAAATTTAATCTTCATCCCTACTTAATTATATTTATCATATATTTTAATGTTATTTTCTGCTAATCTTTATACAAGACTAGATAAAATATGAATAGAAACAATAAAAGTTTTTTTCAATCAGCTTAAGTTGATCAGGTAATCCAATTATTGATCAGTAAATGGGAATCTAGATATTTTTAGCTAGAGATAAAGCAAGGAAGGAAGTTACTAAAACCTTCACCAAAAAGCTGCTAGCTACCATGGTGATTGATGACATATCTTACACTATTTCTCTATGGAGGGTTGTTGTAGATGCCTTTGCTCTGCAGTAGCATATAAAAGAGCTGTTATCCCATTTTCATTTATTCATTATATGGCAGTTTACTAAAAGTCTACAATATGAAACAATGCTAAGAATATTTTATTAATAATAATTAATTTGAAGTTAAAAATCCAATATGCTTCACAAAATCATCTATAAACTATTCATTTGCAAAAAATAATAATAATAAGCAGAATCTATTACACTAACAATTTTTATTAGTCCTTCAGTAGACTAAAAATTATCTAACTTAATGAATAATATTTCTGTAGTGTCATTTTCACTACACCACATTTATGCAAGGTAGGGACTGGTTTCTATTCACTTTCAACATCTTATGGAGGTGTGTAATCATGAATTATAACCAAAGACATGTAAAAAAGGATGTATGATCCCCAAGATTCACATTTTGTGCTGAACCAGGACTCATCAGTTAGCCCAGATCACAATATCTTACACAAATATTTATCATTGTTCAGCATATATGGATAGCCAATTACTACAATTTATTGAAGTGTCAAACTTAAATGCTCCCACAACTTTGATACAAACCACTTAATGGAAGTATATTAATAATTTGTATTAGTTATTCATTAGACTAGAGATTATCCATTTAATGAATAACATTTCTGTAGAGTAATTTTCACTACCCCACTTCACTCTCACACAAGGTAGAAAACCCTCCACAAAAGTGTTAAAAGCAGAAAGAACCCAGTCTCTATTTTGTGTGAGAGTGAGGTAAAATGAAAATTACACTATAGAAATATTATTCATTAAGAATTTATCCCACATCTCTGTTTAAGACCATTTGTTTTCAACTCAGAATTTGATAATCTACTTGCATGCTTAAATAAATTAATCAATTTTAGTTCACATTTAATCACAAATATGTTTTGCTAAAAAAAACCAAGTCTTAAAAACTAAAACATTATAAAGATTACAAAAAAAAAAAACTAATTTTATAATTTCAGTAGAAAAATAAAAAATAGAGGAAAATTACAAGAAGATAAAATATTTAAACTGTATCTATAAGATTATTTTTCATTGATTTGATATTTTAATTGAGTTAAATTATATACAAAGTTAGTTATTAATAATAAACAAAACACAACACACTTGTAAAAAATTTCTATACTATGATATGAGAAAAAAAATTAAAAATTTGAAACACCTAAAATTAATATATATATATTATTTGTGACTTTTAGAGTAGTTTGCAACTAGCTTCATAAAGTATACACCAAGATTTAATTGAAAACTTGACTTTAAAGTTTTTTAATTAGAATTAAAACCAAAATCACTATGATTTTAGTTTCTTGATTTCTACAGTTAATGTGCTGATGATTGGGCTATTTTTGACAATTCAATGGATAACTGGAAAGAATTTAATACAACCTATATAAAAAAATTAATTTCCTAATTAACATTCAAAAATTTCAAGATCTATATAAATTAACATTACAAAAAAACCATCAATATATGTAGCATTTGAAAATGTGAATTATGTCAAATATTTTAATTTTTGTTGATATAATGATTGATTTGGATAATGAGATTGAAATACTACAGCGATCTAAAGCTTTAAGAATGTTATTCAGTTATATTTATTGTAATAAAGTGAGACAAGGTTTCCACTGAATAGTAAATGTTGTAATTGTTTATCTCGGTCAAAAAAATATCGCTCTTTCTATTAGTACAATTTAAAACTGAACATATTATAATGATTAATGCTAATTTCAGAGTTAATGCCTTTAGAACATTTTAAAGATTTTTATTTTTCAAAAAGTTAGTACTTTAAACCTTTTTATTTTTTTTAGGATGTCTCAACCAGAAAGACTTAAAAATGATTACTGACCAATCAAAAATGCTGAATATCAATAAAAAGCATTAAAAACAAAACGTAAAATTGAGCAGTTATAAAAATATATACTGTAATTGTATCTCTCTAGCAAATAGATAAATTAGTATAGTAGCTAATGCTTTATTTACAGTACATATTATTTTATGTAATGTCCTTTCAACACACACACATTCAAAAGTTATTTTCACCATGTTTACATACATAATATATATAAATATAATTTAATTTCAAAATTTCTAAGTTATTAAACATCCCTTCCACACTTCTTGCATATCTTTTATCAAATCTGGAAAAAAAATAATTCTAATAACCTTTTCAGGATGCATCTATTAATTTCCATATAACAGTTTTGATTGCCTTTGAATTTTCTTTACACCTAAACAATAACTATATCATTATTTTTTTACATAAATCTATAATACCTTCATTTTGCATATTTCTATATGGATGCACACATACTCATAAGTACTATTATTTATAAATTATATACATTAATTTCAATAAAATTAAAATCATTTAATATGTATCAGCAAACATTTAATTCAATATATATATATATGAAGACATTACATACATTTATATATCAAATATATACTACATTATACATTTTTTATTACTTAACATATGTTATTTTAATTTAGATTGTTTTTACCTTCAGTAATACTATTTTTCATTTACAATTATAAAAAAAATAATATATTTTGAATATCACTTAATAATATATCCTTTCAATTTACAAAATTAACATTTTTTTTTTTAAATAAAAATCTGTTTTAAATTTTTTCTATATCTCCCTCTATAGGACTTTATAAATTTTTTCTTATTATTAAGTTTATTCTAATAAAAATTCAATAATAATTTGTTACTATTTATTTTATAAATTTAACTCATATCTATATTTTATTTTTTGTTTGCTATATATATGTTCACATTTTTATTTATATTTACATATATATTATTAATTAATTTACAAAGAGTAATTTTGTTCCAAAATCATTATCTAATTTTAAATGCATTTTTCTTATGTATCAAATTTCTTTTATTTTTATTTTACTTTTAGTAAAACATATGATTCAAATATCAGCCTTTCAAGCTAATTGTGCATATGCTTTGCGAGTGTTAAATAATAAATGAATACTTTCCTTTCCAATACAAGATATAGTATTTACGCAGGAATAAAATGAATCCACTTATTCCCACAACTCAAATGCTTATATATGAGCAAATCTGAAGTACTGGCAAGGAAAGCGTGAGGAAAAACCATTCACTTTAAATTATTATCTACAATGTCTGAATGAATGACGTCGGTGAAATTGTCTAGAATTTACTAAACGTCACTCTAACTGAAACTTAATCATATGTAAATAAGCATTTATTTTTATATAGCACTGTGTTTACAATACAATTGTAAACACAGTGCTATATAAAAATAAATGCTTATTTAAAACATATGATGGAAACTTTTTTTATTAAATATATATCTTGTGTTTTTATTAATAAGAGATTTTTAAAATCATTCTTGTTTTGCTTAAATCTTGAAATAATTAAATTTTTTGTTTCTTCTATGTATATATTTATTACAGTTCCTTATTATGTTTTTTACATTTTATTTCATATTTTTTTAATTTAAATCCCCTTAGTTGTTTTTATTCTTATTTAACTTAATTCTAAGGAATAAACTTCTTTATTCACATCTTAATGATAAACAATTTTATAAATATGTTATCTTATATGGAATAATTTTATTAATTCAATGATATTTAAATTTTCTCAAGAACTAAACATATTTATAAACAAAGTACCATCATTTATACTATCAGTGATAATGATATTAATAAGATAATTACAGATATAGAATTAAATATTTCAATAGATGATAAAAAGTAAATGAATTGTTTATATATACCTAAAAATCCGATTAAGTTAAATAATTTTACTTTTGGGAAATGTATGTATTCAAGCACAAGTGCGTGTGCGGCGCAACTGCTCCCAAAAGCTATCAAACTCCACTGTTACAGACCCCCCATACAGTATATAACATTGCTTGTCCAAATAACTATTGCAAAGGCACATATTATGGGGAAAGCGGAGCATCTTTGGCCACACGATTGGCACAACACAAGTATTCGTACAATAGAGCTCGCAACGATCCTTCTACTTATTCAGTTTTTTATCAGCACCAGTGCACAAGTCACCATGAGTGCATTCCGGACAATCCTACCATCGTATGTAGAGAGAGACATGACCTCAAAAGAAAGATCAAAGAGGCTTTATTTATCTCTCGTGACAGCAATGCCATAAACAGGAAGGACACGTGTTTTTCTCTATCAAAAAAATGGAATTAGCATATTTGCATAAATTTAAACGTAAGCAAGCTATGATTATGAAGGCAAGATCCTTTGAAAGCGCTCAGCTGTTTTAATATTTTTAGTTAGCTATTTGTATTTGTATTAATAGCTTTTGGGAGCAGTTGCGCCGCACATGCACTTGTGCTTGAATATATACCTAAAAAGAAAATTAGTAACAAAGATTATAAATATTAAGAATGTTTACAATTTTTAAAAAATTTACAATATCTAATGAAAATAAAGGAAATAGATTTGTTATGTATTCTAATGATTATAGAGAACAGATTATGAAATAATAATAAAAAAGAAATAATAAATTACTAAAAGATATAAATACTACAATAAAAGTGAAATATTTAAAATTATTTAATAAAATGAAAGATTATAAAACCATAAATTGTATTCTTCATTTTATGAAAATTCATATATCTTTGCTAAAGTTAGAATTCATATAAAAATAATTGATTGGGGATATTATTTAATTTTAGTGCTTTTAATTTATATAAATTCTGTAAAATATTTAAATAAATGAATAACCAAATATTATAGAGTATAGAGAATTTTGTGTAAAAACATACTTATAGTATAAAAAAATTAAATAATACAAAATTGAATAGAAACCAAAATATTTTTATAGTGGGTATACAAAAATTAATAAAAATATATATCAATATAAAAATGATATTAACAATAAATATTATAAAAGAAGATTTAACATTAATTCACAATACTTTACATTTTAAATGCAATACTAAATTTTGGAATATACATAAAGAATGGGTTGTAGGTTGTGCAATTAGAGTTAATGTCATCAATATTTATAAATGAATTAGAAAGTATTATAATTAAAAATAATAATAAGTAAGAAATAATACATTATTCTAGATATGAGATGATATTTTAATAATAGGTAATAAAAAAGCTATGAATAATATTTATAATGATTGTAATAATAATATTAATATTAAATTTACACAAGTAGAATGAAATTGCATATTTAGATGTATAAATTTAAATATATAATGATAACAAAATTAAGATAAATTAAGAAAAATAATTCCTATAGATTCACAATAACCATGAATACAAAAGATGGCAAATATTAAAAATTTTAAATATAAAAATGATAAATATAATACAAATAAAAATATAGCTAATTAAAGAATAAACAGGTTATTGCAATATATAAAAATTATGGATATACACCTAAAAATATTGAAAATATATTTTTTTAATAATAAAAAAATCCATATTAATATTTCTATGAAAAATGATTATAATTATAATAATAACAATAAATCAAATAAAAAATGCTTCAATTTTTCATATTATCTTAAAATTTATAAAAAAAATTAAAATGTAATTATAAAAGATGATATAAAATATAAATTCTACATAAAATTATGATATTTGTAATATAATTTACTATTGACACACATGAAACAGTTAGATCAAAGAATCAAATAACACAGTGACACAATTAATAGATGATAAATCTGCTTTATATATTCATTATTTAATACATGATTACAAAATGGATGCTACAAAAAAACAGGTATAGTAACATGTACTTGAGAGATATACAAAATTATATATATACAAAAAATTAAATGGAAACAGTCAATTATATCCTAAATTAGAGTCATACATAAAAAGCAGAAATCTCAAACTGCAAAAATTATATAAGTTTATTCAAATCTCTTTTCCATCATCTCACTGGGGTGACAAAAAGAGACAATTGTTACTACTTTAGGCTAGCATCTAAGATTTTTATTCATTAAAGACCAAGTAACTTGAAAGACTTTTTCTGATGTGATTTTTTTTGTCCCTTTCTCAAATACTTTCCAATTTGATCAAAAAAGTATTTGGGTGTCTTCTAGGATTATTATTGTACAAGAATGAACATTTAGTGCACCATAGTGCATACATAATAAAAGTACTTGCCCAAATTTGTGCACATATACCCTTATTGAATGTATTAAATAAATAGTGCATGTTAACATGAGTGTTATTGAATAGTCTAGGGATTGCTATCCATATGTGATCAAAGCATTGACAGTCAAAGAACAGATGTGTTTGTGTTTCCATATCCCTGCGACAAAGTGTGCACTGAGCATCTACTGTCTTGCACTGTCTTCTATATTTATAAAAATAAAGAGTAGGGAGGCATTATAAATAATAGAGAAATGTAATAATATTTTTAGATCTGAAAAAACTGTTAAGCAGTCTAAACTACTATAAAAGAATGTTAAGTAAAGCATTATGAAAAGTATATTAGAAATGGGCATTTAAAAATTAAAGATTACAATATATAAACAAATTAAGATTATCAAGAAAAACATTTTTTTAAAATAACAAAACAGCAAAGTAAGGAATAGACATATCAATATTAATAAAACACAAATAGAAAACTTCAGAATATAATTTCATTTCATTTATAACTAAAGTAAAATTTTATTTAAACTTTTAAAGAAAGAAAATTGTAAATGTCTTTAGGCATATCAAAATTGCTATGATCACTAGTTTTATGTTTTGAGCCATTTAAAATGAAATTTTCCATGTTTTGTTATGATTGTATAAGACTATGTTACAGTGTGAGACTTATTTAAAATGAAAATTTTCATCTTAGATTGTGAATGAATGAAAGTGTCTATAAGAGTGTGAGATTTGCATGAAATTAAAGCAAGACAAAAAAGGCTTGTTGCCTATTGAAAAATAATATAGCATAAATAATTAATTTACAAATTTTAAGGTTTTTATTTTTTTATTATATTATTTTTTGGATAACATATAACTGAAGTAATACATGTGACAGTGAATGCAGTGACTCAAGAATATAATATATGCATACAATTTTTGAACAAGAAATCTATATATTTAAAAAAAAATATTTTGACATTGACTGTATTTACTATTGTGTAGTTCAATAAAAAAAACAAAGAATAACAGAGCAGTATTAGTAAAAATTTAAGATAGTTAATAATAGTCAAAATGTATTATTATGAAGTCTCTGTTCTTTAAGGTGGATTACTAAGATTGAAGGCATGACAGTTTATTTGTTTAATTTTACTTACAAAAAGACTCAGTCTGTACGGATTTTAGATAAACATCATACAAAATTCTTAAAGTGTTTTCCATACAATATTAAGGTAAATCCCTTGAAACATTAATCATATATTAAAAAAAACTGTCACATAAATTTTTAATGATAATGACTTCAATATCTGCCCTGTATAGTTTGACATAATGATAGTGTTCAGACTTTGGATGAGGTCTTTGAATCATTCAGGAGCAATAAAGCCATTTGATTATTATTTTCTTTTATTCCAATAACCTTTTCACTGAAGAAATCCATCATGAATTTCTATTATGTACTTCCATTCATACTTATATAGTAACTGTTCATCAGTATATAGTTTAAGGTAGTATAATGAAAATTTTAATAAAAGACTAAAATTTAAAAAAAGAAATGAAATTAGAAATGAAATGGTATAAATAGATGGGCATTTTAAACAGGATTATTTACAACGCATATATTAATAATGTGTATAAGAATCATGCTTAAAGGATGTTGTTGAGTACTGAAAATTACTTAGATATCGATTATGATATTCTAAAACAAAAAATCTGTAGAACTTTTATGAAGGAGAAAGAAAATAAATTAATTAGTTAAATACATCTGATATGTAGGGTAAAAAGTTTGATATCAGTCTTTATTTGTTCTAACTATAATTAAAAGTAAAAGACTTTCTACAATTAGATTATTAATCTCCTCACTTGGAAAAAGAAAGAAAAAAAGAAACACAAAGTGATTAAAGCATAGATTTCAAACCAAGAAGAAAATTTTCATAACAAATTTCTCGTTTGGTTAAATGGGATGAAGAATGAGAAATTTGACAAACAAAATGTTACACATTGATTTTAATTTCATTCTTCCACATTTTTTTTTACACTCTAGATTTAAGATAAATAAACCAAAAAGATTACATTAATGATACATTAATTGTAGAAGCTGTTGAAAAAAATCCATACACTGTAAAGTTTTCTTTTTTCCTGCATTTTCAATTTAATTATTAAGGAATAAAAATTACTACGTACTTCCCAACTAATCATTAACACAACTGTCTGCAATGTTCATTTTCAGGGGTTAAATTCCAGGCTAGCTAAACATGAAACATTTTACAATCCACGATGAAGGCTTAAAATTTTGGTCTCAGATAAACAATCTAGCATACTATCCAGTTACTGGTAAGTAATTGGGGTATCTAATTTTTATTAGTTAGATAAAGTAAATGATCACATGACAACCTGAGTGTACCACTACTGAAGCATTGATTGTAAAAACAAGTACTGGTTTTAGTAAGCCGACACATTCATCTTTGGTGGTGATGGTGTTGGTGGAGAGGAATGTACTGCTATGGGCAGTGAGCTTACGGTTTACTGCCATCACTCCATTAATAAAAAAATACAAACAAAAATAATGATTCCAATTTTAGCAAAATCTTTATGCTTTCAAAAAATAAAAACAAGATCTTACTTTAAAAACAGCTTTAAAAAAATGTTGTCCAACAATGACATTTTGTCACATTTATGTATAAAGACTCTTGATTCCTAACTGTTCATAAATAACTTTGCAGATACATTCCTATTAATTCTATTATCACATCCATAAATGCCATATATTCATATGGGAATTCCTGCTTTCTCTTCCTTAACTTTTACTAGTCATTAATATCTCAATCCCCATTGAACATTTAACCTTCATAAGGAATCCAAAATAACAGTAGCAAATACTCCATACAGTAATGCACCAAGTGCAAGCCTTATTAATCAATGGATGCAAGAATGTCTGTGCATCAAATTTTTATCTAGTGCCTATTCATCCAGTATCTCCAGACTAGTTTCTAGCATGTGGCTTTTATCAGTGAGAAGTCTTGGATTTGAGAGCACTTAAATATCTTAGAATCTAATGCAACCCTCCAGCAGCCACCTTTTACCTATTTAGTTAACTACTGTGTGGAGAGTTTGCTACTGTTATTAACAGCCCATGTTAACATATGAAATGGTTATCACACAATTTTTAATGTTTGTTACACTGATCCTGACCATAGGATAATGGTGACTGTGGCTTTTGAAACCCTAACACACCAAAATGTAGAGATGCTGAACTGAGAGATCAGATCTATATGACTATACAAAAAAATGAGCTTGGATTGAAAACATTATTATGTTTTCATAAAGGGCTCCTAACTTTATAGTTAACTAAGTAGATAAAAGGCGGCTGTTGGGGGGTTGAATTAGGTCCTACGATTAAGTGCAAAGCCACAAGCTAGAAATTAGTCTGGGGAATACTGGATGAGTAGATACTAGATAGAGATTTTATGCACAAACCTATTTGCATCCAATGACTATTAAGGCTTGCACTTGGTGGCACTATTGTATGGAGAGTTTGTTACTGTTATTAACAGCCTGTGCAAGCATATGAAATAGTGATCAAGTGATGTTTTGATGATATCCAAAATATAATATTGTATAACCTTATTATTATGGCTTCAAGTAAACAATTATGTTGAATATCCTAATAACTCATGCTTGTTTTGGTTAACTTTTATTTTTACAAAGAGATATTTGTCTTTCAATTTTGGAATTAAAGGGTCAAGATCACCTTTTACTGATATACATTTTAGACTTTTTTTAAAAAAAAAAAAAAGAAGTTAATTAACTATTTCTAGTAGATATACTTTTTTTATATATATTTAGAATATAACATTTCAAAACAAATCTTTCAAATGTTTGCTTTTGGCTTTTGATGTAGTCACCATCTATATAGTACAAATTCTACTATCAACATTTACTGTTTCCAAACCAGATATCGAAAAATAGTTTAAAACATATTAAGTAAAGAAAGGGAAATCATGTATACATCAAACCTCAAACCATTCTGACTAGAATACTCTGGTTCTATGGCTTCATAATTATACAAGTTAGTAGTTAACAAAAAAAGTGTTATGGTAGAATTTTGATACATTTCCACAGTTTGGAATGGTAAATGCAATGAGAGAGATTTAAGTGATCAATTCAGAAGCATATCCCTGCTGTTTTCACCAACAATATCACACTAACAAAATGTACTTGCCTTCTTTAAAAGTAACTTATTAAACTATCATTTTTACACTAAATGTTAAATTCATTCCCTTTTGTTATTATAAAGTAATCAATTCAGAAGCATATCCCTGCTGTTTTCACCAACAATATCACACTAAAAAAATGTACTTGCCTTCTTTAAAAGTAACTTATTAAACTATCATTTTTATACTAAATGTTAAATTCATTCCCTTTTGTTATTATATTAACAACATTTAAAAATAGAGCAATTATTTTATAAATGGAACAATCTCTACTGATCGCTTTTTTAAAATGTGAGTATAATCTACTTTTGAACCTAATTTTATCACACAATGTTGCAATGATTTTACTTCATTTTCAACAGCTTCAATTGATCTCATTGTGAAAGATCAATAGTTTGAATTTGCACAGGTTTTCTATATAATTTTCCTCAATGCCTTTTGATTTCATCATCCAAAAATAAGTTTACAATTATAACATTCTTAACAGTCAAGATTGGAGCTATCAAATACTTGAATATCCAGATTCATGTTAACAGCTCAATACTTCTTTATTGCATTAAGAGGAAAAAAAATACAGTACACAACCATATGTATACAAACTGCATATGTAAAAATATCTACATTAAATGTTGACACACACACACACACATATATATATATATATATATTAAAAGCCTAAAGCTACATTAGTCAATACAATAATCAAAATTACCCTAAAGTCACAACTCAACCAGACTAGCCAAAAAATATAAATTCTAAAACACAACCAATGATTTCATTGCTACAAGTATACATCTCAAATGTAAAGAAGTTTGTTCACAGCAGTGAAACCATTGGTTTGGTTTTAAAGTGTATATTTTTTGCCTAGTCCAGTTGCGTTGTGAATTTGGGGTAATTTTGATTATATACATATATATATAGTTTGTACATATTGACAATAGAACTGAGAACATTCAACATTACATCGCTGACTTGATAAAAGCAGGCTATTACAGAACTCACATATATAGATATATAGAGAAATTCAAAACCAAAATAATTAATAAAGTGTCAATCGTAGAAGTAATAAAAGCTAGATTACTCTAACATATTTAACATGCACAGGTAATAAAATAGCACAAATATGCTCAGACAAATTTAATGTTGGATTCAGAACCCCTATAGATTTAAACAAGCTTATTAACAACAACAAAGGGCAAAATTTTATAATTGGACTGGTCTATGCTGTAAACTGCAGCCAAAAAGACTGCCCATATGTATATTATGGGTAGAACAGGACTAATCTTACAATTAGAATGACTCAATATTTATTAAAGTATAAAAAAATCTAAGATTAATCCCAAACACATTAATTCATCTGTCTTTCATGATTCATGAAAGACAATATGGCCATAATTGTGATCCAAGTGCTGTCAAGATTATGTGCAAAGAAAGAAACAATTGCCAAGGTAAAATAGAGGAGGCATAGTCTATTACACAAAATGAATATTTAATGAACCAAAAATCAAATAGCATTCAAATCAGCAAAAAATTAATGTTCTCAGCTGTCTAACCATGAATATGACACTAAAGCATTGAAAGTTTTTGGTACAATAAATCTGTTTTAATATTTTTTACATTAATATATATATATATAATATTTAAATAAAAATATATTGTCTATTTCAAGCTCCTTATAGTTGTCCACTCCATCCTATACAATCTATGCACCTGATCACATACATGTAAAAAAGATAAATAATCTACAATGTACGAGTTGGTCCAGATCATCAGCTCCCACACACATATATAATCAGTGTTCAGTTTATATCAAGTTAGAAAATCTTCAAACTTTACAGGTTTCAATCTTCTCCACCCTCCAACTCTTCAGCCATCCATATCATTGAAAATCTAATGTGGAACACTCAAAGATTTTCAATGATATAGATGGCTGAAGAGTTAGAGGGTGGAGAAGATTGAAGTCTGTCCATTAAAGTTTGAAGATTCGCTATCTTAATATAAACTGAGCACTGATTATATATATAAGTGTGGAAGATGATGATCGGGACTGATGAGTAATGGCTCAGCACAAAATACATACACTGGAGAGCATTTATCTTTTTGACATGTATATTGCCATGTGTATCTGGGTGTATAGGATGGAGTGGATATACAAAGAAGACCTTTAAAGTGCTCAGTAAGGGATAAATGTCTCTCTGTTAATCTTTCTACAGGTGTTGAAAAACTGTATTAAGTAGATATTCATCCATCAATCTAATCAACAATTGGTTACTGGGAATTTTTATATAATTTTCTTCCCTTCCATACTCTCTAGTTATAAATGTTATTAACCAGTAATGAAAAACTGAAAAAATCTTGGATTTGCTAAAAATAAAATGCTATTTTTTACTCTAGATTTAACTAAAGACTGCACTGCAATTTTTAATATTAAGGTTTAAATATATTGATAAATGATTATTAATACATAAACATTCCTAAAAAATTTCTTTTTCTAGATCCAACAGTAAAAGCAGCTGGATTTGGTCTTCCTAAATATTACTGGAGTCTCATCAATAGGCAAACCATGATTGCAATACTCATCTACTTTATAAATTGAATTTCATGCTATTGAACTACAGAGATATGATCAAATGCAGATATCTAACTAATGATTGTCAATCGCTATAGCGATAGACTTAAGGGTTTAATAAAGTCATTAATGATTGATTTTATCTCTGATTAGAATCTCTACAGGTTCCTTTATGATATTTTGCAAAAAAAAAAAAAAACCCTTATGAATAAAAATTAACGAAACCATTCTAGATATTTTAAATAAAATAAAATTCTAGATTTTTGATCAACAAATAATAAAGAGCTATATGTGAAAAATGCATTTAGTTGATTAATTACTTCTTAAGAGAATTTATAAAAAAGAGGCTAATGTTTCACAATTTTTTAATAGCTATATAGCAAAATATATATTTTCAAAAATAATAAAGAAATGTCTCACAAAATTTTGAATCTTGCAAAATTTGAAATTCTTTTCATTTGGTTTTTGTAATTTCTTTTTCATCTTAAGACTCAATTCTATTACCCCCCCCCTTCACACACACACAATGTTTTATAATAAAAAAAAAATACAATAGTCCTTTCATAAGATTTTTGAATCCTTGATAAATTATTAGACATTCTATTCATTAGGTTTTTGCTTTTTTTTTATTTGTATTTTAAGACATTAAAACACACACACACATATATATATTATAATATAAATAGTA
Organism: Epiperipatus broadwayi; assembly: GCA_028023455.1. Taxonomy (NCBI): domain Eukaryota; kingdom Metazoa; phylum Onychophora; class Udeonychophora; order Euonychophora; family Peripatidae; genus Epiperipatus; species Epiperipatus broadwayi. The sequence continues at coordinate 1,575,981 of JAQFVV010000105.1, read as the reverse complement.
CAATGAGTGCTACTACTAACTTTATTATTATCACCTTAACATTAATTACCATTCAACCTAAATTTTTGCTTCTTGGTGATAAAGTTCTAAACATGCCAAGCACAACAATTTATAAGTAAATGTGAAAAGCTACAATAAAGTGTATTAAAATACAGTACTAGAAAATAAACTCATATTCAAATCATCTTCAGCCAATACACTAATAATTGTTTTAAAAAAAATATTATAATATATGGCTGGTCAAATTATGATAGTTCCATTAGGGGGGGGGGGGGAGATCAATGCAGTCAGTACACTTTTTTTGATAACAATTGTAATGGTATTTATGAATGGTAAGTTTTGAATCAAATAAATATTTATATGGTAAACATTATTAATAAAAAAATTTAAAAAAATGACTCAATTCAAATATATATAATATTAACCAATGCGATAATGATGATGATGATTATAACATAAGTACAAGTCCTCCCAAAAGTTTTTGTTTTCCAATTTCAATAAAATAAAAAATGAAACTCTCAGGAACTAAAGCTTCTAAATAGAAAGTTTACTTTTAGAAAACTTATTAATGCAGATCATCATCATTTATCAATTATTACTACCATCCCAGCATGTCCCCCACTAGACTGCACGATTTCTAGAGTTGTGCATATTATTAGCATATTGGATATTAAAAGCATAATGTTTAGATTGAGTTAGATAAGCAAATACAAACTATATGGATTTTAAAAAAAAAAATTTATAAACATGGAATAAATAAAACTTGTGTATATACTCACAATTATTAATATATATACAAAATATTAAATATAAAAGATATTTTTAATTTAAGTATAAAGCATTATTATATCTATAATGATAAGATATTACCATGTGAAATATTTAAACAGTTACAAATAAAGATTTTCAATACATATCACTTTTTAATATATTCACAGTTAGTTATCTTTATTATTAATTCCTCCAAAGATAGTAGTTCTTCTCCTTGGGCATTGGTAATGCTAAAAACAAAATACAGAAGCACTGGTGACCTTACATAGGGTAAAATATCAGTAAATCTTAGATAATTCTTATGGCAATGTCTATTTCTTTCAGTACAGCATTATTAAGGCTGACAATGGCTGGTTTTAACAAAGTTCAGCGTTAATTTATAGATCTGATTGCATTTTCCAGATATTTTAGTTGGTGCGGTTTTTGGTTATCTTGCTGTTATAAATGAAATATTGAAAAATACTAAAAAACAGTAAGATATGGCTATCCAAGGTATGATGAAAAAGTTTTAACCAGTGGTCTCTCTCCTCAATGTTGCATCACTGCTTCTTAATTTGAGTCTTCAAATGAGTAGATTGGACTCTGGATTGGAATAGAATTTTTATACCTTATGTAACATTCAACAACATGTTTTTCAAACGGATTCATCACCAACTGATTATCAAGATATGATCTCTCTTTCTTGACAATAACATGTTTTTTTGGAAAACATTTTCTTTATTCTCTTCTGAACATGTTGTGGAAACAATTTTATAAATACTATATTATGATGTGATATATAAATGAACAAAATAAACAAATAGTCCCTCCCCTCTTTCTTTATTTACATTAGTTAGCTATAGAAAAAAAAAATTATTGCTGTTGCCGACATTTAAATTTTAAATGATAGCTTTTAAAATATTACTAATTCCAAAATTTTAATATCATTTCTAGACTTGTTATTGAATTCAACCTCGGAACTGACAAGTTGTTTAACCAAAATCCATTCAGAAAAAAATGAGGATAAATACAAAATGTACCAGATTTCTACAACTATGCAATTCAGAATACTTTGATATATCAAAAGCATTTTTGTTTCTTCCTTTACAGTGTAATTTATCATTCCATTGTTTCTCACTTACTACAAAGTAACTTCATAAAATATTTAACAATATGGACTAAATACATAAAGTAATTTTTCTTTTAATCCTTTAAATCAGTATATACAAGCGACAGACACATATGTGTACACACACAACAGTTTAAATATGTATTCCTCAATTTCAATGATGAGTATTTATTAAAAAAAAATTTCTACAGCTTCGTAATATAACTAATCTAAGCTGCTATAAGATTTGTATTAGTTACACTATCAAAAAAAAAATGCTCGGAAAACACATCATCTGATTATAATACATTAAGTCATTCATATTCCAGAGTTTTAGTTACATTCATTTTGAAAAGCTTTGACATACCAATTCATTTCTATATTCTATATTCTGCCTAATAAATATCATAATATATTGCATTGGTAGAAGTCATGTGTTGACATCTGCAATGATTTATTCTATTATAGTTTTAAATTTTGGAATTTTTTTTATATATAATTGAATGCAGATATCAATCTAGAGATAGGTTATCTAGAGCAGTGGTCTTCAATCTTTTCACACCTGCGGACCGGCAAAAATAAGAATAAGATTTCACAGATGGGCAGAAGTTTACAGATAAATTTTCTTAAAAGATGTAAACTGCTTAGCCTTAGATGAGCATAATTTTTATAACTGACCAATACAGCACTCTAGTTGCTGTGTATTGTAATGGTGTTGCTTACCTTCACATGTGGAACATTCTTTCTCAAGTTGACTGCTACAGAAAACAGTACAATAACAATCGTTCTCATTAACGTGCTTGCATTTCTACGTTTATTATTTCATTGTTAAAACATGCAAGAATAAAATGTTATTCACCTGAATATTAGGAAATATCATAGCTAGTGTAATTACATGACAATGATTATGATAAATGTAATACCTGTATTTAATGTTAAATATACAAGCTGAAGTTATATATATATATATATATGAAGTTCGTATAATAAAAAACTTTTTTTAAATTTTGGAATTTTTAAGAAAAATAATAAAAAATTTAATTCTACCCCCCTCCCCCCCAATAAACATCTGTGATAAATAGAAAAACAAATTAATTTATGTATGATTGATTAGATTTTGTTTTAGTTCTGTTTCTTTTTTTTTAATGGGGTAAAAATGCAATGAAAAAATAAATAAAAATTGTTTATATTAATTAAAAGTTTAAAATCTTATTATTTTGTTATTACAAACTTTCCTGCCAATCCAGCAGAAAACTTCTGCACCAGAGCATGTAATAATTTTGGATGCTGATTTATCTAATTTGACACTAACAATTAAATATTTTATAAACATTTCTTTTCACAGGCTTGTCAAACTGCTGATACTTGTAATCAAATGCTCTTTTTTTTTTTTTTTAAGTGTCATGGCAACAGCCGGGATGCGAACCCGCAACCCGGGCAACTGCCTGCAAGTGCAAGGCAGTCGCGATGACCTCTCGACTACCAATGCAAGACTAATCAAATGCTCTTTATGATCACTTTAGGATTTTATTACAAAAAAAAAAAGTTACTATTTCCATTTGTGTGCAAACTTATATAATAGGTATTGGTCATATTTTTCAAATCCTGGAAAAAGGAGATATTGAAGAATAATAATAATCCCTAATTATTGATTTTAATATAAGTTAATACAGATCAATAATAAGTTAGATTGGTTATTAAATCCAAACTTAACATTCATTTTCTTTTTCTTTTCATGTCCTTGATTTTATTATTATTATTATTTTTCATTTATCAAAAAGAAAATCATTATTTTCCATTATGTAGGTCTTCTTTCATTTTATATTTTTCCTTTTTTTTTTTTTTTTTTTTTGCAGAAGAGTAAATATTGAGCCTTAACATGACAAGAAAACAAATAAAGAAACCACTAAAAGACAAAAAGTCAAGACAAACTAAGAAAAATCAAATCAAAATAAATCCATTTTATTATATTTGTTTTGAATCCTACTTGAAAAAGTAATCTATATACATCCAATCAATTTTAATCAAAACCGTCATCAGAAAATAATAATAAAAATAAAAGTGACAAAGTATTTTTTCAATTATCATTCTAAAGATATGATAAAAAAATTATAATTATTAAACATCACCTTATATATAAATATTACAATTTTAAATCATAATTTACACTATTTGCCATTTTAAATTTAAATTTTTGTTAATTCTTAATAAATAACTTCAATACTTCAGTATTACATATTTAAAAAATCAAAACAAAATATATTTTAAAATTAAAGAAATGAGGTTAAAGGATGACTCTAATAAGCAAGAACAGAAATGATCATCATATCAAAATCAGGATATATCCAAAATTTTAAAAAACAGTTAATAAAGTATTAAATATATTCTTAAAACTCTTCAGTAAGATAAGTACAAATACTGTTTTATATAGAAATAGATTTCATATGTATTATAATACCAATATAAAAAGAAATACAATATCAGAGTTTAAATCACCAAGTATACTTTCAATGCTTTTGCATAACATTCATGGTTATTATGCTGGGGGAAAAAACATTTTTTGCTGATTTAAATACTATTTGTTCTCTGGTTTCTCCCATCACACATTATTTTAATACAACTTGGATCAAAGCTACGGCCATGTTCTCTTTTGTGATTGTAAAAGATGGATGTATTAGTGGATCGGATTTTGTCTATGTCTTTCTATATATCAGACAATGCTGCATCATTCTTGTTTTAAAGATTGTCTTCATCTTACCACCGTATTTATAAGGATAGTCCTTTTGGCTACACTCTACAGCAAAAACAACATTGGGTCAGTTCATTGTTTGTGTTATAACTACAGAAACCCATTATTAAAATGAAATTTAAATGTTAAAAATAGATTCTTTTTTTAATATACACAGGATTTTCTTTTTGAAACTCTATTTAGAAGTTAACTTATCAAAAAACGAAACATCCACTTGAAATTAAAAAAAAAAAGTTTTTAAATATACCACCATTTTGTATTGATAAATTAATAAAGTGCTGACAAAAAAATTAAAAAATTTTAAATGAATTTTACTATTACTTAAAAATATTCACAAGTACTCAAATAAAATCTTTATAGTAGTTATCAAATTTCACAAATTATTATTAAAATGTCAATAAAATGAATACATCTAATTAATAATAATTCTTAATCAGAAGATAATCAGCCTTTGACATATGCTGTTTAATCACGTTACTAATTCACCAATATTATAGTGAGTATGCATTTCGGTACAAAGATAAGACAGCCGTTATTATCTTTTAAAAGTCTCTATATTGCATTTGTTTTTGAGAATGTCCTGCTAACTCACTATAACATCAATGATTCAGTAACATGATTAAATAGTGCATGTCAAAGGTTGATTAACTTCTTATTAAGAATTACTAATGAAAACTGTGCTTGTAAATTATGTCATTATTAAACTATTAACAATAGTAAAATGGTATTAACATCATAACTTTTACTTATTATTTCCTTTAACTATGGTGTAATAAACATATTTCACATTTCTTCTTAAAGTTTACAATTATTTACAAAGAAACATGATCACCATTCTTTAAAGCTGTTTTCACAGACGTGTAATATGATGTGATGCACTATGACTTCTCCTTAAACAGAGTCAGGAATCTCTCGGCAATTATGCCCAGAGGTAAAACTCTCCATACAATAGCGCCACTCATTGTAAGCCAGAGTAAGCAATGATGCAGAAAGGTTTGTGCATAAAATCCACAAGCTAGAAACCAGTCTGGGGATATTCGATGAGTAGACACTAGATAGATATTTTATGCATAAATCTTCCTGCATCCATTGATTACTCTGGTATGCAACTGAGTGGCACTAGTGTATGGAGAGTTTTGCTTTTGTGTATTTACCAAGAACACTTAAAATTCATTTCCTATGGCTAATCTCATATAAAATAGCACATCAACACACATTTTAAAAATAATATATAAAAAAATTTGACTGATAACTTAAACTGAAAGTTTTAGACCACATCATAAAAAATTACCATCATGAGTTTCCATGTGGATTTAATAAACATTTTTACTGAACAATGAAAAATTCAGACCTATAATTATTTAAAAATTTGCATTTATTTTCCAAATACTTTAGCAGCATCTTTTGGGGAAAATACTATAACCTTTTTCTACATTAGCCTTTTCCTACTTCTTTCCACTTCATTTTCATATCAAGAATTGCAAAGTTAAAAACTAATTTAAACTAACAAAATTAAAATTGAAAATTAAAATTTACTCTATTGAAGTAAATCAATGTTCCATGCATTTTTTTTTTTTTTAAATTAACCTGTTAAAACAAATTAATTCTTCATAGTAATGTTTAATATTTAGACTAAAATTGCTTGAATTTTTGTTAAGATTTACAGTAAATAATGAACACAGTTTTAAAAAGTGAAACCATTTAATCTAATATACTTGAAAAAGAATTTAATACAACAAAATTAAACTCAATAAATTACAGGATGGGTTCAATTTTTTTGAGCAACTTCAACTCTTTTTAGCTTGAAAGCACCCCAATTTATAGTTTTAAAAATAAAAATTTAATTATTAAATGTTCAAACCATAATAATTTGAATTATCCAAAATTTTTAAATTAAGTTAATTATATAAAAGTTGGAAAATATTTTATATTTAAACAAATCTTGAATAATTTACACCTGAAATATATTAAGTTGTACTATATATAATCTTATAAATTGATTTTCATATCAACATATATATTTTATGTAATAATTGGAAGACAAAAAAATCAATTAAATGTTTAAAAATTTTAAACATGCTTGAATAATTTTTGACAAAGTACAGCAACATTTGTCAATTAAAATCGTTTAAATGACTTTTCCATTAAGAACAACATGAGAGTTAAATTTCAAAATGTTTTTGACTTTGTTTTTATAAATTATGAAGAAATAAATACTGTTAACAGCAAAAAAAAATACAATCACCCTTTTCCACCACACTTTTTATGTTCGTTGCAATAACTTCATTATTTAGAAGTTCAAATAAATACAAGTTACAATTAAAAAAATCTTTTAATAGATTATCACTTCAGAATAAAACTGAGAAATGTCCATTAAATTGATTTAATATTTGATGACAGCCTTGTAATTATACATAAATCCTATTTTTAAAAAATAACATTCATTAAAATCTTATTAATATATACATAAATGAATTTAAAGTATTCAAATAATTGGTAGGCTAAGCCCCCCCCTCCCCCAGAGTAATAACTATTTACTAAATTTATTTTTATGATCCCGCATTTAAATTCTTTTACTTCTGTTTCATTTCAGAAAACATTATTATCTGTATTCATTTAAATGAACTTGGAAGGATACCATTATCATCGTAACACATATAATAAAATATTTATTTTTTACTTTGATATTACCATCTTTATAAACAAAAGTAGTTTTTATTTCTATACTTTAATGCTATCTTTGTTTACCATATGGTAGCACAATTTAATCCTCACCTCTAAATTGGTTATGAATAGCTTAGTATTCAAACCTGAAAACAATTCAGTTTGCCTCTAGCACCCATCTTAACTCCATTTTTATTATCAAGCTAATAGCCTGAAATAAAATTAAAAAACCCTAAGATTTTGAACCCAAGTCAGCCTGCTTATATAGTTATCTAAATCTACACCAAATGCATAGGTATATATTTCAATAACATGTCATATTCTAACTATAGATTATTCAAATATATAGTTATTAATGTGGTATCAAATATATATATATAATTATCATGCAGGTTAGTTGAATTTCAATCTTAATTTAAAAAGAAATAAAAATTGTCAGACATATAAAAACATTACCATCCTCATTGATCAAAGCAAAAACCAACAAACATTTTTGAAATGAGGATTACACTCTGCTACTATCTAGTAAATTCTGCTTAATTAAGCTTACAATAGATAGTGCTCAAATAAACAGAGGAAACTGTAATTCAGTGAACAACAAAATAATGTGTTGGTATTATCATGTATTATTATTTTGTGGGTATATAATTTCACATATCACATTTTTTAAAATATATGCACACTAAAGTTTGACAGTATTTATTATCTTTTTTTATCTAATGCAGTTAGTTACACAGTCATCCTTAAAATTTATATATATATATGTATTAGCTTTCACCTCATTCCTGATCATTTAGAACCAGTTATGAATATTCTAAGTTTTATAGTTTGTTTTCCAAATTTAATCTTCTATCTCATTATTTCTAGAACACAGAAATTTCCCTCCAATTTAAGTTTATTTTATTCTTTTTCAAAGATTTATCACTATTATTCCTAGCAACATCATATTAATTTTTTTATGCATCTGTTGAAGATACCATTTTCTCAAATATAATAATACATTAAAAAAATAAATATTGAATGCTCTAAAAAGTTAATACTTGTAAAAAAACAATAAGTTAATAAAATATAAGTCAATTATTTTATATAGTGCAATGTTTTTTACAAACTGTAATATTTTTAAACAGCATTAAACTGCTGCACATGCGCTTTGGATTTTAACTATAAAACAAATGAATACAAACACTTCAAACACATGATAAAGTCTTTGAAAAAGATAGAATGTATTCATTCATTTTATAGTTAAAATCCAAAGCGCATGTGCAACAGTTTAGTGCTGTTTAAAAATATTGATAAAATATAATAACTATCAAAAAAAATAATAAACAAATAAAGAATTTAAATATTTGAAAACTTAATTTTAGTTGTGTGTATTTTAATATTAACATTACAATATTTTTAATGTTTCAAAATTAAGCTATATATTGTTATGAAAATATATATATATAATAGTACCTATCAATTTTGTTGTCTTTTTTTTTTAATGAAAATGGGAATCTGTAAAACTACCAGCCAAATACATAACTTAGATAAAATAAATATTAGTTACTTCCTAATCTTGTGATGTCATCAAATAATGTGTGCACCAAAATTTCTGACAAACTTAAGTGATAAATTTGTCAAAATAGACTACATGTACACATTTTATAAGATTTTTGCAAGACTTAGAAAATTATCAACAGACTGATACTATGGGAAAATGCACAACAGTTCTAATACATAACACTAAACAGAACAGACTAAATCTGAAAAAGGATATTTTTAACAATATGAAAATTATAAATTTTGTACACAAAAATAAAATAAAAATATTATTATACTAAATAAAAATAGGTAGTTGTAAGTTTTTGAAATATACAACATTCTGCCATCACAAACATGACCAGCAATTCCCAGATTTTACTTAAAATTAAAAAATATTACGTATATTAATTCTGACATGAAATTACAAAATGGATACTAAAGCAAAATTACCAAAAATATAATATTACATAAGCAAAATAAAAAAATGGTACATCTATTCAATCACTTGCTCAGATTTTAAAAAAATGGAGAGTTTTTATGTGATATAACGGCTGCACGGGATCTTGTTCAAGAAATGTCTAACTACATTTATTTTGTTAAAAAACAAAAAGTGAAATAAGTAAACTTTTAGCAAAATGTACAAAAAAATTATTAAACTTTTATTAAAAAAATGTAATATTGTCCAGAATGCAAACAAAAGTGTCATCTTCTTTGTGCAATTTCCGCTGGCAAATTGTAGGTAGTTTCTCAGTTTTATACACTTTTGAGCAATCTGAATAAATTATCAAGCCCTCTTTCACATTTTGTTTGACTGCTTCCATCATCAGAGTTGCCGCCATTCTATCCTCACTTGCCACACTAAAACAAAAACACACAACTGTTTTTATTTAGTATCATAATGTGTTTTTATTATTTTTGTGTATAAATATGTCAGAAATTCAATTGTTTACATTATTTCACAAGTTTTTTTTTTATTAAGGAAAAAAAAAAACAGGTGACTGATTACCTGCTACATGATGTTACAATGTAAAACAATTATTGATCAGGTTTATAATGTAAATACGCTCAATAACAAATATATCCATAAAAGGGTTGTATAATTTTGCTTAATGTGTATCTATACATGGACGAGCACAGATCCGCACTGCCCAAAAACAATCCATCAAGGGGGCACAGCAGCCCATCAGAGTGGAAAAGGCGCTAAAAACTTTGACCCTTTACCCTCCCAGCAGGTTTTCCAGAAGCGGCAATAATTGTCAACAGCCACACCCATAATCCAGTTCTCACAATTTGTTTGATGAGATCGCAAGGCTAGAAATTTACCTGCAGAAAGACATAGCAGGTCTAATACGTAAATACCAGATATTACTTTGATATAATTTGTTTTCAATTATTTATTTTAATAATAACATTAATAAATAACAAAACCAAAATAAGATAGAACTGAATTTGATAAATTTATACATATGTGCACATACATAGGTATATATAAATACATGAAAGCGGTCTACACCTACACAATACCAATATCAATAACAATCTCAATCTGTTGTCAACGTAATTTCCTTTTTACAATAAAAGTGGATACTCACCTTAGATACTAAAGATGGCAACTTGACTAAAGAAAGTGAGTTTATTAATTCAAAAAAGTTTATATAAAGCTCATTAAACAAGCAAATATAACTTAACAAATAGTCAATTATAATTTTCAAACAGCATTGAAACTATGTATTACATACACAATAAAACTGATAATGTTCAAGGCTAGATAGGTTTATAAATGTAAATACCTAAAAGCAGTCTACAAGTAAACAATACCAATTTCAATAACAATCAACAATCCCAATCTGTTGAATGAGGCAACATCCTTTTTACACTAAAGGTGGATAACTACCTTTATCTATCATTTAATATGTTTGTATATAGTTTCTGTGCAGTTTGAAAATTATAGTTGACTATTTTCTAGTCTTCTTTCAAAACAGGTTATATTTGCCTGTTTAATGAGGCTTATTTAAACTTATTTGAATTAATAACCTTATTCGCTTTAGTCAAGTAAATGTAAATGCTTTTGTGTTGTAAGGCTCTGCTTTAATAAATTATTAATAATAATAAAAACTAATAAATTATCTAATTGTATTTTGAGTATCCAAAAAAAAAAATTGAGTAAAAAAATAACTAAACTGTGCTTTTTTAATATTATTTCTGTTGTCAAAAATAATTATTTGTGATTAAATATTTTTAAAGCTGTACTAATTTTTGAGAAAATTACTCTAATTTTTTATTTAGTATATAATTCTTTTTTGATGAATAATTGCATAATATTAATTTATAGTAAATTTCATTGCATACTAAAAATGAAACAGAAATATTTCAAAACATATAATAGGTGAGTAACTTGTTTTAAATAATTATTGAGTGATTTATGATAGCTAAATAGCAAAGTATACATATGTAGATAGATTATTTATTTAAATAACACATATCCATGCATAAATTAATGATTACATATTACTATTTGAAACTCAAATATAATAAATCAATACAAAGCAATGCTAGAATATTTCAATAGCACTACCTGTATTTATAAACACAAAGTGTGGATAAAATAGCATAATTAAAAGATAATCTCTTATATATTAACCCAGTGGTGCCCAACCTTTAACTTGACGCGAGCCAGTTGAGAATTTAAAAAAATTTGGGGAGCCACAATTATATATTACATTTTTCATATTACATTTATAAACATGGTACTTGGGTACTAAACCTGCAATGTAGGGAGATAGGTGGGGGGGGGGGATGGCCTATTCACATTGGTATCAATCCGCTGTTTCTAATGTGGCCAAAATAACGTGTACACGGATCTTTCTCGATGAAAACATCAATATATACAGCAAAATATATATGTGTACACGAATCTATCTCGATAAAAACAACTATTTACAGCACTAAACATCAATATATATATATACAGCAAAATATATACATGTACACGGATAAAAACAACTGTTTACAGCACTAAACATAGATATATACAGCAAAATATATACGTGTACATGGATTTATCTCGATAAAAACTATTTCCAGCACTAAACACAATATATATACAGCACCAAACCAAACGTCTACAAGGATCTTTCTCGATAAAAACAACAATATATACAAGAGCACTAAACACAATATATATATATATAGCACCAAACCAAACGTGTACAGCAAAAAAAAAAAAATGGTGTAATATGTTAAAAAGAAAAAAAAATGTAAATACATTTTATTTATTAAAAATTTGGTAACATACATATAAATTACAATTACAGGAAAAATATATTTTATTTAATGTGAAACCTGACACTGCATATCGTTATTGTTTGTATTGTAAAAATGTTTATTTTTTAGTGTGTGCATGAGCCATCAAGGAACATAAAATATTTTATCAATTTTTTTGAAGAGTGCAATTCGAGCCACATTAAACAGTTATGCGAGCCACATGTGACTCGCGAGCTACGGGTTGGGCATCCCTGTATTAACCCCAAGTTGATAAGTATTTTGATGTCCAGACTATTGAAAAGATGAATCACAAGTTTAAATAAGCTAAGATTTTAAAAGCCAATAAACAATCATATTTCATGTTTTGTATACAAACTGCAATTAATAAATAATCAGTTTATGCTAAATCAATAATTGCATACTGCTAATTGAAACTTAAATCTAGTAAATCAAAACAAACCAATGCTAGACAGCTGTTTTATCCATACTTTGGGTTAATAAATGCAGATAATGCTGCTGAAATATTCTAACATTGATTTATATTAATTTACTATATTTCACTTCCAACTAGCACTATGCATTGATAGATTTATTCTTATAAAGTTATGGAGTTTTTTCAAAGGGTAAATTGAATGCTTATTAATTGTGCGTTATATACAAAACATGAATTATTTAAAAGTTATATTTTTCTTAAGACATTCAATACATAAGTGATGTAAATAGACCAATATATAAATACAACTAAAATACTATCACCACAAACCTTCAGGAGAACACAGAACATGAAATATGTTTGTTTATTAGCTTTTAAAGTCATAGCTTATTCACCTTTATACTTTGTGCTTGTAATAGTCTGGAAATCAATATAATTATCAATTTGAGATGTAATAGAGAAGATGTTAGTTTTTACCCTTGCTGTTTTATTCTTCAGACTTTGTATTTGTAAATACAGACAGTGGTACTGAAATATTCTAGCATTGGTTTGTACTGATTTACTATATTTCATGCATTTACATTTACCTATTAAAATCTACATAGTATCTTTAGATGAGTTTTAAATAAATCTTGTGTTTTCAGAGGTCTCTACTGTTGTTTTTTCAGGCACATAGTCTTAAGGATATAGCTTTAATAAATATTACTTTAATAAGCAAAAAGAAAATCAAAAACAATAACAGAATCAGATATGAGAAGAAACTGAAAAAAATAATTGTGATCATTTTTCATTTAAATTATTTTGCATTTTCAAAACTAAATAATCTAGAATACTCATTTAATACCATGAAAACAAAATATTTTTTATAGATTTGTCTCATATATATATACAATTTAATTCTAACTTAGTATTTGTTATTTTATTATGATTCAAAGTAATTGATACACAAAATAATAATTTTGTAATAAAAAGTGATTTAAATCATTTCTCAATATAGAATTATAGTATTTATTATACATGATTTTTTAATCCTGAAATCTATATGACTATCAAAGATAAAATTATCCTTAAAATAAATTTCCAAATTTTTGTAAAATGCAGATGGTAGTACAGCAATATAAAATTTAAAAAAAGACTGTTAAAAAAATTAAATTAAATTAACCTGATCAAAAGATAAGAAAATCTATTTTTCATCTTTGAATACTTTTCCATGATAGTGAAAATAAATAAATATTAAATTACTTGATACACTTAAAAATGATTTCTAGCTAAAAAAGAAAAAATTATATAAATTTCTATCCTACCATTTGTATTATCTACCATATTTAGTATTAAATTTACAATTAAATGTCAGAAACATTTAAATGTTGAATTAATCACCTGTTCATAATATTAATCTGCATTCTAATTGAATTGTTTAAGCTGATATACACATATGTATGAACAAATTAAATATTAATCCATAATAATACAACAAATAATTTATCAATAACAAAGATAAAATGTGAATAAACATAAATTACACAAATATATATATATATAACTACATAAAAATTTGATTTTTTTAATAATATAAACTCCAAGTTAACTTTACTAAAAGAAATAAGTATAATAACTTGAATCCCAAATAAAATCTATCATACATGTTAGATTCTCAATCTGAAGACAATTTGAAATAATTAGATAATCCCAACAACAAATACAAATCAACTCCTTCCTATTGCATTGCCAAATGTATACCATATAATACTCAATTGTCCAACCATTTTAAAACATTGTAAAAGTAGTAAAGTGGTTGGACAATTGAGTATTATATGAATTACAAATCAAATGAGATATTTATAATAAATTAAAACCATTTGTAGTTTAGTGGATTACTAGAGTGGCTGATTACAGTTCATGGATTGTTGTTAAATTACTAAAATATTATATGATCACACAAACTGTTAAAACAGTAGCAACTCTCTCCAGATAGTAGTGCCACACAGTGCAAGCCAGTTAAAACTACTCTAGCATCCATTAATTACTATGGCTTGCACTGAGTGGTGCTACTGTCTGTGGATTGTTTAAGATTTCTATCCCTCTGGCAGTCAAACTTTTTTAAAAACCCCAGATTATAAAATCATTTGATTATTTAATAAATCAAAGGTCATTAAATAAATTTTAGAAAAAGGATGGAGAATTGCAATTATTATTATAAAATAAAGAAACAATAAATAGTAAATAAATTTTCAACCAACATATAAAAATATGATCATATAAATATTAATTTGAGAAATAACTTATTATTGCAATCATTTATAAATAATTATTAAATGATCAAAATGTGTATACAATATCAATTAAAGTGCATTACTTCATATTCAATAATCAAATGTAAATGTTTATTTTAGGTTTTGCTGTGAAGATGTCAATAATAAAAAAATTATATTGATCCTAAATTATCCAAATAAAAATAAAATAAAGCACTAGTAGAATTTTTGCCTTGAAAGAAATAATATCTTCATCAAGAAACATTTACAATTTTTGCATAGATAATTTTGAGAGAAAGAATATATCCTAAAAAAAAAAATTCCAAGATTAAAATCCCAACTATATAAACCCTATCACACATGCTGGCATTTTATTTTTACAAGGATTGAGCTGACCTGAAGAAAGGTTGAAATAACCAGGCAATATAATACTACAATTATGTGATTTGAAACACAATTTATTCTAACAGCTCATTATTTAGAACTACATCATAAACTGTAAAAAGTATTTTTCCATTACTGGAATGTACATTTGCATAATATGGTTTGGTGCTGTGGTAGATTCTAGAACTTAAGGTCTGTAGACAGCACTTGGCTATCACTTCTAGAGCGTGAACTTTTTATGAACTCTTAATAATAATCCATTCAACAATCTGTTTATTTTATTGTTAATATAAATATATAATATGGCTTTCAGTGAATGTTTAAATACTTTATTTTCTGCATGAATTATTATCGAAGTGGCAAAAACATATAAGATAGAAGTAAAAGTAATACATAGACTCACAATTTCTATGAATATGTCAGCTCTACGATGATAAAGTATATTATATATATCAATCATTTTTGTTTTTCATAGTCTGTGCATTGATGCTTGTCTAACCAGTAGAGAATAACTTGATAGATAATAATAATTAGAGTGCAATACTGAATCATTAGATAATTTAATAATAAATTAAATGATTACATGGGGGAAAAAAATCATAAGATTATTTGCATCATGAAAAAAGTTTCAAGATATGCTATATCGAGATTTAAATTCCAGAACATAGGCATGGTAGATGCAAGTACCACTATATGAGTTCCTTGTAAAATAAAAAGGCAAACAACAATAATGTTTTGAAATCAGTTTAGAAACTAACTTATAAAATATTCTATTAAAGAAAATTATGATTCCACAAAACACTATTTCCACTGACCATTTAAAAATCACTGGTCTTTCTTAGAACAAAAATATGAATATACATACATATGCGCAAATGTATGCACAAAGAATTAATAAAGCAAAACTGACAGGTAGAATTAAAAAAATAATCCTATTATTCAAATAAAATGTTTTTTTATATATATTATTTGAGTTACATTATTATCCAAGTTCTTTTTATTTCTTTATCCATATCAGGAGATTTTCACAAACTGTGAAAAAGAAATAATAAATTATTTTCTTTTCCAACATTAGATAGCTTAATGGCTATTGAACCAGAATTGTTAAGAAATTAATGGTTCAGTAGTTCTAATGACCGAGTTTAGAAGACTAGTCACTTCGTTAATTTAAAGATTGTCTAAAAAAATACATGCACATAAAAATATATAAATACAAATAAACATACTACACTTAACATTTACACATTTAAAAAATAATAATAATTATAGTCATATAAATCGTTCTGGAGAAAAAAAGTTGGAACATAATTGACTTCTAAGCTAACAAAATCAGTACTAATGGATAAAATATTAAAATGAATACGGTGTGTGCATTTAACAACCATTAAAACATGATTTAAGAAGAAAAAAAAGACAAATTGTAATATAAAAAAAAAACTGTTCAAAGGAATTACAAATTTAGCACTTTAATGACTACAAAGATTAAAAATATAATTATTACATGAAGTTAAAGAAGATGTTTTGTAAATATGATTTTTTTAATTCAAATATTGAAATGTAAACAAAAATCAAAATAATATTTGGATTATACATAAATTAGTCAATATTAGTAAAGACATGCTAGTACACATTCAAAAGAATTCATTACATAATC
Source organism: Epiperipatus broadwayi (assembly GCA_028023455.1). Lineage (NCBI taxonomy): Eukaryota > Metazoa > Onychophora > Udeonychophora > Euonychophora > Peripatidae > Epiperipatus > Epiperipatus broadwayi. The sequence continues at coordinate 1,559,199 of JAQFVV010000105.1, read as the reverse complement.
ACCATTTCATATGCTTACACAGGCTGTTAATAACAGCAGCAAACTCTTCATACAGTAGTGTCACCAAGTGCGAGCCTTAGCAATCAATAGTTGCAAGAAGGTTTGTGGATAAAATCCCTATCTAGTGTTTACTCATCTAATATCCCCAGACTAGTTTCTAGCTTGTAGCTTTCATCACTGAGGAGCCTTGTATTTGAGTGCTGTTGGAGTGTTGCATAAGATACTAAGATCTAGGTGCAGTGCTCTCAAATTCTCCTCACATTATGAAAGCCAAGAGTTAGAAACTAGTCTGGGAATAATGAATGAGTAAGCACTAGATAGATTTTATGCACAAACCTTACACCCATTGATTATTAAGGCTTGCACTTGGTGGCACTACTGTATAAAAAGTTTGCTACTGTTATTCAAAAGAGTAGGTAGATTTAAGTTAAAAACTAATTTCAAAATTCCATTACTGGAGTTAAAAGTATTTGCAAGCAAATATTTCCACAAATTGTGATGCTACTTTACATTCATTTTGTAGGAAAAAACTAGAACAAAAATGTGCTTTAATTAATAACAATTCTAACTAAAAGTACTTAGATGTCAAAAGCATTAAATGAAAAGTCAATTCAAGCAGATGAAACTTTGCAGCAGTACAAGAACATACTTAGTATGCTTGGGTGACTTTGGCATTTAGAAAATTAACTGGTTTCTAAGAAATTAAAAAATGCAACTTTATATACATTGTATTTCTTTTTACTTTTTATAATATTAAGTTAAATATTTGATTGACAGTAATGCAACTTTCATTTGAAAATATTTGTTTTTTAACACATAATTAATCAACTGAAATTATATCACTAGTAAAAAGACAGTGGCTGACAAAAAGTGCAGACTTTTTTTTTAATTTACAAAATAAAGCAAACTGAATCTGTTAATATTAACAAGGAAGTTGCAGAATCATTTTCATTTGAGATAAACAATATTACCAAAAAAAAAAAAAAATCGATATACTAAGCAGTAACTTTTGACTATTGATGAAATAACTGCTTAATGGGGAAATGCCATCTTGGACCTACATAATCAAATTGAAAAAGGACAATGCCTGCTTTTAAAGCTGCAAAAATCAATCCTACACTCATGTATGAACTTATTGCAATAAATATAACTTTTTTAAGTTTATATCCATCCATGATTTTAAAATAGAGAAATATATATCTTACGAGTAATCAAAGCATTTATTTATCTTGCAATAAAATTAATGTTTTATGTTTAGCACTATCCTACATTCAGCATACTAAATATCCTGTATAATTGCAACATGTTTAGTGGAATATGAACTTTGATGGAGATCAAAGCTCATGAATCACAGATTTAGTTATCAATTTTGGAGTTCAAATTACTTATAAAAAACAATAAACCATTTATTTTTTTAATAAACTAAATAGAACAAAAGTTAATTTACTAAAGTATTATTTGTATAGAACAATAATAATAATATAGAAAATACATTGGTGTTTTAATTTTGTATATAAATGTTTAATTAATGAAATATAAATAAATTAATACCATGGTGAAGAATCTTTTAGTCCACCCTGTGTAACAGTAATAATATAAGTTAGGTGCTACAAGGATTTGTGAGTTTAAAAAACACCTAATTCACTTAACAGTAAATTTTGTTTGACATTTTTATGTGGCTTTGTTTTCATTTTTTGTTAAAAAAGAGTTTTTTCAATAAAGAAAAATTTGTGCAAATATTAGCAGCAAAAAATATTTTATCACAATTTATAAGTAAACATATGTATATACCTTTATAAATAACAATAAAATAATTTTTAAAATGAAATTTTTAAAAAATGAATAGTTAATAAATAAAAATCATAAATATTATTACAATTTTTTCTGCTAAAAATGGATATCTGAATAAAGGTAATGGGTGCGTATTTCCCATCTTAAATGGTATACAGAAAAACAATTTAAAATGAAATGTGCTCATGATTCATTTATTAAATATTAAAATTTTAAATAAAAATACAAATTATGTCAAGCGTTGGTGACCTATCGGTTAGCATAGCTGCCTTCCAAACAGCTGGCCCAAGATCGCTTCCTGGTCAATGCTTTGACATATGAAAAAAAAATATTATATATCCATTTACAACCTTACATTCATGAATGACCTTCATTTAAGTTATCATTTTCTTGTTTATATTATTCCCTATTATCATACAAAAATAGGTTTTGTTGCAATACAAAAGCTTTACTCTATTGACCAAAACTGTAATTAAAATATAGTAGACTTTATGCAAGGAAAATTCATGATCTTCAACTAAGTTATAGAAATAATAGTGTAAACTTGGCTACTAAAGTCATAGCACAAAAACACCATTATTGAAGATTCTCATAAGACAAGAAATTGTTTATAACAAGAATCCAGTCCTTATTTTCCATTATTGTGATGGGCGACTGCATTATATTTGTTGCAAAAAAGAGTTTAATCTACAAATGAAATATGTTTAATCCCAAGTAACTAACTTTTTTTATTTTAAAAAATATTTCAGAAAAAAAAATTCAAATCAAAGAAAGCTACTATATTAAATTTTATACATATATAATAACACATAAATGAATTTCACTTATAAAAATGAAAAAAAAATTGCAACAATTATAACCATATCTCCATACAAAAATCCAGAACAACTTCCTATGAAATACTTATTCTAGTTATATATTATTATTTGTATATAAATACAAGTTTTATTTGATGTTTAATGTAAATCTCTAGAAATAATCTGAATTAAAAATGTATATATTATAATAATTAAAATTATAATCTATTTCACATTCATATTATTACTAGTTTTTAATATCTTATTTCCAGAGCCATATTTTTTATACCATTCTTTCAGTAGCTCTAGTCTATATCGGATAACCATGACATAAAATGCTAAAATGCATTGAACACAAATTTGCATGAATATTAATGAATGAGTGCTAACCATAATAAAAAAGTTTTCATGTTTCATGAATAGAAGAAGGTTTACTGACCAAAAACTAGCCAGAAAAAAAAAAGATTTTAAAATGTAATCAAAATTTTAAATATCTTATTAAGTATATTTGCAAACAGTTACACTTTTATACATCAACCTTTGTGTATAATGAATCAACACTTTTATGTTCATAAATAATATATATATATATATATATTATTTAAATACAAGTATATTGTCTATACTGAACTTAATATAATTACAAAAGATTTGAACTCTGACTTTCAAGCTCCCTTTAGCTATCCACTCCATCTTATACAACCAATACACATGAACACATAAATGCAAATAAGATAAATGATCTCCAATATACATATTTCGTGCTGAACCAGCATTCATCAGTTGGTCCAGATCAACATCTTCCATATATATATATATATATATATATATTATAATCAGTGCTTAGTCTATATTAAGATATCAAATCTTCCAACTATAATGGACAGACTTCTCCACTCTCCAACTCTTCAGCCATTCAAAGCCTTGAAAATCTGATGATGGAATGCTCAAAGCCCTTATTGATGCCTGTATTATTGTCATACCCATGTTGACTTTGAGTCTCTCTGACCCCTCACTTATAGGATCTTAATATATCCATTTAAATATACAGAAGAGGGATAGGCAGCATACAGGCTGAATCATATATGTCATGGATATGTTATAGTAAATATATTGAAAGCATGCCAGGCAGTAATAAAGCTAAATATTTAAAAAAATTATTACCTTTTCTGTATTTTCATTTTACCAGATATTACATTGGTCAGAAAAGAAAATGAGTAACAATTGAATTACATTTAAATTTATTTTCTTTAACTTTCCTGCATTTTTTTAGTCTTATAATTGTCTATTTTTTTGGAAATAAACTTTTTTATTTATTTAATAGATTCATGGCTTCATTCAGTTAATAAAACAATATTTTATAATAGCAGCCCCTCATATAAAAACTATGAAAGACTGGCCCATTTCAAAGTGGTGCAGGTTTGGGCAGTTTTTTATCCTTGTTTCATTATCTAGCTAACTATTTAAATATCCATTTACCAACCAATGATGAATAATTAGACTGGCTAGAGTCAGCGACTTAAGAGAAAAATTTCATATTTGGAATGGTTTCATTAGCTCTGGATTTGAACTAAAAGTTGTAAATATGATAGGCAGATGCACTAGCTCTGTAATATATGGTAGGTGTTCGCCTACTTATACCCTGTACTAGGAGGCCTTTCTAAACAATTTTAAAAAGCAGTTTTTAAAATGACAAAATTGATTAGTTCTGCCTTGATTAAAAAGTTCTGCCTTGATTAAAACATTTTTTATATCAAGATCCAAAAAGTGTTTGACTAGTAAAATTATATATCTTTCCATTACATTAAAAAAAAAAAGTAAGTTGAATTCAACTGCATGTATTTATTTTTCATTCATTATTATATTTGTCACTGAATTCAAATTTTAACAGTGATTAAATGAAATTATAATAATTAAATAAAATAAACAAAGATTATCTTATTCGAAAGGAAACATTTTTTTTTATATATCTAATGATCGAAAATAATTAACACGACATGCAACACGTATTAATAATTATGGATTTCTAATTACGATTATGATTCTTTAATTTTTAAAAAAAAAAAAAATTAAGTGAAACTTTCACCAATTCTAATACAGGCAAATGAAACTATTTTCTCACTAGAAATTAACAGCTGCTATATATAAATATATTTAACATTTTATATCAATATAAATTTAAAATATAAGCTTTGTTTTATCCTTACAGCGATTTGCAGTAATAATAATATATGCTTTTGTTATATTTAGATTTTTTTTTTCAAGAAAAATATTTTTTCAATTATTCATATTAATAAAGTGTGGAGAAATTTCTTAACGATTTAATGCTTTTCATTGTAGTTCAAGTGAATCAAATATTCATAACTGTCATCAAGTCATGCTCTTACAATCGCAATTTATTCTTGTAATTATTAAACATAATCCTCCTATAAGATAAAGATATAAAAATATTTAGCTAAACCTCAACCACTGTAAAAAAGTAAGACCATAGGAACTGATGGAATAAAAGACACCATTTCATTTGTAATCAAATTTGGTTTGATGAGCTTTTAATAGTATGCCTGATTAAATAGAGCAACAAGTCTCCAGAGGCTTCGGAGGAGGCTTCCAACAATAAAATAGACAAATTAGAAACTGCCCCAGCTTGCTTTTATTATTTTCAGACAGACTCTTTCTGCAAAATTGTTCTTTTGAAAAAGATGTTTGGTTTTGAGAGATATGAAAAAACGAGAGGAGAAAAAAATGTATCGAAAGCGATGATCATAAAAACGGCTATAGCAAAACCAAACAATTATCCCCATTTGCATAACTAAACTCAAATTAGATAATATCTGTGTGTATTTGCGTAATACATGGGTACACTATATATGCAAAAATAGACAAGTTGGCAATGTAAGATCAAATTAGCATCCAGGAAAATAGCTACGAATAAAGCAAAATATATCTATTATTACTACTAATAAAACTTCTGTCTAAATATATTTTAAAATCTCAAAATGCAAAAAACAACAAGTAATAAACAATCCACATAAATATACAATAAGTACATATATTGAAATATGTTCCTATAGAAATGTGAGCACACTTCTTTTTTTTTTTTTTTGTACTTATATAATGGATTATTTCTAAAAAAAAAATAGTTGAATTATTAAATATTTTAAGAAAATATAAACTTTATTTATATTTAGAGACACTTAGGTTAATATAGAAAAGAGTATTTCAGGTGATATTAATTTCTTCTTCAGCTGTTGATGGCTTGAACAAGAGGACACAGGTTATTCTGTCAATGACTAGGCTATTCTGTCAATGACTAAGTTATTAAAGAATCACCAAGAATCTAATGGTTACTAGTACATGTTCAATGCTACTACAACTGGTCAGTCATCTGAAGAACAGATGAAAATCATACAACTTAAAATACTGGGTGCCATACTAAACTATATTTGTTATTAGATAGCTACTCCATTTTATACAACTAGTACATATAACCACATTTTTGTAAAAAAGATACAGATGGCTCAAGAGTTGGAGGGTGAAGAAGATTGTAGTGCCTATCTATTAAAATTTGAAGATTTGTTATCTTAATAGAACCTGAGCACTGATTACATATAAGTGTGGGAGATGATGATCTGAACCAACTGATGAGTACTGGTTCAGCATGAAATACATTTATTGGAAGTCATTTCTCTTTTTCACGTGGTTATGTGTATCAGTTGTATAAGATGGATTGGATAGCTGCTAGTTCAGTACAGACATTATACTTGTGTTTAAATATTATATTTGTTATTATTCATATTTAAATATATTTGGAAAAACACAAATAAAGTTTGTATTTTTCTAAAAACATTTAGCAATTCAACTAGGCAATGAAAATCATCCAACATATTAATAAATAAAACACTACCACACAAGTTTTCAGTCAATCATAAAAGGTTTTTCATGACTTGATAAAATATTTATAGTAAATTTATACTAAGGAACTATACAACTTTGTCCTAATCAACAAGGAAAGTTTGGTTCCCCAAAGTATTTCATGAATCAAAAATCTCATATAGAAAAAAAAACAAGCAATTACAATGATTTCCAATGGGGAAAAAATCAACTTATTATATATTGAAAATATGCAATAAACCCTATATATTCAATTAAAAAACAAAGTCCAAAATTGATTTAAAAAAAGATAATTAATGAATCAACATTTCACTGAGTATATTATTAATAAATGAAAAAATCTCTAATTTGTCTGTTAATATTGCATACAATAAGTACATTTCAGCTACTGTGATTATTTTAATTAAAATAATTTTTCATTTTGCAGTAAGTGTTTTAAAATTATAAAGTTGATATTCTGCTGAATTACAATTGATTAAATTAAAATTCAGCAATTAAAATATATATATAATGTATATTTTAAAATTTATTTTTGATGAACTTTTATGACATTATATTATCAATATTTTTCCCCCAACAATTAATCAATGAATAAATTTATGATTTTTTTTTTGTGCTATTTTTGAAAAACACTTTTAAAATTAATGATTATACTTTTTTTTTATTTACTAAAATGTTTTATTTAATAAATATTAGGTCAAAATTGTGATTACAGTAAAGATTATATCTTTTTTTCCTTTGTGAATATTATTTATGTTTAAATTACGCATTTATACTTGAGAAAAAAATAATTTCTAGTGATGCAAAAATATTAAATAAATTCTACATTATGTTAGGCAAAGTGCACATTTTTTTCAAATTACTTTTGGTGTAATTTAATTTTGATATATGAAAACCTATTTTTAATTATATGTGAATAAAATTGTATTTCTTTAAAAGAGATTATGTTCATGATAAAATTTTCTTCCTTTCAGTGTGAACAAAAATTAGGTTAGGCATGCATATAAGAGCACATAATAAAATCTATTTAATTACTTTCATACATATGTCTACATAATACACTTACAGATATATACTTTATTTCATTCCAATATCAGCCTTACTTTAAAAAAAAAAGGAAGTGTAATCTATCACAAAGACTATTTTCTTTTCATGATAAATTCTAACTTTATAACCATTCAAATTTATCTATTCTTAGAATAACATCATTAATGATATTCTAAACCCTTCAATCCCTCTATTTTATTTATTATTCTCAATGTAATCATTTCAACGTTTAAAAAAAGATGTGATGTTCCAGCATCTAGGTGGCAGGTTGAGCACAAGTTAATTTTATAAATTGAAATATTTTTTTTAATAGGTAACTCAGCCAAGAATTGCTTCAGGATCTTAGTTCTTAAATCTTTCATTTTATAATTGAAATAAACTATTAATGTTACTAAACAGACTTTTTTAATTTGTTACAAACAAAATATTTTTCATTAAACTGTGCTATAATGAAAATGTTAGCTTAGGAATTTTTTTTTTTATATACAATGCAAACCATTTTCTTTTTAATATATTATTATACCAGCTTTAAAATATTTTTAAAAAAGATTTCTAATAAAAAAAGTCAAATCCAAAAATATATAATATCAAAGAGTAGGTCACAAATAAAAAATCTTTATATTAATATCTTCCCATTGTACTTTTTGTAGGAAAATATGTTAAAGTTCTGTATCTGAAAACAAAAACTAAAAAAAAATATGAATCTAAAAGTTACAGTTGTCACTACATTAGACTAGAAAATTCATAAAATAAATAATACCAGCCATTTTCTCATAGCTTTTTAATAACCAAAAAAACGTTTAAATAGGATGCAGATATATTTTGCACCATAAATAGAGATATTTTCTTTTGTTTCTCTTCTTCAGGAAATCTGTTGCTTACAAAAAATATACATGAGCAAAATATACATGAGCAAACTGCTCTTTGAGAGCACACTCTTTAAAAACAATCACCAATTTTAACACTAAAATGTGTCGACCAATAATGAACAAGTGGCTTTCTATGTGCCTTCATGCCATTTTTGCTACACATTGTCTTATTTCATGACTATATCATGAATAAATTAACATAATAATATTTATTGAAATATTGTATGTTATGTTCATTTTGATCTATTCATTCACACTTTACTTCAATCAAATACACTGTAATTGAATAATTCTTGAAATTATAAGGTTTTAAAATATTTAATTTTTGTTTCCATTGATTGTACACAACTTATGCTGACAATTCTGAGAAGGCTACAGGAGTATTTCCATGTAATCATATACAGGGCATGGGGTTATGTTGCAAAAATAGGTATACAGTTGTAAAAGTTACAGTGAATTCTTTATTATTTATTATATATTATTTTTTGTTGTTGTTAATATTTTATGTCTTTAACTGTTTTGCATTTTTTTTTTTCCAAAATAACCACGATGGAGAATGTAAACAATGATAAAAGAAAGTGACTAATCAAACAGTACTGGAAGACTGAGAATACTGAAAAAGTTTGACAGAAATGGGCTGAGAAAGTCACTATACTTCCACCAAGTAGACTGCTAATTTAAAGATTGCACAATAACCTTTATCAAACTAGGTCCATTTGTAATGCCAAAGAGTAGTCAACCAGTCAATGTATCAACCAAGATTATTTCATGGATTATAAGAGGATGATCCAGATCGCTGTTTACAATTCTGGGAGGTACTTTTGAATGAAGAAAAACAAGGTATTTGCATCATTCAAAAAATTTGTTCGTCTGACGAAGCAAGTTTTAAACTTTCTGGTGCTATTAATAGGCACAACTGTGTCTATTATTAAACAGAAAATCTTTATGTAACAATTGAAGAACAGTGTAATCAATCTAGGATTATAGTTTGGGCAGGCCTTTCATGTAAGGGGATTATTGGACCTATCTTTTTCAACACAACTGTTAGCCATGGTCTGCATCTTAAAATGTTGAGAAATACTGTTATTACATAATTGTGGCTAGAGCATGATAATGAAAACTTCCATTTGCAGCAAGATGGAGCTACTCCCCACTATGCTGTAATAGTGCATGAGTTTCTTGACAAAGAACTACCTCATAAATAAATAGATCAAGGGTCAGTTGAATGGCCATCATGATTATCAAACCTGACCCTAATGAATTTCTTCTTTTGGGGTGTTGTCAAAGATAAAAATAATTTAAAAAAAAAAGCATGCACTGTTGACAACATGTGTACATTCATAAGAGAAGCATGCCAAAAAATTGATAAATGATAAAGGCCTCTGTGTCAAGGTATAATTGAGTGAATAAACTAGACTACAGTAAAGTGTCAATACTGAAAGCCAGAAATTTGAGCACTTAAGAGATTGTATTTAATTGTAATTTCCCTGGTAAGTAGTTTTGTTTAATATTTAGCTTAATTACTGTCTATCATGCTTTCAATATATTTACTATATCATATTCATGAAATATAGTGGTGTGATTAAATGATTCTTTATATTAGTGTTTAGATCAATGTTTAATTAAATGTTCATATATTCAATTTTAATTTAAAATTTAAATTGGCTATTCAAATAGTCTATTTTTTTTAATGGGTTTGCTTGTTTATTTTTTGTTAATAGAAAAATGGTCACCAACTATTGCACATGCTTTTTTAATCTTTCGCTTTCTATTAGCTCAAATCTATGATCAATTTTCTGCTAATGATCTGTAAATATTGACATGTGTTGGGAAAGTCGGTTGGTCATTGACTCCTCATAATATGCAGCATTGCAAGCTGATTGGCTGCATTTAATTTTTTGACAATTTGATGAATCGATTCATTTGATAAAATGTCTTTAGAGTTATTGACTAATTGGTTAAGTGATGGAGGGGTTCAAAAGCTTATATTAAATTTATTTTTTAATTTATGTGCAATCTTTGGAATATAAGGTATGCATTTCCATTTTTTAGATTCCACTTGTTGGTTGGGGAAAAAATTCTTATTTTATTACAGAATCTCTTTATGATGTTTATGATTTCATTGTGATTATATCCCATATTTTGAAGATCATTTGTGTACTGTTCAATGATGTTCTTTTTATCGTATTCAAACTTGCAACATAAAATTTCTGTGCAAAAAAAAACTTTCAATCCCACATATTTACATCATATTGGGGGTTATTCATTTAGGGTAAGATCACTGTTCTTATACTTAGAGCCTTAATCATCGTTCTGTAGTCTAGCGTGTTAACATGTCTTTGTCTACATAAGTCCAAGAACTTTATTCCTATACTATTGTCTTCTTTCTCCAATAACACATAAATATGCAGAATTGAAAAGTTTTTTTACACAGAAATCGTACACTATACAAGTTTGAATATAAGAAGAAAAAAAACAACATTGAACAGTACACACGTGACCTTCAAAATATGTAATATAATCATGATAAAATCATAAACACCATAAAGAGATTCTATAATAAAATAAAAAATCCTTGCCCCAACCAACAAGTGGAACTTAAAAAAATGGATATGCCTACCTTATATGCCAAAGATTGCACATAAATTTAAAAATAAAGATAAATTTAATATAAACTTTCAAACCCTTCCATCACTTAACCAATTACTCAATAAGTCTAAAGACATTTTACCAAACGAATCACCCACATTAAGTGGTCTATAAAATTAAGTGCAGCCAATCAGCTTGCAATACTGCATATGGTAAGTCAAGAGCCAACCTGTCAATGAAATTTGCCCAGTACAGATATTTCTACAATGGAGTCCTCAGAGACAAAGAACACACTTCAATATTTACAGATCATGAGTAGAAAACTTGCCAGAGATTTGAGCTAATAGAAAGCAGAAGATTAAAAAAGCATGTGCAATAGCTAGTGTCCATTTTTCTATTAACAAAAAAGAAACAAGTGAACCTATTTCAAAGTAATGGGTTACTTGAATATTCAAATTTAAATTTTAAATTAAAATTGAATATGTGAACAATTAACTAAACATTGATATAAAAAGCATTTAATCACACCACTATATGATATGAATTGATATAGTAAATATATTGAAAGCAATTCATTAGCTCAGAAAAGAAGAAATTTAGTAACAATTGAAATAATTGTAAATTGTATGTTATTCTTATTGTTACTTAATAAAATTATTAAATTAAAAAAATATATTATTTTTCATAATAAATACTGTATAACTACTATTGCACCCCCCAGTATAAAGTGCCCAAAATGCTGTACTTTTTTCCTCTTCATAGATTCATTTATAGCTTCATCTGAACAAAAAATGAAGCTTCCTGAAGAAATGAGAAAATTGCAAAATGAACAAACAGATGATTATTACTTTATTAACATAAAAACAGATCAATGTGTTTAATATGGTGTGAATTTTCATGTTTTAAGACTTTAATGTAAAGCACCATTACTCTATAAAATATTCTGGATATGACAAATTTAAAGGAGATATTTGAAAATGGAACATCAGTGAAATAGATCAACAAACTAAAGAGGTTAGTATTAAAAAATACACAGGACTTTGAGATATTGTGCTCACAAAACTTTATTAGCAAAATCATGAAAACATTTTGAAAATTATTTTGACAAAGAATTTGTTAAAGAATACTTAAGGAAAGTTGCTGAAATTCTGTCCCCAGAAAAAGTAAAAATATTTACAAGGATTAATAATAATTAAACAAATTGAAAAAATTATAGGTAATATAGGGGTAGGCTAGCAGAAAAATCATTTGAACTTAATTTATTTTCACTAACAGTTGATGAAAATATTGATATATCATCTTTAGTTCAATTTAAAAATTGTATAAATGATATTGAAAAAGTCTAATTATACTAAAAAAAAAAGCTTTGTATTCAAACAAGAAGAAATACCTTTATTGAAAAAATGACTTCCATGATGAAATAATGAAAGCAGTAATAAAATTTAATCTCTTTGAAAGATTAACCAGTATATCAAAAGATATGGCTCCTGCAATTGTTGGCATAAATTCAGTTTTACTTCTAAATTAAAATCAGAATTAGAAAAACCAAATTTAATAGACAATGATTTTGTAACATTTGATTTATATGCCAAATCATTAGAATTTAACAATACTGTGCATGTCATTATTTCAAACATCAATTTTATAACATTCTAAGCATTTTAACCAGCAACACTTCAGAAATTATAAGAAATTTAATCAGACAACAGAGATCTGGTATTCTACTGTGTAGTTCATTGGCTAAGCAAAAATAAAATGTTTCAATGTTTTTATAGCCAGAAAAAAGTAAGCAACATTTTGGAAATAAAATAAGAAATTATTAGTAATTTTCCATTTCTCATAAATATTACTGCCCACTTAAACAATCTTAATTTAAAATTGCAAAAAAGAAAATCAGTTGATCCATGAATTATATATTTATAACAAACCTTTTGAAATTAAACTTCAAGTTTGAGAAAATCAATTCAAGATTAATACTGCATGGTATTTCGCCACAATGGCCAATCACAATGAGTTAGAACATTTCAGACGTGCTAAAGAATTAAATGATCGAAAACAAAATTTAGATCTATATTTAATGACTTCAAAATTTAAGAAACTGATTTTAACTTTTTTTTGCAAACCCATTTATACTCAAAGTGAAAAAATAGCAAAAAAAAAGAATGGCAAACGGAAATAACTGCGCAACATAATAATAAACATCTTCAATAAAAATTTCAAAATGAATTTCTATAATAGTTTTATGTGGATCATTATGAAGAATACTACCCAAAAACAATATGCTTCGCTAGAAGATATGCTGCCATCTTTGGTAGTATGATGAAATGTGAACAACTTCTTTCTCAAATGTTAGCTATTAAAATCAAAAACAAGAACTAAGATTGTCCACATCTCAAAGGTAATTTATTAATTACAATATTTCAGATTCCAAAAATATTGACAAACTTTTATAAAACAACATACTAATATTAAATTTTGTTTTAAATTGGGCAAACTGCTACTGTAACCTATGACATGATTCAAATTATATATGGCAGACAAACCACGAGTTTGCATTAAGGTTTCAAGTTGTTTGCAATATTGTATGATAACAGGGAAAGCAGAAGATGACTAGCAAAGATACAAAACATACTATCACATTTTGTGTCCTAATTTGTAATCCAGATGTGCTAGGGTCTTAAAATTTCTGTGATTAGCAACTAAATGATATCATTACATAACAAAGAGATTGATTCAAAGATGGCAATAAAGGCAACATGGAGAGTGAAAGAACCAAATTCCTTTTAACTGAGACACAATATGTATTGCCAAAAATAAATTCAAATATGTTTCATTTTATATTTAAAGAAACTGATTTTGTTTTTAAATATAATTTTTTTATTAATGTATTTTGCCTTTTTGATTTAAGGTTATAAAATATGAGTTTTAAATAAAACCAGAATCAAAAATGGTATAAAGTATAAAATGAAATGTACATTGGGAATAGTCATGTGAGACAAAAATATAGCCAAATTCAAACCGACAATACTAATGTTATTGTAAAATTTAAATATAAATATAAATGGGCATATCCTGGAAAAACAGCAAAAAAGCAGAATGAGATAAATAAAAAATGTGTCTAGTTATCAAATCACAAAATGTATTTTAAGAAAAAATAGGATAATAAAATCAAGAAGTTTTAATAGCTCAATAAAATTAAGATAAACCTTTATACAAAAGTACAGCATGCAATGTGTGAATAATGATAAAATTAATCAAATGGACTCTGATAAAATAGCAATCAAATTGTATACTAAACCAGAAAAAGCCCACAACTCCAAAATCTATTTTATAAAAAAAAGAAAAAGGAAATATAAGGAGGCATGGTTTATTGCAAATAACATCAATGCAATAAACAAAAAAGATTCATGCACTACATTATCATGTAAATGGTATGTATAAATTATTAACTTATAAATTCTATTTATATTAATTTACAGTGGTTCTATGAAAATTACTAACCTGGTTGAAAGCAATGCTTAAAAATAATATTTTATTAAATTTATAATCTTTCCAGAATAGAATAACTTTACTATTATATTCAAATTAACAAAAAAAGTATTTTACTCAGTTATATTTTATAATAAAAATACTATAAATTGGGTGTTATCATATTTTAAAAAAATTAAATATTTATATTTAAAAAAAATCTCATATTAATAAATTTCTAAATAATGTACTGCAATTAGCTTAAGTCTTTTCTAAGGTCAAACAAGAAATATATGTTTAACAATAATTAATGGAAACAAAACTCGCTTCTAAACATGTGTTAACAACAGAACATCTTTGAAAATCTTTTTTTCTTCTTTCAATTTTGTTAGTTCAGTATATCTTTATATGGTTTGGTAGAGTAATAGAGTGACAGATTGTGGAGCCGTAGATTTACAGATCAGATCATAGCCGAGATACCATTCCTAGTGTTCAAACTTTTTAATGAACTCTCAAGTAATAGACCACTTATTTATATATACTACTAATGTGTTTAATTACTTTATCTATCAAATAACAAAGTAGCTGATGGAACCATAATAGTTGCATTCAAATAACCAAAGTTTCCAGCTAGAAATCTGCTAAAAAAATTACTTCTTTCAAATTGAAGACTTACTCAGATGACTTGAATAAATTAATTGTCTTCAAAATAATTGGAAATCATTTTTGTAAATCTATTATTCAATAAATATTTATATATTTTAAAATTCGTTTAAAATATTTATTTTTTAATTATTAATTATCACATGATAATTTATTATGCAGATACTGTAGAATGGCATAAAAGAATCCAATATTTGACTTATTATTTATGTTATTAGTAGGCAGACATTACAAGCAATCATAAAATCTAAAAAAGGAAGCAAATATGCTTACATTAATACTAGCATATTGATGGCAATAAACACAGAAATACTATTTTAAAAGCAGTAGAACATCAAACAAAACAGCAGTATTAAAAATATAGCAGTAGCATACAATGCCATATTATCGACAAATTAATAATAATGATAATAAATGTAAAAATAAAAACAATATTCTCATTTGGAAAAAAATTTATTATATGTGAAATCATTTATGATTCAAAAAATTTAATTTAGCTTGATCATCAGTGTTAACACTCACAATCCACTTATTAAATGTCAGTAAACTCATCCCTAATATTTGCAATTTTATTTCTAGACCTTTATTAAAGATTTAGTTAAATCTCACCAATTATCATGCTATTCTTTTCTGTTATTTAAAAATAACAGATCTGATGATTCATAAACAATTTTAATAAAGTGATTTTAAACCTTCTCATGTCTACATCACCGATTTGATTAGAAACCCAATAAGTTCAACTGAGTGTTTAATTACAATACTAATGACCACTTTTTATTTTAATAACATTCTTTAAAACACTTTATATTAGTCATGTTTTATTAAATAAATTCTCTGAATAATCCAAATCATATTAAAATTAAGCAAATAAAATTCTTTAGAGTTTGGTTGTCCAACTTTAAGGAGGATATTAAAGAATGTATCTGAAGATCCAATCCCAAAATAATAAACACAATAAATATATTAAATTATTAGAGAGTCTACCATTAGCTAGGTTTGGCAGACATTTCAAAAATATCATTAAAAAATAAAAGTTGTGATGTTTATAAACATTTTTATTGAAAGAGTTCATAGAATATAGTTATAGAATTTAATATATCAACCACACAGTTCTTCTTTCCAAAATAGTCCATAAATATCCAATATATAAATAAACAAGCAAACTCCTTTTAACAAACTTGCTTTTTATATGACTATAATCATCAATAAAAAATCCAACATTTTGACTATTTTATATAGTCTTTTTCAATGCACACTTATTTCACTTCCCTTTCTGATTATGTTGTGATTGTTTGCAATAGGAAAGGGGAGTGAGGTAAGTATGCCTTGAAAAAGACTATATAAAATAGATGAAATGTTGGATTTTTTATTGATGATTATAGTCATATAAAAAGCAAGTTTTTAAAAGAAGGAGTTTGTTT
The DNA here is from genome assembly GCA_028023455.1 of Epiperipatus broadwayi. NCBI lineage: Eukaryota > Metazoa > Onychophora > Udeonychophora > Euonychophora > Peripatidae > Epiperipatus > Epiperipatus broadwayi. The sequence goes on along the minus strand of JAQFVV010000105.1, from coordinate 1,542,663 downwards.
ATTTATATATACAATATAGTTATTATTTATAATATATCATTTTAGCAAGAGCTTTGTGATAGTTAGACTTCATTTACTTAACTATTTATATTAATTTTGATACTTGTAGTTATCAATCACAGTAAATTTGTTAGATAATTGGGTACTTATGAATAATCCTGGACACCAAGGTTAGACATTTAAAAAAAAATCAATAAATTGATTATATATTCCTGCTAATTTTTAAATATAGCAATAAATGTATTATAAATTATGGTTAGAATCAAATATTGAATCTGTGATTTTAATGAATGAAAGTTTATCCCTATTCCTAACACTAACTCTAACCCCAACCCTAACACTAACCCTAATTTATAATACAATTATTGTTATATTTTAAGTTAGCAGGAATTTATAATCGATTTATTGAACATTTTTTTAAACATCATAATCAACCTTGGTGTGCAGCATTATCTGTAAGTACTGACAATTGTTGTTAGTTTGTTTGTTTTTTTCATTCAAAAAAGCCAAAACTTCTAGACAATCCACATAAACCATCATCTAAAGCAGTGTTTCCCAACCTGTGGTACGCGTACCACTGGTGGTACGCGAGTTGTTGGTTGGTGGTACATGAAAAATAATCAATAATGGCGGACATCAAAAAAAAAAAAAATTAAATCATAAAAATATCATAGAAACGTTTTTTCTATAATTCATATAAATTATTTTAATTAATAATATTATACAGTAAAGTTGTTAATATGTATAGTCGATAACGATCTTTAATGTTAATGATAAAATTTAAAGTATGATTAAGAAATTAAATTTTTGGAAACAGTAATATATATAAGTATCGAAAACAATCAACTGGAAGTATTCGAAACTCTACATATTTTTTGTTTGAAAATAAGGTTAGTCTGTCTCAAGATATACGAGAAAATATAATAGCACATTTAACAGGATTAAAATTGTCTTTCATGGAATATTTTCCAAAACCCGAAAACACAAATGATAATTGGATTTCAAACCCCTTCTATGCAGAAAATTTAGAAAAAGCTACATCATTATCAATAAAGGATAAAAAAAATTTAATAGAATTATGATGTGACAGAACTTTACAAGTAGAATTCAAATGACACAATCTAATTAATTTTTGGTTAAACATTAAAGAATATGAACAACTTTCTGAGAAAGCTCTTAAATTATTATTACAGTTTACGAGTACGGAATTAATAGGAAGAGCTTTTTTTTCATATATTTTTTTTTAAAAATAAGTATCGAAACAGATTGAACCAGATTGAACGCAGCTGTAGACTTAAGGGTATACCTCGCATCTTTTGAACCAAATTTCAAATAATTATGTTGTTCGAAACAAGTACAAAGATCTCATTAAATTTATTTTATAAAAATATTTGATTATGATAAGAAAATATATTGTTTTTTTATAATTTTGTGTTTTTATTAAAACCATTTATTAGTAAACAAAATATGACAAAAAAGCAAATCAATCTAAATTATTTAATTTGAAAGAATGTATCAAAAAAGCATCATACCCATAAATTAGACTCTCGTTAATTCTTGATCATCTATTGTGGATTACTAGATGTAAGCTAGTATTTAATCATCAAAATTTTAATCCTATTAACTTCATGCTGAACAATATAAAGAAAACAAGAACAAGAGATAGCCTGATAACCCCTGAGGTTATTTTTACCATGACTTGGGACATGCTGGATTTATCCTCTCCATGGCCCAACCAATAGCAAGATGCTCCGAAAAAGAGAAAACAGACTCAAATTCGGGAAAACCAAATGAAGGAATGAGAAAACATTGTACAAAATATATACCAAATAACCTTTAATGTAATAATGTAATCTTTAATAAATTATTTTGGAAAAAATATGAAACTTTGAACAAACACATACATATAAATATGTTACAGTGAGTTTATAATTTCAGTGAGTTTATAATCTGGCGTGACATTTAGAAGTATTTCAATGTAATTTGTCTCATTATGAGATGTAAATACATACATGGTCACCCTATACTATTTATAATGCAAATAAAATAACACACTCGGCAATAACAAATTTCACGAAATACAATCATTTTTACGAAGTGGTACAATTTAGCGTCATGTACTACCAAGTGGTACGCGAGTCAAAAAAGGTTGGGAAACGCTGATCTAAAGCAATGTTATCTAAAACATAACTTACTAGTTGGGAATGGCCTGTAGGCTGTGTTTTAAATATTTCTGCTTTAGGGAATAACCTCACAATAAATACTCTATTATTTCTCCTAACTTCATGACTACTCATTAACTATGACTATTGGAAATATTTAAATTCTCTCTCAAATATACACCAATTAAAAATTTAATAGGCACTTTTCAATAAATAAAAATGACAAAAAAATCTGTTAAACAATTTTTTTAAAACTTATTTAGTATATATTTATTGAAGGGTAATAAGTAAAAATACTAACATTTTACTACATATAATTTTTCAACAAATTTATTTGCAATTTTCACAAAAATCATTTTGAAACAATTGTTTATGGAAAAAAAAAGTCATTTATAAAATGACAACTTTATATTTTTGATTTTATGAATTAAAATAAAATTTCTCAAATTTGTTTACAAAAAATCATTTCTTATCATCCATATAACCATAAATGACTTTTTGTTAATTATTATATGTATATAAATTAATAGCTGCAGGAAGGATCTTGCTATTAACTGAAAGAAGACCTTTTGATTCATCTTGGAGGCCTTAAAGAAACTGAGCAGGGCAAATTCCTAATGACCACTCCATATGTTCTTGTCATTGCAGCTGTTATTACTATGTGATTATTGATATAGTATACGAACATAGATGGGCTGCTTACCAACATGCATTAGCCAGTGTGGTAAGTTTATTGGCATTTTACCTCTGAGTTTAAGATCAAGAAACACCATGGTCTTTCTTCTCAGTGCCTGATAAGGCAGAATGAATGTTTGTGTAAATGATAAATATTTTTCCAATACATGTATACAATTATGACAGACAAAAATAAAGCATGGCCCTTATTCCCAGGAGACTGTAAAGTCACCAACCAAGGCAGCGGTTGGTGGCCGAAGGCGGAGGGTGCTAAGAATCCCCTGATTGTGGACCCAGGCTGCCATTTGATGACGACTTTTTATTTAGGTATGTACAACTGCAGATCACTTTCAAGTGAAGGAAGATTGCAAGAATTAGAAGAAGAACTGTCTTATATTAAATGGGACATTATTGGACTTTGTGAAGTTAGAAGAAAAGGTGAAGAGGCAATTGATTTTAAAAATGGACATGTACTCTATTAGAAAGGTACAAATATTGGAAATACAAGTGGAGTAGGATTCATTATAAATAAAAAGTGGAAAAACAACAGATTCATGGTGTATCGGGCAGAGTGGCAAGATTAGTTATACAACTTAATAGCAGATACCAAATTCAGACAATTTAGGTTTATGCCCCAACAAGTTCTCATAGTGATGAAGTAGTAGAGGATGCACCAAAGGCTTTTGATCAGAGTGACCAACATTTTAAAATTGTTATGGGAGACTTTAATGCTAGAATTAGTAAACAAATGAAAGATGAAAGTGCTGTAGGTAATAGAAATGAGAGAGGACATAGACTTGTGAAGTTTGCAGAAAAAGAAAAACTTTATATTATGAAATCTTTTGTTAGTGACTTCATTGAAAAAATTAAAAGACTGAAGTGGAGTTGGGATGGACATATTGCTAGAAGAGATGATAATAGATGGACATTTGAAATCTTAAACTGGATTCCAAGAGATTGTAAAATACACAGAAAGAGATCACATGTGAGATGGATGGATGAAATAAGAAAGTGTGCAGGGGTGATGTGGAGAAGAGAGGCTAAAGATCAGAGAAGATGGATCGAACATGGAGAGACCTTCATCCTGCAGTGGACTGATAATGGTTGATGATATAAACTAATCTGGTGATGGGAAAAAAATACCATTTCTTGAGGACAAAAATAGCAGTAATAAAAAACAAAGTGCATAAGTATTTATCAATATGCATATCTAACATTTAAAACTATTACTTTTAATTATTAAGTTGTAAATCAATTTTTTCATTTCAGCTTTTATATCCTTAATCTTCCTTTGTGAGTTGTATGTGATACAAGGCAGTACTCCTGCATCATATGTTGTATGCTAAGGGATATCTGTAAGGTTCTATTATATACTACAGCTATTTGAAACTCACAAATTTACTCTTGTAAAACCTACAATATTTCAGTTATAGTTTTGGTCAATAAAAGGAATCGCTTGCAGTGCAAAAAAAAAAAAAAAATGTTTGCGCAGTAGAAAAGACAAATATAGCAACTCTAAGATGCAAAAATAGACCATGCTTACTTAAACCATGAATCTGCAATCCATCTTTTACTTATGGAGGTTTCCTTGACAACAGATTGTGAATTCATGTATTGGGTAAGAATTAATCATGTGGTTCATATTTATAACCACCTAGATTGGTGCAAAATTAGAATTCAATATATAATTATAATGTATATGTTCAAATTTAAATTGTTTTTATAAATAATTTGAAATGGAATGCATTATTTGGATATGCATTTCTTTTAAAAGTAATGTTGAAAAAATATTTATTCAATTTTTATCTTACTACGGTGAGACTCGGGCTAACCTTAATACAAGTATTTACCAACATAGGTATGCATACAACAGGGTTAAAAATAAAAATGAAGGAACATCAGTATTCTGGGACCAGCAAGAAGCTACAGGACATGTATTCGAATCCAGTTCTGACCAAATAATTTGTACTGAGAAGCGTGATGCCAAAAGAAAAGTTAAAGAAGCTTTTTACATAGCAAATGATTTCAGTGCCATTAATAGAAGAGAGGCATGCTTTGCTCTCTCCAGACAATGGACTAACTAATTAAAAATTCAAACTCATTTGCATATGTGTACAATAAATCACAACAGTCTTCATTCACAAAGCTATGAGTATGAGATTTGAACAATAAATCTCGAAAGCGCTAAGCAGACTTATTACACATTATAATATAATTATAGCTTCACTAATGTGAAAAAAGTCGCATATTTATAATTACAATTTATTGTAAAATAAATATTATTTTTTATTATTTAATAAAATTATATATATAATTGTAATAAAATATTTTTATTTTTCCTTGAAAACACATGGAGATTACTTTACTAGCATGCCATATATAATGGTGTGGTGGCAGTGCATATGTTTTATTTTTAAACAACAAAAAAAATCCACATTTAGAAAATAATTTATCAAGATTTGTTTTTTTTTTTAATTTGCTTTGTTAGAGAAATAATATATCAGAATTTTTTTTTTTTAGAGGGAAGCACTATAGGATGTTTAATTTTTTTAATTACCAATGGTGTGAACTATTACTGATAAGCGTTTTTATACATCATCTTAATTGTAATGTTATGATGAATATAATAAATTTGTCAAAACTTCAGTCTTAAAATTAATAACTTTTAAAATATTTAAATTTAAAATAACTATAATGCTATAATATACTACATGTTGCCATAAAGATAACATATAATGAAATGCAATAAATATAAACATTTATAATAATTATTTATTGCATTTCATGTTATATTTTTGGCAACATAATATTATTTTTGAAAATTGCAACTTCAATCAAATGCAAAAAAAATTCAACATGACACACTAGAATTAAACCAATAAAATTGACTTGATCTTGTATGTAACTATGAAATGAATGAATTAAAATAGAGTAGAATTTATTTAAAAAGTTTAACATTACACTTAAAGAAATATGAACCCTAAAATGAATTTAAAACTGTGATATAAAAAAGTATGTATGAAAGTAAACTGATATCAATACAAAAATGAAATCAAACCCTTGACATTAGTGACATTAATACAAAAAATAATGAACTCAAATATGAATTTCATTAACAGAAAGAGGGGATAATTAATTGACTAGATACATATAAAAACAAAAACAGGATAAACTTCTAACAGAACAATGGAGAAGGTCTATCAATAATGATGATGATGATCAACAAGATACAATAAAACGTCAATTTAAATAATGATCATTTTCCTATAACATGTACATACATATATGTACTGCTTACTTGTTTTTAATATTTCTTTTCTACATATTTTGTTTTGTGAATAATGTGATAAATACTTTACTTTATCTCTGCAATCTGCTTGTAATTGCTTTAGTATTAGATGCTTCAAGCTTCATATGTGCAGTGTTGAAAAATGTGAGAACAGATATATATATATAAAAAAGGTTGACAAGTGTTCATCAAGATAAGGAGGGAAGAAATCTCTTGGTTAAGCTTTTAAGGTGGAACTTAAAGCAATTTAAGGTTAATTGTTTTAAACATACTAGAAAGAAAATATCCAAATGCATTAGGGGGAGAAGGATATGATATATTTTCGATTTATTTTTCTCTTATTCATCTTCATTCTTTTTTACCCATTCATTAGTCCTATATATTATACTATTACATATTTATTTAATTTAATTGGAGTATTTATGCATATATTGCTCTGTATACATTTATATATATACATTCAGTATACATATATATTACAATTATAACAATTGTTTTAAATAATGGGTTAAACCCCCTCACACACATGTGTAGATCGTATACTCGATATATATTCTTTTAAAAAAAAAACTCATCCTAACTACCGTAACAAATCATCCTTTTTTTATTGATCATACCTCTAATTTCATATCAAAATCTGTGCTAAGATTATTTTTTCTTTCTACAATTTTTTATAAAAAAATAACTTGTATTATTTTTCATATTTTTATTATAGCATTTCTTATTTTTTTCCTAATAATTTCTATTTATTATAAACAATTCACAAATGCTATGTTGAAAACTATAAATAAACTCTTTCATATGATCACTTGATAACAATAATAATAATTAGTGGTCAACACCTCCCCCCCTCCCCGTTGACCCATATTCTTTAGATAATATATTTATAGTTTTAGATATATCCCTAAATTGCATCATAAATGTTGGTAAATACATTATCTTATTTAAATTCTAAATATGTACACTATTGTTATGTTCTCAAATGTGACACAAACTACCGAAATGTCTCCTTCATTAAGACAATTTTTATCACTTATAGATCAGTTATATAAAAAAGTGCACAGATGATGCCCTTCAAAAATGCACCTGTATTTGGTTTCTATAATAATGCACTTCACAAAGCAAATAAAGGACTAAGACTAAGTGAATAAACCAGGATAAAGAAAAAAAAATCTTGCAAATAGACATCAATGGCAAAAGGGTAATGGAAACCTGACCAAACTTTACTCTTAAAATTACTGTTATGTCTCTCTTGGTATGCTTTAAATGAATCATCCATATATACAACTATTTGTCATCACATATAAATTGTCTAAAATAAATTCATTGTTTGTATTCAATCAGCAAGTTTTATTTACAAAGTGATTTTTGGCAGAATTTGTGTCTTTCATATTTAATTTCATTTATTCTACTTTCAAAAACTATGGCATTGCTTTTTCCACTTTCTATGATTATATCAATCTCCATAAATCTATTTGAAGTGAAGATTCTCAAACCTGTTCTAAAGCATAAGCATTACATTTTTGTTTTCCATTTATTATTGCAGTACAATCTAATAAGAAGATTGCCTCTGCTGATCAAGCAGCCTTTATATTTAGACTGTCAATAAGCCGTGTCAGTATTGGATAAATATGCATCAATTATAGTGCAGATTAATATCCAGGCCATGTATAACTCAATATTTATTATGAACCTTCTACAGAATTTAGTTCAAATTAGCATTCCACATACTTTGCTACAGGTCAATGGAAGATGACTCCATCATTTAAATGAAATAAACTAATACTACAAGGTTCTCCCATTTTCCTTTTAGATAAACCCTTTATTGCAGGAGATTCTTAAGATATTTATTCAGGCATAAGAGTAAGAAATTCTAAGTCTGGCTTATATGAATAATATTATTTTTCTATCTCTTTTTCATATCATTTAAATCTAAAGGTTATTCTAGAAATTTTTTTCAGTAAAATTTAGTCTATTAAAATCAGAAGTAATAGTTTATTAATATTATCAGGTTCACTATTTTCATCTTTACTGATACTCCTCATTCTTTATTAGAATTTCCATTCTGTTTCCCTCAGCCAAATACATCTTTAGTATTTCAAAAGACCTTTCTATATTATAGTATATTTTTTTTCATATATACAAAAATGTTGTAATGCATATTACATTTCTATTCTTCATCTTCCATAAAAATATATTCAGAGAATGTACTCCTTCTGCCAAAGACTTTCATGGACAAGGGGATTTGTGACAATTTTAATATGCTCTTCATAGAGACATCCAATACATAGTGAACATATATAATGAATGAATAATCAAGACTTCCTAAAACCATATTTTGTGATGAACATGAGCATGTTTTTTTGTGGGAGAGGTAGATCCTGTTTATGTTATAAGAATTATCTTAAAGACTTTCCAATAAAATACCATATTGCTTTCAAAGTCAAGATATGGCAGAGATATTGGAGAGGAACAATTAAACGTACGTCAAGCATTAGTGGCTGAGTGGTTAGCACAGCTGCATTACAAGCAGTTGTCCCAGGATTAGCTTCCCAGCCGACGCTCTGACACATTAAAAAAAAAAAAAACAATTAAACATGATGTTGATGAATTTAGTTTTTTGCAGAAATTAGTTTATAAGACAGCACAACAAAAAATCAAATGTCAAAGAAAGATGGACTAGCATATTCTATTTATAGATTTGTGGTTCACATAATGATTTGTGCAATGACGACAAAACACATTTGTAGAGTAGTTTATATATATATATCATTTGCTATTGGAGTTGGAATATCCAAACTCGTTTATGATTCGTTGTTGTTATTGTTGTTGATGATGATGATAATAATAATAATAATAGTAGTAGTAGTAATGATATTATAACATTAGCAAAAGTCACCAAAAATTCAGTATTACATTATATATATATATGCATTCCTTTTAAATTTTTTTCTAGTAATCTACTAATTTATATAAACGTGGCAATTAAAAATGAACAGGTTGGGAAATGGAAATAATTTTAGATTTTCAGCTTTATTTTACTTTTACAGAAAGAATGAAATACTTTTCTTAAGTTGATTTTGATATTTTATAAAATTAAGAGTAGCTGTTCATTTGTTTTTATTCATCCAATTAATTAATTCATTAATAGATCAAATCTTACATTGTTAAAAAAAAGATAAAAATGGAAAAACAGCCAAAATTTTAATTAGGAATTGCATTTAGGTAAAGATGAAAAGTATATACCTGAGAAAGTTATTGTGTGTGTAAGTTTCGTTATTTTTATTCTGATCAAGATGTTACTTATATTTATTTATTTGTTTATTTTTTTGATAAGAAGAAACAATTCATTTAGCTATCATCTGACAATTGCCTAGGTTAGCCAAAAGAGTCTAAAAGAATCTACCTGAATATTATAAGTAACAAGACAATTCAAGTATGGATGACTAGATTCTCTAAAGCAGTAGCTGATTGCATAGCCAATTTCAGGATCAAGATAATTTATTGTAGTAATGAAATAGTATGTCTAAAGGTCAATAAAAATATCACCAAAATATCTTTTATTAATATGTCTGGATTTTCATCTTAGGGTTATCAGCATAAAAAATCCTGAAGTTAATATAGAGAGATGATGTGGAAAAAGTGTGACTATCCCTAACTTAACTTGAAAATTAGTTAATAAGCTAAACTATTTTATATTTTAATAATAGATTGGCTGTATGAGATAAAATGGATAGCTGAAGGGAGCTTGAAAGTCTATGTTCAAATTCCTTATAATTTAATAAAATAAAAAATAAATTTCTCCAGGTTATTTAATAATATGTGTACTCTTAGTCTTATTCTACTTTATTACTAAAAATCTTTGCAAATATATTGTTTATTACTTTAAGGACTACTTAAGAATAACTCAATCTGTGTTTTAAACCTAAAGGAGCAATTATTTTAAATATAAAGTTGATTAATAATTTAACTCGGGGGTTTTATAAAGTAAGAAAATAAATGCATGGATATAAGATGTGTTCAAGCATATTAGGACAATGTAAAAGAAATTTTATGTAAATCATCTTACACTATACTTTTTATATTTCAGATAGCATTAATACCATAATGATGCATTCAATCCAAAATAGATTTTATGTGTAATCTAATATTTCAAATATGATCTTTGATATCGTGAATATGCAGTGACAATGTTTCTTTAATAATGACAAAAGAGAAATATTAAAAAATTAACAATTACTTTAAAACATAACATAAAATGAATGATAAAAACGAATAATAACAATAAGACAATTATATAAAATGCCTAATAAATATTAATATTTATTTCCTAAATCTAATCTGAACTTGGGATATGAAAAATCTATTATCAAATAATGTTGCAAGGACACTAACATTAAATAGGAACAGGTTGTTTTTTTTTTTTTTAAATCCTCAATTCAAATACTGGAAAATAATAATCATCACAATAATCAATGGTAAATGCTCTATACAGTTCTTAATTAGTTTGTTTCACTAATTAATCAACTATTAATCTACTTCACTTAATAATGCTGAAGAAGTTTTTCATTCTTTTAGGAGAAGCAAGTATGATTGTTGTATTTTTATATTGGACTATTTCCATCATCTAATATGTGTGTTGAATGTCTTTTTAGAAAAGTTTTAATTTTTAGTTAAATATTCCAAATGCATTCAACTGTTAGTAATATCACAGCAAACAGGTTAGTATATGCACCAACTGTTAGTAATATCACAGCAAACAAATGTTAATAATATCACAGCAAACAGGTTAGTATATGCACTAACTGTTAGTAATATCACAGCAAACAGGTTAGTGCATATACTAACCTGTTTGCTGTGATATTATTAACATTTGTTTGCTGTGATATTACTAACAGTTGGTGCATATACTAACCTGTTTGCTGTGATATTACTAACAGTTGAATGCATTTGGAATATTTAACTAAAAATTAAAACTTTTCTAAAAAGACATTCAACACACATATTAGATGATGGAAATAGTCCAATATAAAAATACAGCTAGAACACCATCATCACAAACCTTCAGAAAAACACTAAGTATGATTGTTGTTTATTATATATATCTAAATAATATTTATGCCAAAGGACTTATTTATTTAGTCTCAAGATCCTTTACTGGATTTATTTGTAGGCTTAAACATTAGGAGTGATACTCTGCTAATAAAATATAACTAGATCATTAGGATGTGTTGTTACATACTATATAACAGTTGAAAAAATAATATTAACATATAAGAGTGATACATAAAATATTCCTTAAAGATCTACTCATCTAAATATGGATGATTAACTCCATTTAAATTTGGGACTGAACTTAAGAACACATAAAAACATATAATGATTGCAATATAGCACGGTTTTATATAAGTTTAATAATTACTTACTTAGACCTAAGGTAAATCACATATAATCCCATTCAATATCACCAATAATAATATTAAATAAAAAATATTATCTGTATATGAGTAATATCTGAAAAAAACTTTATTTCAGCCATATAACTTTGTACGAGTTAGACAAGCTTCACTTTTTTGCGTAAAGCGCAATCTCAATTAATTTATTTCATTAATAACAACAATAATATTAACTAACTAAGAAAGAAGCAATTATGAGAAAGTTCATCAAATAATCCCCAAATGACTATGACGATTTAAAAATTATCCCACCTGAAATATTGATACTTGAAAATATTTTAAAGTTCTTGGGAATTCTCAAATATTTTTAAAATAACAGCATCAAAGATGATGTAAAGCCCAATTAATTTCATTTTGTAATATGCAACATAATAAAGATTAATAAATTTCACTTAGCACACTTGATAATTCAAGGTGAATTACATTATTCACATTAATTGGTTTTATGATTGCTTACAACTTCTACATTTATCATATTTAATGTTTGCTTTGATATACCACAATTCAAAAGTGGCATTTAAATATTTAGCTTTCACAATCCATTATCCATTGAATGATGTTTAAATGTTTAACATTGATAATCCATCTTACTACAGTGAGACTCCGGCTAATATCAACCCAAGAATTTACCAACACATGTATGCATACAACAGGGTTAAAAATAAAAATGAAGGAACATCAATCTTCTGGGACCACCAAGCAGCTACAGATCATGTATTCGAACCCAGTTCTGCCAAATAATTTGCACAGAAAAGAGTGATGCCAAAAGAAAGGTCAAAGAAGCTTTTTACATAGCAAATGATCTCAGTGCCATTAATAGAAGAGAGGCATGCTTTGCTCTCTCCAAACAATGGACTAACTAATTAAAAATTCAAGCTCATTTGCATATGTGTACAATAAATCACAACAGTCTTCATTCGTAAAGCTATGAGTATGAGATTAGAATACTAAATCTCGAAAGCGATAAGCAGGCATATTAAACATTATAGTATAATTACAGCTTCACTAACGCATGCAAAAAAATCGCATATGTATAATTACAATTTTTATTGGTGAAGAGAAAAACAATTTATTAGATAATCCATAATGCATTTTTTTAAGCACCGGAGACAAATTTGTAATTTATTTTATGCAGCAATTTAATACATTAAAAAATAATGTTATCATTTTATCCAACAGATTAAGGTTCAATACTTCTTTCATTGAATGATTAATTCATTTATTTATAATCTTTAATCCATGTCATTAGCAGTTCTGGTCAGATATCTGCTCAAACAAATAGCTTATCATTCATGTTTAGAGTAATTTTCATTATTTTTTAAAAAATTAAAGTAAAGCATTTTTTTCAATCAACAAAGTTTATGGAGGTATTTTGAGTTGAAAAATTAGTATTGAAAGTTTTTCCGTCCATAATTAAAGACGAGATAAATTCACAGCATTGAGACAAAGATGTACATTTTCTTGAAGAGTAGAAAACCATTATTTTATCATATTTTAAAAACATCAGCAATTTATTTGAAGTTAATAATTTTCCAATCATATCAGCTATTTTATTATTACTTCCAATTGAAAATGTCCAGCTATTTATTGTTGAACTTGTAAAACAGCATTCCATAAGTCAATTTATGCATTTTTTCACTAACAGTTGACTTTAATAAATGAGATTTCTTGAAATAAAGAATTAATTAATTAACCAAAGATGGTTTTTGGTTTATTTGTCATTGTTCATTTTTTCCCAGTATGATGAGGTCGTTTTTACTAGCAAAGGCAAAATGACTAGATTGATTAACCTAGTCAATCATCTGAAGATGGCAAATAAAATGGCTGTTTAAAAATTTGAACTTGTTTAGGTACTGACTGCAATAAAAATTTGCGAAACTGTCTGGATTTTCCAAACTTCAGCTTTTATACCATTTGATCAGCTGATGTCTGATTCAATATATTTCTTATTATGCATTGGGGCTCCTTACTTTATCCAGAAAATATTGGAAGAGGTCATCATGATTTTTACCAGGCAAAATGATAGAATTTAAGATTTCTGAATCAGCATAGTAAAACGTTATCAATGACGTTTTAACAATGAAGAAAAAAATAATAATTTCAATCTCTAATTGGTTCACATTTATTTCCGGATTTTAAACTAATATTATAAACATTTATTTAAAATAAATAAATTATAAATCTATAAAAGTTCTCAGATATTTATTTCAGCTAAATTTTAAATTGATTTTTCAATAAATAATATTACTTAATAAATATTCTAGCAAACCATATCAATCTTTGCTACATCTAAAAATACATAAGCTTTTATACATACACACACACACACACACCAAATATAAAATGTAAGAACTGTTTGTTCTACACTTAAATAAAAATGTAATCTTAATATAATTGTTTTACTTTAAAATATTTTAGTGTGAAAATGTTAAATTTATAATTCTATTCTTTATTTCTGTATAAAATTAGTTGTTTTATGTGTGTGAGCACTTCTATCTGCTTAGACAATTTGATATCTTTTGTTCCTTAATAAGAATAACAACAAAATATATGCACGAAGCAATTCAAAAATGCTTTATAAAATTATATTTTCTCATAAGTATTAGTATGAAAGATTATTGAACACGTTATAGTGTTCACAGCAATGAATATATTTGCTTAACTATAAAAATTAAAACTAATAAAAATTTTAGTACAAAATTTATAATAGCCAATTTATAAAAGCATCTGGAAGATTATAATATATTAAAAGGGACTTGAACTCAGACTTTCAATGATATGGATAACTGAAGAGTTGAAGAGTAGTGAAGATTGAAGCTTGCCCATTAGTTTGATGACTTCCTGTATTAATATAAACTGAGCACTGATTGGATATATGTGTGGGAGATGGTGATCTGGACCAACTGATAAGTGCTGGTTCATCACAAAATATGTATAATGGAGATCATTTATCTTTATATATATATATAATTGGTCATGGATATCAGTTGTACAAGATGGATTGGATTGCTGTAGGGAGCCTGAAAGTCCGAGTTAAAGTCCCTTATAATTACATTAAGTTTAGTATAAACAATATACATGTATTTAAATATTATATATATACCAATGGTGGCAAACTGCAGCTTAGAAGCTGCAAGCAGTTCCCAAAGTGTTTCTGAGGCAATACTGGTTTTCATTATCATTTTAAAAGTGTTCATTTGATGGTGGATAGGATTATTATATAGCGGTATTTTTTATTATTTATAAATATAATTTTAAAATAATATTTTTGTAACTCTCAAATATTCAAAAATATATGAAAATTATTATAAGTAGTTCTTATTACTAAAAAATTTGCCCACCCCTTATATATATTATCTACTCTGTTATGCTGTCTAAAAATATACAAAATGTATTGATTTAATAGTTTGTAAATAATTGTTCTAAGTTAAATTTTTATGGATAACTTGAAAGTATAACTTAAAGAGTCTTTATTCATTTAAAGAAATTTTCCAATGCTAGAAGCAACATTTTGCATTCATTTTATAGTTTGAAAATAGTTGTTCTAAATTAAAATTTTACCTATAATTTAAAATTATATCTTCAGGTCTTTATTCATTTAAAGAAACTTTCCAGATGCCAGAAAGAAATGGGTTAATATACTGACATTTATTTAAATAAAAGAAATCAAAATTAAAATAACCAGAAACGTGAACCATTAAAATAATAATTTCACTCAAGTTTAACAGAACAATTTGATAATTTTATTTAGATTTCATTTTTTATTTATGTAGCAAGGGAATGTTTAAATCATTTTAAATACCTAGATATAATTAACTTTCATTTAATAGTTGTCTAATAGAATATTCCATCATGCACACAAAAATGAATTTAATTTGTTAATATACTATATGAATGTATAGATTTATGTATACACTTATCTGAAAGACTTCTCAAATAGAATAATAAAATTAATATTATGTTTGGTACAAAATTAAGTTAATATTTTAACCATAAGCTAACATTTTACAACAAAATATTTAAAAGATCTTCATAGTGATAAATAAAAAGAAATAATTTCAAGAATGAAAAGATGTATGGATACCATTATATGCATTGAATTGTATCAGCAAATCTTTATTTTACTGTAATATCATTGTACATTATCTTTAATGTGAATAATTTCCAATTTAATATATATTTAGTACATCTATTTTTAAGAATCAATAATTTATCTTTTAATCAAATATTATGATTTTTATTATACTACTTTATTATTTTTTTCTTTTTATTATTATCTTATTTCCAGATATATAAGATGGATCTAGGAAATAAATGATATCTCTATATATGCACACTATCATTTTAACATGTATTTGCAATGTGATGCACTATGACTTCTCCTTTATCGGAGTCAGAAAAATAAAGTCAATGAAAATGGTAATAAAGAATTTTGGACAGTAATATTACACACAATTACCTGTGTGGAGAATATTTAATATGTTCAATTATTAAAACCCATAGTTAATTACTATAACCTGTATAAAGTTTTAATATCATTATAGCAAGTATCCAATAATGTGCCTTTTATATAAACATTACTAATACTGGTAATTCATGGTGATATCTAAACCACTAAGACACCAATACATAAAATTATATCCTAATATATGGAGTATGACAAATAATCCTGATTAAAAGTACTGTAGGGCCATCACATAAATAATGCAACTTCATATAATGTCCAATTTATGAAATGTGGAATCTAATCCATGGTATTAAATGTAAGAGTTGCAACAACCAACAGTAATAATAATATACTACAATAATAAGAGGAGTAATCTATAATAACATATTCAGGTGGAAAAATAAAGAAAGAATAGGAATAATATGGGAAGAAATGAATAAAAAATATGAAAAACTAAAATAGATCAGGATATATATATATATAGCTTTATTATAATAAATTAAAAAGTAATGTAGATGTTGAACATGTTTGGTAAAAAAAAAAAACTGTTGGTTTAATAATTATTAATAATTTACAGATAATTATTAATATTCAAATAAAATTTGAAATCTATTATTTAAAGTTTAGCACAACTATTATAAATTAAACATGGAGAAAATTAATAAGGAAACAAAATAATAATAAAAAAATCAAATGAAATTAAAAAAACTGTTACTAAATAACTAATAAGAAAAAAAAGTTGAGAATATAAAGTATAGAGGAAGAGAAGAATAGAAATGAATGAGATGAAGATTTAAAAAACAGAAAGAAAATGAAGGAGGACCAGAAAAAAATAAAATATAAGATACAAAGAATAGAGAGAAAGAGAAGGAAACCTAAAAAAAAATCAAAGATGAAGATATGAAAGAAAACAGAAAAAGACAGAAAAATTAGAACTGCTAATAAAAAATAATAAAAAATGCAAAGAAAATAAGAAGAAATAATAAAAATCAAAATATATTAAATCAAAAATGGAAAAGGAAGTAAGAAAATTAAAACAAATAATGAATGAATCTACAATTGATTTGTCATCAACTTCTTCAAATGGAAAAAGTGAATCCATTTTAGATAAAACAAGTAATATTAAGGATAATGTTCAAAATGAATCATTATTTTAATTGGATATATATGTTCATCATATGCAAGAAGAAAAGATTAAAGTCGAATGTGATGGTAAAAATAAAATGAAAGTAGAATATATAAATATTGTTGTTGATGTTACAAACAAATGTAACATAGAAATAGACTATAGATAAACATAATGTGAATATGGAAGCCACTGATGAAGATAAATTTGATAGAAAAGCTATAGACATGACTGTTGATATAACAAAGATGAGAGGACTGAAGAAAATCTTCATATCAATTAACTGATAGTTTAACATTTTACATTAGTTTCAAAGATTGAGAAAAATATTAAAATAAATTAGAAATCACTGAAGTATTCAAAATAGATCAATGTGCTGAGAATGAGCAAGAAAGAAGTTATTGGAATAAAAAATAGCAAATAAAGTAGAATCTGCAGAAAAATTTAAAATAAAAATAGAAACTATCAAAAAGTCAAAAGATGATGTGAAAAAAACTAAAACTGCTTAAAAAATAAAAATGATGCTTGAAATTAATATTAAAAATTAATAACATTTACAACTATATCAGTTTTTATGATATCCAAAATATTTGCAAATTAATCAAATATAAAAAATCATATAAAGATTCGTAGAACACCGACCAATACTTGCAACTTCATTACATATATGAGTATATGCCATAGAATTAACTATCATAAATATTGCAAAATATGATACATTATACCCAATATTTGCTTTTTAATGAAACATCCCTTTACATGTAAGGTAATTTTTTTAAAATCCATAAGTGTTCATATAATGCTCTCAGTATTAGTGAAAAAGTACGCCACAAATACTGTAAAAATATCATATGGTAAATATAGAATCCAAAAAGATAAACTTGTTTTTGTTTTTATTCAATATAAATTTAAAATCCCACCATCAAAGTGTCACATCTTAAACCCTCTTTTTTTAAACTTCAAATAAATTTAGAGTTTTGAAGATTACTATCAAAAAATAGAAAACAATGCTGGAGTAAGCTCAGGTCTTTAAAAACAAGTTTTCAGTACAGAAACTCAGATTTTCCACCTCTAGTTAATATTTTATCTCCTTTCATCATATAGAAACTATATAATACAAATAAATTTTTGCAGACAACCAAGCAATTTTGAATAATGCCACCAACCTGTCTAATTGATTGAGTCAAATACCCTGACCAAATCAATAAAGGCAATATAGAAATCATCCTCCTGTTTCTGATACTTTTCTTGCATTTTCTGTCAACAAAAACCATGTTTATAGTACGTAAATAGTAAATATTGTTGTAGCAAATGACATCCCCCCCCACCTAGTACTCAATAATATATATAAACAATTATATAGAGCATTATATATATATATATATAAAACAATAAAAATAAATAAAATGATAATTAACTATTATATGCAGTCTTTTCAATCTGCAGAAGTTGAAGAGAGTTAAGGAATTAACCAAAAGTACTTCTGCAGAGTGAAAAGACTGCATATAATAGATAATTATCATTATAATTATTATTTTTATTGTTATTATAATAGTTTTTTAATTAACATACATTTTATTTGTATATATATACATGTTGCGATTGACTATATTTACACATTTATCATTTAAATATTTGTTAGAAGATTTTAGAAATAAAAAAGAATTTCTTTAATTTGTTATAAAAATCAATTTGTAATATCTTAAAATAAATATCTCAATTAATTAAAAATTCATTCCTCCTGCTTTAATTGCTCAAGACAAAGAGAACTTATTAAGATAGCGGTCCATTTTCTTGTTATAAATATTGTTGAATACTAGGTGGGAGTGTATGCCATTTATTACAACAGCATTTACTATTTGAATAATTGTATAGAATGTTATAAATAGATTTATTTATATAAGTAAATCAGTGTACAGGGTGTTTCCAAAAATTTATCAGATATCCAGGTTATCTAAGGATGGAATTCCATCATAAAACCATTGAGTTGCTTCAGTCTTTAAGAACTATCTATTTCCAAAAAGGAAATAAATAACATATAATGAAACATGTGTTTCATCCAAGTCTTTTATTCATTTTAATATTGCCACGTATGTAAACTGGATAATAGTGTGACATCATGCATAAGCATTAAGAACATTGCATACGATGATTTGCTACATCAACAAGCAATCAATAAAATTATCTAAACTTTAATTATTTATCAAAACAAATATTCATTAAAGCATCATGATCATGTCCTTTAATATTATGACATGATTGTTAGTTATTAATGGCCCATACTTATGCAGAATTGTTGTATTTATGTGTACATAGTATATATTTACATATCGTTTTTTCTTGTGATCATAATGTGGTCAAAAACTTATAAACACTTAATCAATCGAATTATACATAACCTGAAATAATAGACAGCTGGTTTGTTAGGAATTTAATTTAATATAATCAACCAATTTTCATTAACAAATGAACCTTTTTAAAATTAATCATGTGACAATAAATGTTCTTCAGCTTTATAACTCTCTAGTGGTCATTATTAAAAATAAACCCATGAAAAAATAAAAATTATTATTATTATTTTTATAAATTTACACATACTTAAACATCCATTATATATTTCCTTATTCATCTTTTTATTTCTTATACCTACTATCTACCATCAAATCAATACATATACATTCATATATATTACAGATTCTTATTTTCTAACACTGACAATTTCCCTCCCAATTTTATCAAACCACTAACCATATTAATATATATACATTCACTATATATTCTCTTATTCAACTTTTTTCTACCTTATAACTACTATCTATCAACCAACAAACAAGTCCTGTCTTATACCATCAATATCTATACATTCTTACATTTTACAGCTTCCAATTATCTAACAGTGACTATATTTACACACACACACACACACACATATATATATATATACACACACACATTTAATATGTGAAAAATATATGTTAAATTTTATTTTTGAAAAAATCATAATTTCAATATACAGTGCTGGCAAGATAGTTTCAAAAATTTTGGACTTTCTTTTTTTAAGGAATATATAGAATCTTGAAATTCTGTTACCTGATCTTAAAGGATATGTCTAGTGTCAAAATAATAAAAATAAGAAGATAAAAAAGTTTGCAGTAATTGTCATAGAATATCATTATTATTCATAATGGAAATGTATTTTCAAAATTTCAAATACTTTACTAAATAAATTGTTTCCACTAAACATCATATGATCACTATTTTCAGATCCAAGATTCCTCACTGATGAAAGCCATAAGCTAGAAATGGGGATATTGGATGAGTAGGCACTAGATAGGGATTTAAAGCACAAACCTTTTTGCATCCTTTGATTACTCTGGCTTTCCATGAGTGGCACTACTGTTTGTGAAAGTTTAGCTTGTTTTTAAATTGTTTCCAGTGTGTTAACAGGACAATGCAAAAAAAAAAAAGTGTCATGAGGGAAAGGTTTGATTTAAATATGGCATTTATTACTCTGCTTACAACATATAGGTGTTTCTATTAATCCAAAAAGCTTATGACAATTACTGAAATAAGCATTAATACTGAAAGTAAAAAAAAAAAAAAACTGTCAAGCATTGGTGGTCGAGTAGACAGCACAACTGCCTTACAAGCAGTTATCCCGGGTTAGCGGGTTCACTTCCCAGCTGATGCTATGACACATGAAAAAAAAAAAAGCTGGAACATTTCCAATAAAATTGATGTTCAACAGGAATGTCTAATAGTTCATGAAATAGGCATCAAAATGTAGATTTAGGTTTGAGGATATTCTTAATTTGAATAGATTAAAAACAGAAACACAAAAATTCATTTTTTTGGCTTCTAAATTTACATTAGGCTGATTATGTTTAACTATAAAATGTTTTTTTTTTTTTTTTAACATCAAATATGTAACTTTGCCTTAGTAATTAATAATCAAAAAAGTGCTTTATTAGCCAGTGATGGGGAAATTTTTTTTTTAGGTAAAATGGTTATCAGATTAAGAATGTGAACCAATTTTAAACAATTTGGTAGAAATATTAGAAAGAAAAGGTTGGCTTAAATGTGAAAAAGATTCTAATATGTTGTCGCATTTAATAATATTAAAAATAAAGTATTTTACCAAAGAGAACTAATTACTCCAAATTAGAAGATTTTACACACACATATATATAGAAATTGAAAGACTATAATTCTATCAAATTTATTACATGGAAGTGAAACATGGACATCTTATCATTATAAAGCAAAGCCACTAAAAGATTTCATTTAAGAATATTATATTATTTCTGAAGTTGTGATGGCAAGATTATAAAACCAGTTAGTCTGTTCTTTAACTTGTTCAATATAATAATATTGGATTTAATAGTTCAAGGACCCGTTTTCAGTATGTGAAGCAAATGAAAAGTTACAGCCTCTCTATCAGAGCACTTTACGGTGAATTTAAATAAATCTCTTATAGAGATTATCTCAAACACACTCTAAAAAGACACAATTCTTACATGTTTATAATTTGCATTGAGAGACTAACACAGGAGGATAGAATATAATGAAAAAATTCAATCAGAGAAGGAACTTTTTTAAAAAGTTGCAGGAATTTTTTTTTTTTTTTGCTACATATAGTTAAAATGCAGCATCATAAGAAGTCAATAAAGAAACTAAAGGATCGGTATATTTAATTGCTCATGTATTAATTTATATACTATTTGAAAAAGTCACCTGATTTTTGTTTGTTGCGTTTTTCCTTTTTTAAAAAAAAAAATAGCTACTAAATTATCAAAACAGCTAGAAGCTGATATATTAGACTGATTCCAGAATGCTGATCAATCCTTTTTTCTATAAGATAGAAGCCAAATGTAAGATGAAAATTATCAATAGTGCTCGTGATGGTGATAATGATCTATGATAACAACAACATAGTAATATAAAAAAAACTGTGCAAAACTAAGATTTCTCAAATGAAAACTGATATATAAACAGGCAATAAACAAGATTGACCAATCTAAAATAAATTTTCTAAGAGATTTTTGAATTGTCAACATAAATTTTCCATAAAATAAATAATTTTCCAACAACAAAATCAACAACATGGTGGCCACCTATCTTGCTACTGCTTGTTGCCAAGGCAATGATTACCAAACTTAAAAACCCCCAAAAACTGTGCAAAACAACGTTTTTCAAAAAACAATATATATACACAGATAAAAAACAAAACTGAATAATGTAAAATAAGTTTTCTGAGAGACTTTTGAATTGTTTACACAAATTTTGCAATAATAAAACTAAACAACATAACAGCCACCCACCTTGTTATTGTTTGTTATCAAGACAAAGGTTAAGCAACCCAAAAGCAAATATTTTTAAGTTTAAACTCATAAATTTCAAATCAACAAACAAAGTCAGAATTTCATAAAGCCTTCATGTGAAGATCCAAACCAATTCAGCAAACAAAAAAATTAATATCAAAATCAAAAAAGGTGATACCACCATGTCAGGTGATCAAATAGATAGTGCCAAACAACTTTCAATGACAACCAAAACTTTAATCTACACATGGTCTTATGCAAATGCAACAAAATGAAGCTTGCAAATTTTAAACAATAAAAAAGATATAAACTTATCTAGTAACACGATGCTAAGATTTAGAAAAACAAACCAATTACATAAATGAACTGGATTTAAAAACACAAGAACCCCAAGATACATCTGTATAAACTCAGTGCAACATAACTATGCAAGACATTAATCATACCATAGTATTGACTATATCAAGGAATTTTTGTAAAAAAAAAAAGAAAAAAAGTTTTTCTACCATATACATATGTAATCACTGAATACTAAACATGTAAACTAATATATAAATTCTCATTTAAATTTATGTACACATGCATCTTACATAAATCTATGTAATCAAAATAAGCTAACAACATAAATAAATGGGATATAAAAACACAAGAAATCCAAGGTACATCTATATGAACTCAATGTAACATGGCAATCATACAAGACATTAATTTTTCACAGTACAGACTACAAGAATTCTTTGTAAAAAAAAAGAAAAAAGTTTCTCTGTACCATATACATATGTAATCATTGCATACTAAACATTTAAACTTATGTATAATTCTCATTTAAATTTATGCATACATGCAACTTGCATAAATCTACATAATCAAAATACCACACTGAGCTTTAAATATGTAATTGTATGCTCTTTACAAAAATCATGTAACTCTCTCTTGACCTATTCATAGAAATTCAATGACCAGCATGTAAACATATGTATGCAAATAGTAATCAATGTCCAATTTCTTTAGTTCAATAAAATTCCTTTTAAAAACAGCATAATAATAATAAAAAATATTAACTTAAAAAATGAAGTTAAAAAAGAGAAGTTATAAATAAATATAATAAAAATAAGCTAAACGTTTTCGAGGATCCATGCCTCATAATCATAGCTTTCTTAAAAATACATAATAAAATATATAGAAAGATATATAAAATTAGCACATGTTACGTGGACCATTTCTTCGATATATCAAAGCAAGTGTCTTTTCTATTTATAGCATTAATATTTCCATTAATATAGAATGCTTCTTTTATTTTCCTCTTATGATCATTTGATTCAGTGCATAAAATTACAGAATTGGAAGGAATAAAATTGTGTCCAGATTTCTATATTAATGGAAATATTAATGCTATAAATAGAAAAGACCCTTGCTTTGATATATCGAAGAAATTGTCCATGTAACACGTGCTAATTTTATATATCTTTGTATATATTTTATTATGTATTTTTAAGAAAGCTATGATTATGAGGCATGGATCCTCGAAAACGTTTAGCTTATTTTTATTATATTTATTTATAACTTCTCTTTTTTAACTTCATTTTTTAAGTTAATATTTTTTATTTATATTTTACGGGAAGTAATTTATTTTATAATAATAATAACAAAAATAGTTAATAAACAATTTTAAAAGATATTAGCTATTACTGATGATTTCTTTAACATAAAATAGCAGTTAAATCATTGCATTATCTTTTGAGAAAAAAAACTGAATGGATTTAGAAATAAAGCAGGCCAGAAATCAAACATTTTTCTATTGCATCATCTAATATATCACTGCATTATGATACTAAAAGTCAAGGATGTTTACCACAATTTATATTATTAAATAGAGTTGGAATGCAACAATAATTAGTAGGATTATCCATATGGCTAATCATTTATTTTTCAAACTGTTTACAAGCCATTATTATTTATTCATTTATTAAAATAATCTTTCAGCAGGCATGTTATCATGTGTCAAGATGGTTTACTTTTCTGGAAGCACATGATTTTAAACTATAAAATGTTAAAAAGAGTATTCATATGATGATGTTCTAAGCCATAATAGGAATATATCAAAAGATCATATCAAATCTCTATTAATATAATTAATAGTGTAAATTGGCTGAATAAACAGTTTAGTAAATACCATCAATCCTTCAGACTATGAAGAAGCAATCTACAACTGAAATTGCAGTTATTTAACTAGGAAGACAAGCTAAAGTGATAAACCTACATTACAATAATCACAAAGAAATTATTCTACATATTGCTATAAAGTATAACAAATGCTCATGATGTCTAATAAAACAAAAATGCACAGTTATTTCCAAAATCTAATGGTTTTGGATTAATTTCACAGTCACCATGCTAGATCTAAATAGCTAAAGATGCGGAACATTACTTATCTCCTCGTCACTGCAATTATTTATCCTTTGAAAATACTGATAGCTATTTACAATGTTCTAAAACAGTTATGATAAATAATGAAACAATACTCAAACTCTACCTTTACATCCAGAAAGTACTAGGAAATTGAAAAGAATGCAAAAAAAAACAAAAAAAAACTTAAATCTCCTTTACATAGCTATTTTTTTTGTATAACAGAATATTATTAATGCAACATATAATCACTAATAGTTTCATGGGAAAAACATTAGTCATAGTAAGCAAAAAATTGTCCAATTGAGATAGACTTGTCAAGTATCAGACTGAATAAAAAAAGATATTTCAAATTAATCCACAAATGAATTTTATAGAGATACTAACAATCTGTAATCCACATACATGAGTTCCTAGCATGAAGACAGTAAAGTAATAGGATACAAAATAGTGGTTTTTCATACCACCAATAAGATGATCATAAATGCCCAAAACTTAATCCAGCCACTAGTAAAGAATTTAATCAGGATGTCAAAAGTAAAATCACTTCTAGAAGAGATTCAGACATAAAAAGCAAACACTAACATCTTGATGAATACTTCATGAGAATTTGCAGTAAGCAAATAAAGTCAAAGGAAATATAATCTAGTTATTTATGATATAATTATTATTAATTCACCATCTAACTTCAAAAAATCTATTTAAAGCTGATGTCCATCATTTTTATAATTTAACATTTCAATTAAGAGCTTCCAGAATCAGTTATGCTCTGCAAGTCATCCATTGCCTGTGGCCCGGTCACATATACTGTTGTAAGCATATTATTTGCCATTACATTGCATTCTCTAGTCTTCAGAAATAACCAAACACTTTTGTGTTACTACATTTCAATAATCAATTAGTGGCCCTAAATGTGGCTATTTTTCAGTAATCAAGATTATCTTAATTTGTTATAGCACATAATTAATAATTAGCATACTAGATTACACTCTTGGAAATTAAAGCAGTTGTATAACTTGATAAGAGAACAACATTTTAACATTGAACACTTCATTAATATTTCATTCAATTTCTGATTTGACTACAGAACTCATTAACTGCCAAAAATATTTATAATATATAACAATATCCACGATGTGAGAGAGTTGTTACAAAATGAATTTTGAAATAAGGAGTATTTATAGAATTTGAAAATTTGCTTTTTAAATATATTGGATAGCATTCCATTAATTCTTATATATATAATAAATAATAATTTAGTGTTAAAAGTAATGTTAATCTAAAAAACTTTATGTATATATATATATTTGCAGTGTAATTACTATTTTATAAAATGTTATAAAATTGATATCCCAAGTTCATGTGAAAGCAATATGATGGGATATGTGAAGATACCATCAACTCCTTGTTATTTATACTGTAAACTTCTAATTATTACATATTATAGCATGATACCACATGCATACATAATATCCGAAAAATAAAACAATAAATGCACTTAAAAATATATATATGCAAATAAAAACATTGATTATATGTATTAAATTTTTTCATGTATATGATTATGTAATAACAATAAAAATAAACTCCTATGTGCTGCTGCTTTTAATAAATTAAAAGAGCTTTGCATCATAGGGAAATAATTACTGCAAGTAAGTTAACTCTATATAGAGCTGTTATTTTACCTAATTTATTGTATGGATCTATTGGCACAATGTAAGGCATTAGAATAAGTTCATTTAAGGATACTTCATAAAAATTTAAAAATATAATGGCAAAGATTGTAAAACCAACCAATATAATCCTCAGCTTGTGGAATGTGATTGTATTGACTCCATCATTATAAAATGACATCTTTTTTAGAAAGAACATGTAAAAACAAATGAACAATGAAAGTCTTCCTAAAAGATTGAGACTCATCTACATTATAAGGATTGTTAATGATATTTTAAAATAAGACATGGTGTTAAAGTATTTTTCTGAAGGTTTGTGATGATGGTGTTCTAGTTGTATTTTTATATTGGACTATTTCCATCATCTAACAATATATGTGTAAAAATTTAACTTTATTTAAATATTCCAAATTCATTCAACTGTTAGTAATAGCATATCAAACAGGTTAGTATATGCACAACGTTTTGAGAGGTATTAGTCTCCCCTCTTCTTCCAATATTGTTGGTCTGACCAGTGACAGTACTAGCATGGGATTCGAACCTGGGTCCTGATGTGCTATTACTAACAGTTGAATGTATTTGGAATATTTAAATAAAGTTAAATTTTTCTAAAGACATTCAATACATATATTATTAGATGATGGAAATAGTCCAATATAAAAATACAAATGGTGTTAAACTATTTCAGAAAGAAGTTTTTTGCTGAGGAAACTAAAAAAAAACATCATAAAATATCAAGGAAACAAAATATTGAACTAGTATCTTCCATATGTTAATGTATTTGTAGTTCATAGATTGGATTGCATAGTCACTGCAAAACTTATTTTTAGAGCAGTTTTTTTTCCTTTCTCTTTGTATCACTTTTTTTTTTGGGGGGGGGGGGTAGTTCCGAATGGCTGTGGCTACTCAATATTATTAGAAGAGCCATATCAAAAATTGTCTTAAACCAAGTTCAATCTAAACTTCTTTTGAAACATATTTAAAACTTGTTTATGGTCAAATAAAGAATATCTTTTTGATAGACTCCAGTATATCTTCTATATTATTTAATTCTCATAAAAGATTAAAAGATAAGCCAATCAATTTTGTCAGTCTATATAAATATACTTTTAGAAATAGCTTGATTACTATATATATTTCGTAGAGTTCTTTTTTATATATTCTAAATACTTTTAATATATTTTACTGTTTGTTTTATCTATATGCAATGAAATTAAAAAATTGAAATATATAATCCAAAAGTGAATATTAGTATTTAGTTGTTAACTTTAATTAGGATGTTTAAATATCTGACAACATACATCTTTAATAAAAATTACCCCAAATCCAAAACTCAACCAGACCAGCACAAAAATAATACCAAAACACAACCAAAGGTTTCACTGCTACAAGCAGACTTCTTTCTCAAGTATAAAGAACTACAAAAACTATACAATATATATAATATTAACCATTACCCACAAATCCATTCACTTCCCATCCACCCTTAATATTAAAAGAACTCTTAAATAAGTTAATTGCTTCAGAATAATAAATTTTCAATAATAAAGATTTTTTAATTCTTCTTTTGATTTCATTTCTCTCAAAGAAGACAACCTTAGCTTCATCAAAATTAATAGTGTGGCCTGTATCTTTTTCATGGACATACAAAGCAGAACTAAGATATCTATTTTTAACTCTACTTTTATGAACCTTTATCCTTTCATTTAAACTCAAACTACTCTTTATTATTGAAAATTTATTATTCTGAAGCAATTAACTTATAAGAGTTCTTTTAATATTAAGGGTGGATGGGAAGTGAATGGATTTGTGGGTAATGGTTAATATTATATATATATATATTGTATAGTTTTTGTAATTCTTTACACTTGAGAAGTCTGCTTGTAGCAGTGAAACCTTTGGTTGTGTTTTGGTATTATTTTTGTGCTGGTCTGGTTGAGTTTTGGATTTGGGGTAATTTCAATTATATATTGACTAGTTTAGCTTTATGCTTGTAATGTTTATCTTTAATAAAGTATATTTTTGTTAATTACCATGTATAAATTCTTTAGATAAATTATTAATACAAATGTAATATAATGGATGAAATTGATCATACAATTAAACTTGGATGTATTGCTTTTGATAGAAATAAAAGGAATATGGCCATATGTTTAAAAGGAAGGTTTTTAATAGATGTGTTTTACAATTACTACTTATGACTCTGAAACTTGGGCAGTTATCAGACAAGCAATACACAGAGTTCAAACTAATCAATGAAGTACGGAACATGTATGCTGGGAGTAACAAAAAGGAATAGAAAGCAAAATATTTGTGTTATAAAACAAACAGGTGTCACTGCCATTAGTGAAAGAATTAAGAAATGAAATAGAAATATGATAGACATACTGTAAAAGAGATATAGATGGCCAGTTCAAGTTTCACACCTGATCCCAAGAAATTGCAAAAGAATTAAAAAGAGACCAGATTTGAGGTGATCGGGATGAAATAAGATGATTTGGTGCTGTACTGTGAAGAACAGAATCTAGGAATCTGGAGAAACTGGAATAAACGTGGAAAGACATTCATCCTGAAGTGGATGACAATGCTGATTCTGGCTATCTTCCACACACAAATCTTTAAACAATCCAATAATTAGTAACATTTGATACAATAATGCCACAAATGTATAATATATTCATGAGTTATCTTGACAATTATTTTTTTAAAAAAATCTTAACGAACTGTTGTTGTTGTTTTTTTTACCAATAATATATTATAGATTAATTACAATGATTTTGTAATATTATTAATATATAAAGCTTTTTAATATCGGTTTGTTTATTCATAATTTATAAATAGTTTTGCTTCAACATCTTCCCCCCTCCCCTTACCCAAATCAAAGCATTTAATTCAAGCTTAAGAAAAACAAATCTGTCTTCTGAAGACAGAAGCTCTTTTGTTGTTGTTTAATTTGCTTCATACATTAATAAGCTAATGTTTGTGTTTAATGCACTAATACAATAAAGAATGCTTAAAACTATCTAAGATAATAATAGGATGGATTTTAATTTCAAAATAAATCAAAAAAGAGAAAAACATGAAAAGGAAAAAAAACTGAAAAACTGCTTAACCTTTACATATTTCTCTTTTTTCGGTTGTCATAGCAACTATGTCTTATACAGCATTTCATTCAAGTCCCCAGTGACAGATATCTCAGGATAGCAAGTGCCAAAGGTTGCCCAGCAACTTACCATAGCAACCCCATCTGGGTGAACATTGACAGAGAAGCTAACCTGTTAGGAATGTTATGTTACTGCTAGATTAATCTTCGTGAGAATTGTTCCAAAAATCTTCCATTACACTATTAATATTCTAATTTTCCTTTTCTTTATTTTTTTGTGTGTATATAAAAACAGAAAGGAAAAAACGGGAGAGGGGTTTCAAAAATCTAAAAAGCTATTAACTTATTTTTAGTAAATGCATCTTGTTTTCTGCACTTTTCAGATTAATAGCAGCAAACCTTTTTTTTAAAAAAAAAAATCAGATATTTTAAATATCAGATATTTCAGAAATAATTATGCAAATGAGATCTGAAATAGAATTATAAAGGAAAACAATCACCACCATCATCGTCTTACATTTGACCTAATTTGAGATATTTAATATTTGATAAATGTCAGCTCCTATATGAATCACTCCTGTAATGAGAACACAGGAAATAATCAAATGACTAACTAGTGGACAAATTTGTGCTCTACTATTCAGAGTCGTTGCTAAAATCAAAATAGCACCTATTTATATATAGTAGGCACGTTGTTGATTAAAAAAAAAAAATAGCTTAAGAAGTGAGATTGAACTTTATTTAAATATATATAAGCAATCAGTAATACTATTGTACTAACCCAGTTTTTATGAAGTAAACAAATTGCCGACTAAGGATAAACTTTATGGATGGGCTAGTAGAGGAAAAGTACCAGAGAAAGAGGACATTCCTCCTTAAACAGAAAAGAGAAATACATGTCTCACAACTTGAAACATTTAGTATTCCGTTCTGAAATAGTTGCTATATTCCTTGTAGACATATTTGATACTATAATTATGTCTGTTGGATCATCTCCAGATTACAGTTATCTAGACCAAATTCAGTATATAATAAAAGTGGTCAATGAAACAACAACTAAACAATCAATAGAATAAATAGACCAATCAAATAACTAAGTCAGTAAATCTCACTTTTCATAGTCAAGTAGAAGAGTTGACTAGAAAAGACATGTCCATTTAAGAAATAGTCTGACAATAATGAAAGCTTATTTAGAAACCTTCAAAACAATAATTCGTGATCTGGAATTATCTTATAGTAACACCCATTGCCCACTATTTGCTGGTACATAGTGAGACATACTAATGTATGGGGCAAAAAAGTATAGAGCAAAATCATCCAAAGCATAAAAGGTCTTAAAAAGAATGTGTTGTGAAATAAGATTTTTCAAATTGACAAAGACTTTACATTAAACAAGCTTTGATGTCATAGCTTTTGTTTAACCATGTACATGGTTTAAAGTTATTAGGTGCAAAAATCTCTTTGTTATTTTCTTTGATAACTTTTGGTATCATACAGATAAAGACTTAAAAGGGCAAAATTTTAGGGGGATTTTATATTCAAATTGAATGAGAGTCTAAACAAATCCTACTAATAGATAATCTGCAGTGATTTCAAGGGATTGTGAATCATAGTTAAAAATGAAGAGACCCTATAGTTATTGCTCAGTGATAAAAAACAATATTTTCTTACTGATAAAAGAGAAAGGTGCTTGATAAAGAAACAATTATATCTTCCAATATCATTTTCAATGACAGTCTTACAACCATTTAAATTTATCAGGTGTGGGAAACCTCCAGCCCATAGGCCAAAAATCTTTCAATTCAGCCCCAGACACTTTCACAAATGTACATAAAATGGACTTTTATAAAGCTTCTATTTAAACAAGCCCATAGTGCAGTGCAAATATTAAATTAAGAAATAAGTAAAATAAAAATTTTATTTTCTCTGCTACATTTTTTTCTCTCTCCAATCTTTATAATAATTCTACTTCATTCTATCAGAAGTGCAATATTCTAACAAATTATCTATATTCTGTTGTCTATCTGACTATGCATGTAATCTACAATGCTGAGAGCACTTTCTTTTTATAGTGATTTTCCCAGATGAATGTATAACTAGCAAAAGTACAACTCAAATTTTACTTCATTTTATTATTATTTTGCATTTAATTTTTTTTTTCTTTATTAGAATAAATACATGAATAAGATAAGAAAGATTGTCACAGTAAATGGTGCATTTGAGAAGAAATGGATCAATGGATTTTTTTTTTCACAGAAAGAAATAGCAAATCAATGTGCCTGATATATCTGGAAACTATTTCAGTTAATAAAGAGCACATTATTAAAAAAACACGATTTATCAATCATTTTGATTACAACAAAATTATTGGGAAAGAAATATTAAAAGAGAAAAGTTGAAAAGGAGCTTCATCAAGTTGTTGACATATTTTATAAAAAGTGTAAACAGATCAGAAAATTATGTGACAGCAGCTTAATTAAAAAATAAAAAAAAAGGCAGAAAATTCAAAACCATTTTCTGAAAGGAAGTTTATAGAAGATTGCATTCTTAGCTGCTGTAGAATTAATCTGTCCAGAACATAAAAAAAAAAAAATAGGCAAATTGGAAAAGTTGTAATTAAATATGGAACTGTCATTAATAACAATGATAACAATATATCTTTTCAAAATAATCACAACTTCTTATACCTTTTAAGCAAAAATATTTATTATTATTATTATAAGTTTTGACTGTTCCTCACAGTTTTCTTTAGATCTGATTGTATGCCTCTACTGCAAGGAACAGTCGAAACTGTTATAATAATAATATATATTTTTGCTTAAAAGATGTAAGAAGTTGTGATTATTTTGAAAAGATATATTGTTGTATATGAAGAAGCAAAATTAAGGAAGAGGAAGAAGTGTTTACAGAATTATATAATAACAATGATGTTACTTTATTTTTAATACAAAAAAATTATAGCCCTTATTCAAAAGGGGAAAGTTGAAATTGGCCTACCAGGTGAAAAGATTTTCCTATGTTAATGATTAGAAGTAAATTAAATTTTTGATCCAAATATAATAAGCTAATTTTGAAATCGATAATTTTGTGTGACCTGTGAATGAGTTTATAAATATCCAAATGGCTCTTGGCACTACTAGTTTAACCATTGACTAATTTAAGCCCTATAGACATAAACATATTTTATGTTGATAAAGAAAAAAAATATTATTCAATAAACACATAAACACTACATTTGATATAATTATCAAATGGCCATGAAGTAAAATGAAGTCAGCATTCATGATTGAAATTGTGATTGAGCTTGTTATATTTCTAGCATTCCTACATGTATAGGTAAACTCTGCAACATATTCAAGATTAAAAAAATAAACACACTTCATGTGAATCGATAGAAAAAATACTGCAGTATGGTATAGTCCTAATATACAGAATTATTCTAGAGCAAAAGATTACAGGGGCTAGTACATACAATTAGTTTTGATCTACTGGTGATGTATTTCATGTGATCAATTATCAAAAAGTTATTGTCATTCATTCTTCTGGCATGTTTCATCTACCTTATTTTTTTGTCACAGACTGTGGATGAAACTAAGCATTGTACCTACAAGAGAAGATGCAGGATGAAGTAATCAATACACTTTTTTTTTTAAAGTCAGCATAAATAAAGCTTGTTTAAAATTTTCTTTAAATATCTCTTTTGGTCTACTGGTTGATCTAATTCCTTTGGTCATTTAATCAAAAATTATTCATTTAGAAAAAAATGTCAACTATAAAATCTCAGAAATATTCCTCATTAGTTCTAATTTTAAAAAAATATATGTGGAGTTTACTTAAAGATATAATAATATCTGGGGGAGGGATAAAAAATAAGATAATCGGGTCTGTGAAGAGAGACATAACCACTTAGTACTCATAATACAATTTATTACAAAAATAAATAACTACAGATTAAGCAATGATAATTACAAAATCACCTAGCAACTAGATCCGGATATTTACTCAAATAACACTTAAATACTTTGTAAAAGCATCTAAAGTTATTAGTAATATTATGTTAAAATGATACTTCCAT
Organism: Epiperipatus broadwayi; assembly: GCA_028023455.1. Taxonomy (NCBI): domain Eukaryota; kingdom Metazoa; phylum Onychophora; class Udeonychophora; order Euonychophora; family Peripatidae; genus Epiperipatus; species Epiperipatus broadwayi. Next base: position 1,508,930 of record JAQFVV010000105.1, on the reverse strand, counting down.
TTTGATTTTATCTCACCATATGCATTATAGATGTGTAAATATTATAAATTATCAATTTTGAAAGTTTGAAGCTATTTTGTAAGACTACTCTAATATAAATATAATATCACAAAAAATAAAAAAGTAATGTAGTAAATCTCCTTTTTAACAATGGTAGTGAAACAATAAAAAAAGCCAATTAGTACTTCAAAAATCAATAAATCTAAGTAATAGGTTACTAAAGTGGACAGTATAAGACTCCATGACATCTCTTGCTAATTTGCATCAAATGGGAAGTACTAGTTTTGCATGATCTTCACCAAAAGACCAATTAGTTAAAAAGTGGTCGTGGTATGCCTTAATCAATCTTTGGAGCATAGTCCTTATATTTGTGACTTGAATTTAGAAAAAATGGTGTTGCTACACTATAATTACATTAATTAAGATAGATGTTTAAAAATATATATTTATAAATAAAAATTATCATAAAATATAATATGACAATTTGCAACATGATTTAAATGTATTTTCATGTCTATAGATAAATAATCATCACAATTGATTATCCCACACTACAGCAGACTATTAATGCAATCCTTTCTATCCACTGCTATGTTCAAGTGCTCGTATATAATTCCATTACTGTCCCTTCAAACATAGTTTTATGATCACTAAATTTCAAATACATTCCTAATTCTTCATATAATCTTTTAGCATTAAGCTATTTTTAACATGTACACACAGGCAATTTTTTCAATTCTGACATTATATTATTCTAAATCCACATGAGAAATCTCCAGTCTATTCTTTTTTCCCTAATCATTAATTTCACTGCTAAATATCTTTATACATATTAATGTTAATTCTAACATTATCATGGATAAATGATGAATTCATAGTATTATTTTCAGAAACTTCCATGTAATAAAAATATAATAGCTAAATAGCTGATGTTTTAGTACAATAACAAGTACGTTCCTCAGAGCTTCTTCTTTCTCAAATCATAAAAATGTATGTGGTAAGATATAAAATCTTTATTTTTTTCCTTTGTTATTTTCTCCTCATTCTAAAATTCTATTGGTTGAGAAGTTTTAAAAAAATATTTTATCCTCCAATAGCTTTTTCCAAATATTGTTAATTTTCTTTAATTCACACTTTTCACTTATACTCTAAAAAACTAAACTTTGCTAAAATTCTTCCACACCCATGGTTTCATCTATTAACAAATAAATCTTTTCAAGTGAAATTTAACTAAACATATCATCTATATATACCAAACACTCATTTCAAACCTTCAATTTCTTTTAACATCAAAATATGTCTTTCATGAGATTGAAGGCCTCAGATTCAACATATTTTACCATTTGTTTCTTTTAGTCCTCTTTGCAATTCACTTTTTTCATAGAAGACAACCTCTGCATTCTGAATTGAAAAGTAAAAGAAACTTTGATGATAAAATATTTTGAATCTGAGGCCATCAATCCCATGAAGATATCCTTTGATGTTAAAGGAAGCGAGATTTTGAAGTGAATGATGGGAAGGCTATTTTGTTTGGTATATATAGGTAGTATGTTTAGTTGAATTTCACTTGAAAATACCTATTTGTTAATAGATGAAACCATGGTTGTGGAATAATTTTAGTAAGTTTAGTTTTTTGGCTAGTATTGTAATATTATATACATTTTTATTTTATTTATTACTACTAATATAGCATTAGGCAGTATTTAATATATATATATATATAATTAAGACTCTGAAATATAGCTCTAATGGATTGAAAACATAATTAATTTTATTTCAAAACTATTAAGATATTATAATTCTCATTTTTAATTCTTTTATCATCTGATATCCAACTTATCAAATAAAAATCATAACTATGTGATCCATGTTTAATCTTAATATTACTCTCAAACCAGCCACACATTTAATCACTTCTATGTAAGATTTGGTTAATTATATCTGATACAATGACCCCTCCTAATGCCAATGCTATCTCTATCATAATCAATCAGTGTCCATTTAATAAATACTGTAATCATATGTTAAACAAATCAAAAAATATAGAACACTAAGGCCTATACATCTCTATATATCTATCTATTCTGTCAATAGATGATTTAACCCTCACATAAAAATTTAATAATAGAAATCTCTATTAATAGTACCTTTACTTTCATAACATTTCTTTCTTACCAAACATGATCCAAATTTACACTTGAATAAGAAAAAAATTAAATTTAACATTTATTTTCTGTTCAAATATGTTTACATTACTAAATTATTAAAACACATAGCACTATATTATTTATACAGTTGATGTTTAGTGTTGGGAGTATTTTTATTACTACATCAATAGATATTAAACTTCCAAAATAAGCACCACAACTTCTTTTCATCTCAAATCAAGTTTTGAAAAAAGATGATAGTATATTTTACTCTAAGTTCAATTTTTTTTTTTAAATAATCTATGAGATTGCCTTCAATGCTGAATTAAGAAAATTCAAGAGCTGAAGGATCCTAGATTGATTTCCAGTTGCAAACGTATAAAAAGAACATCTGTTTAGGAAATTGAATGCAACTGTTGTGCTCAAGCAGTCATTTTGTTGTTCAAGTATCATTTGATCTCCTGAATAACTAACTAAATGATTATTTAAGGTAGTTTTCTTTTTCAAAATAAATAATATAATAACTAAATTTACTAGAGACAAGCCTTTCAACATTTATCAAATTTACTATTTTTTCTAAATTCAAAATATTCTTTAAATAGAAATGCTTCTAGTCTATTGAAATTGTAATAAATCTATTCACCATCCTCAATTGAAATCAATAACTGTTCAACATCCTCATTTACATATTAGTGACATATAAAACTAAACTGACTATTCTCAAATTATGATGCTTCAGTGCATTATTCTGTTGATAACCATAATATGCATTCAACTTATAGTAGCAATAGTGAATGTGATTAAGAAGGATATTCCTATATCATTAAAAAAAAAATTAGGATGGTCTTTAAATTTCTACAGATGATGTGTTACAGATTTTAATAATGGACTTTATTATGAAGTTATCAACAAACCTCAATTCTATTAATACATAAAATCAGTTAATTCTCAGAAAAAAATATGAATTCATATTCTGATTTAAAAAAACAGCAGAAACAATAAAAAGCTAAACAATGGTAATATAGAATGTGAAAGGAAAAAAATCTTAGCACCCAATTAAATAAGAGGACTTAATGTTTGTTGCTATAAAGAAAACTTGTTGCCTCAAAAATAAGAAATATGGTAGAATTATCCAGCTAAATTTACTAGAAAAACATGAAAACTGACAAACAATCTTTTCTTTTTCAAATTATTCTTAACTATATGATAAGAACAGCTACATAATTGTTGGTAACACAACTGCATGATGAGAAGAAATATGTAATTGTTGGTAAATTAAATTGGCTTTACTTCAGAAATAAACTTACTGATATATAAAATTCATCATGACAATAAGTCAAAAAGCTAACACAATAAAAATCTGGTTACTGGTCTTATATAAAACCTTGAAATATATTATTGGCCTTTTTTTGTTAAATATTTTATACAACATTTTGACAAATGTCAATCAAATAATTAGAATCAAATTATCTATCCTTCTTCATAATATAAACCAATATACATAAAACATATCTATACTAAAATATTCTTTAAAATATTACTCTTGAAATGGAATCTGTATTCCAAAATACAAGATATTTCCTAGTATTTAATTCTACAGAAAAAATAATAACAATGTGATCTGCCAAAAGGAAACCACATACAGGAACGATGATCACTTGATTGACATCAAAGTAATTGAAGTGAACTTTAAGAAAGAATATCATTATTTTAGCCACTGAGTTCTTAGCAGAACAGATAATCTACACTCTTGATTGAAATCTCCCCAATAAATATTAATTGTATGATGGTATATATGTGTGAGAAATTATGATATGGCCAATTGATGTGTGCTGGTTCTGCGTAAAATACATATATTGGGGATCATGCATCTTCTTCGTATGTGTGCGATCATAGGTATCGGTTGCTTGAGATGGAGAGAAGATGAATAGATTGAAAAATCCTGAGTTCAAATCACTCTAATTACAAAAACAGATTAATGGTATGCAAAAATTTTATAAATATGTCACTAGTGAGTCATATTATTAGAAGTATTCCCTACTGCTCCCCTGTCTTATTAATATCCTGATATTAGGAGTATATTTTAGCAATCTTAGTATAAAGATATTCGCACACATATGCAGTTAACTTAATATTAATAAATTCATACTTGATCGATTTTATTATTTTTATATTATCTTCACTATCTGGTTCAGCTATCTCAATCAGTAAAATTAAATTAAGTAGAATTTTGCTATTTACATTTTCTCATATCCACCAAAATTCTTTGACATGCTATAATATTCTTCAATGCCAAAATTTAATAGCATTATTAATGCCAAGACCAAGGAAAAGTTTGTTGTTATTATAAAGTTTAGATATTATTTACAAATAAAAAAGCAAAGATAGTCATTCCTCTTCAAGCATATGATTACATTAGCCATAGTGCAGAATATGCAAATGTAACATATGAAAATAAGAATGACAATATCAACCAAAGATAGTTAATGGCACAAAACACACAAGAACTGAAAGCTGAGTTGCCATGCAAATCAAATATTTCAAATATTTTGCATTTCATATATATTTATGTAAGTCAGAATATACCTATAAATTAATTTATCAAGGTCTCAATTATTATCATACAAATTTTTTAAAGATCCCAGTTAAATGTATTCCAAGCTTATTTTTTTAATATAGAACTATCAAAACATGCTAGGATCATATTTTTCAATCATCACTTTCAAATGTTCTATGTTGAATTGATTGGTTTTATCAAATCATCCATCTACTAAGATGGTCCACAATTATTTATATAATCAATCAGATTGCTGCCTAGAATCTAATGTGAAATTATAGACAAGCTTTTTTTTCTTTTCAAGATTACTAGTGGCGAAAATATGTAGAATTAATCTTCCTCTAAATCTAACAAAAATACCTAATAATGATGTATCCATTGTTTGTTATTCATGGCTTATATCCATGAAAACTTTGATGTTTTTTTTTTTCTTTTTTAGCATTTAGCCAGAATCTCATATTTTTAAAGATTTATTTCTTAATATGTTTATAGTAAATTTGAGATAAAATGTTACAAAGTCTAAAGTAATGTTCAAAGGATTTTCCCAAAAGAGGAAAATAAAAATTGATAATGATGAATTAGAAGAAGTTAACAACTACAAATATTTTGGTCAAAATATTACTATAAATGGAAATATACAAATATTTTCATTGGATTATTATTACAGATGGAAACAAAATGGTTGAAATTAATCATACAATTAAATTTAGATGAAGGACTTTGGTAGAAATAACTTAGTATTAGAAGAAAATATGCTTGTGTTTGAAAAGGAAAATTTTTAATAATATATTTTGCCAGTTCTTACTGGTGGATCTAAGACTTGACTCTCAACAGGAGAATAAGAGACTTCAGACCATTCAAAGAAATAGAGAGATGTATATTAGGGGTAGCAAAAAAAAACTGAAGAGAAAATATATGGTTGAGAGAACAAAGAAAAGTTACTGACATCATTGAAATTATTAAGAAATTGGAGTGGAGTTGGGCTTGGCAAATTGCAAGAAGAGATAATAGTAGATAGACAATTAAAATCATAAACTGGATCCCAAAAGATTGCAAAAAAGCCTATAAAAAGATGAAAGAATGAAAAAAGGAAGTATGCTGAGACAATGTAGAGAAGAGAGATTATGTATCGGAGAAACGGGATTAAACTTGTAGAGATCTGCATCCTGCAGTAGGTTCATAATAGCTGAAAATTAGTAGGTTGTTTCCATAACTTCAGGTAACAGCTACAATCAGAGAGTAATCTTGCTTTTTAAAATATATTTAATTAGTATTTATGAAAAAAAAAATCTCCATTTTCATACCACTTTCAGAAAAGAGAAATTGGCGCATCTTCTGGAAGTGGTTTTTTTTTTAAAAAAAAAACTTTTACTTTCATATCATTTTTCTTATAGTGAGATCGTATATCTATAAATGCTTTTTAATTTGCTGAATGTGATACTATTGAGTCTATTATGGTAAAACCACATGTCTGTTGGATTGAACATGTAAAGAAAATGAGCAATGGAAGACTTCTTAAAAGGATGTTTTATGGTAAATTTTTCATGGGAGAGGTAAACCCCATCTATGATATAAGTATTATTTCAAGATATTTTAAAGAACAAAATGTCAACTGTACCCATTGGGAAGATATGCCAGAGAATAGAATATACATTGGAGAGCTATAATTAGATATAGTGTTGAAGTACTTCAGAAAAAAAAGTTTTCTGGCAAACATATTAAAATGCAGCATCATAACATATCAATTTAACATAAAAATTGGATGTGGACATATTTAAACTTTATAGATTGGTGTGTATAGACAGTCTAAAACTCATTTCTAGAGTAGTTCTCTTTAATCTCCTTTTTTTTTTTTTTTTTTTTGGAGTTGGAATGGCTGTAGATTTTACAATTTTGATTCGCAATTTTTGTTAAAATATTTTACTGATTCCCCCCCCCCCCTTTTTTTTTTTTTTAAATATTACTATATCTTACAATTTAGATATTACACTTTTTATTCAATATGTATCAATTATTTAGTTCAAGTATTAAAATTATATATCTATCTATAATTTACTAGGCTAAATATTTTATCAATATCCTCTTTTTTAATATTTTAAAATATTATATTTTTTATTCTATATGAAAAATATTATTTATTTCATAAGAACCAACATTTCAAAATATTAGAGAATTTCAATTATATAACTATTTAGTATTTAGATATCAAAAAAAAAAAAAAAAATCCCATTTTTGAAGTAAAAAGGGATTTTAAAAACATGTCCACTTAATGTAGTAATGTAAATAAATTCATATTCCAGGATGAAACATGAATGCTTAAGAGATAATCTTTAACAATATTTAATATTTTCATGTCTCATGAAGAAATGTGATGATATGGATGATCGTTTAATATAACATATAACACTTTGGGGTGATGAAAGAAAAATTAAATTTTTATCTACATTTTAATAGCAGTGAGACTTTTGTCCTAATAAAAAATGCATCATAATTTCATGTCAAGTTTCTTATTAATGGACAACCAAAAAGAAAAAAGGCAGCTATATTTATCTAATAAAACAATTTAGTCATCTTCCATATAATAATAAGATATGTAAACTTCCCTTAAATAAGTGGTAATATATCTATATGCACTGACATGCAGTTAAAGGTGAAGCTAAAATGAGAATTATAATATAAGATGGCATAGTGCTTTTGGAGAATTTTTATATCCTCATAATCATAGCCAAAGTGTAATCTGGGAAAAGGTGGAATATATAAGCAAAAGATATTCAAAAATTATTCAATTCATAAATTAAAGAGTCCATTTCTTAAAGAGGAAAAAACAATCCTTTCATTTTATAGTGTGGATGTTATTAGTAATATGGCAGGCCACCTTGATCTTACATTTGGCATCATGTTGTTCTAAATGTGCAATAGCAAAAGCACTTCTATATAGATATTGATGTTGGGAGACTCTCATGGAGAGGGATATGTGAGATTCACCATAGTACTATGAGGATATAAAAATTCCTCAAAAGCACTAACACATTAAAACAGGCAAAACTCTCCATGCAGTATTGCCACTCAGTATAAGTAAGAGTAATCAATGAATGCCAGAAGGCTTGTGCCTAAAATCCCCATCTAGTGCCTACTCATCCAATATCCCCAAACTTGCAACCTTCGTCAGTGAGGAGCCTTGGATCTGAGAGTACTGCACCTAGACCTTAGGATCTAATGCAACCCTCCAGCAGCCACTTTTTATCTCTACTTAACCACAAAACAATGAGACTTAAATTAAAAATACAATAATATTTTTGATCCAAGCTCTGAATTCAGTCCTGTACCTATACATTTTGGTGTCTTTGGTTCTTTACTAAGCATAGCCACCACTATCCTATTAGGCATGATTGATTTTAAGCCAATAAACATTACATGATCACCATTTCTTATGCTTGCTTATAACTGTTATTAAACAGGCAAAAATCTCCACACAGTGGTGCCACTAAGCCTTCTGGCATCCGTTGATTGCTCTGGCTTGCACTGAATGGCAATACTGTATGGAGAGTTTTGCCTGTTTTAATAACAGTTATAAGCAAGTATAAGAAATGGTGATTATGTGATGTTTATTAGCACTAAGACATCTTTAGAATTATAATTCTCATTTTAGCTCCACTATTAACTGTTTGTCAGTGCATATAAATATATCATCTCTTGTAGTAAAAAAATAACTTCCCAATAACCCTCCCTCTCCCATTGATAATTTTTGTTGAATTTATTTCTTAAGAGGCATGGGGTTTTTCACTAGTAAACGTAATCATGATACATTTTCTGGCCTTGGAAAACTCAGTAAACTAGAATTAGAAACACCATTTTCTTTCAAACAAAATTCATGTCCAGTTATTGAAGAAATTTATAATTTTAATAAATTGAATTGTTTTATAAAATAAATGTAACTAGTAGAATCATATCTACCCTGTAAAAGAAAAGGATTTTTTTTTCCCCATCCTTAAGCAAACATAGTACAGACTTATGGTTCAGTAAATAAATTTTTACAGTGAGATCTAAGGTGATACCTAAAAAAAACTGATTAGTGTTCTTATAGGCTAGTGACCTTTTTATATAATGACTCTTCCAAAAACCGAACAGTTTTTATTTTGGATACAAATACTATCATGCATGGAAACATTCAGCACTTTCAATGTAAATGAATACTTAATGTATCTTTAAGAATATAGTATTAATATGGATTTGATTATATATTTATTGGATATAGGAAAATGCTAATAACTGAGCAATTTATTATGTTTCATGAAACAATATATCTATATGCAGATAAGTAATAAGTAAATGTTATAATAAAACATTTTAAGTATTTATTTAGGACTTCTGAAATTATATACTTAACTATAAAAATACCCCTATTGTCTCTCATTTTTGAACTGTAGATTTCAAATTTCTTAGTTTATCCTCATTTATTTTGTCCAAATCAACTCATAACAAGATTTTTCATAATAGTAGTTTTGAATTAATTTCATTGAGAATAGTTACTTCAGAAAATTATAAAATAAATCTCACCCCCCCCCTTCCCGCCAATCTTAACTTTAAAAAAATGTGGTTTTTTTCTTATTGTTCTTAATTCTCAGAATATGACAAATGTCTTTCATTTTAGACATAAATAAAAGAAATAAGGCTGGCTGAAAATGTTGCCATATTTTTTAATTACAAAAAAATATATAATGTTTTTTTTAATCCAAAATAAATTGAAATAAAAACTTTTTGATTGTGAAACCAACAAAATATTATAGCAAAAAAGAATTTCTAAATTGAAAAAAAAAAAGTATAAAGTCTTCAACTTCAAAAATTTCATCTCACATGACAATGGAAATTAAACTGTATAAGAAACAACAATTGGAAAAAAAGTGTTAGTTGGAGTAGTTAAAGGACATGTACAAAGCAAAGTCAAAAAAAAAGTTTACTATTGTTAGTTTTAAAATAAATTATCTTTTGTTTTATTTTACTTTTATTATTTAGATGAATATTTTTCAATTACATTTTAAGGTCTCAAATTGTACTTAGATGTGATGTGGTTATAAGCAGACTGTAAGCCACAAATTTGACCTTCTGCTTTAAAGTGCATTCCTTATGATGTCTAAACCTAGATGACACTGTCAAAGACATTACATTAGCAGAAAAAAAAATAGTTTATAAAAACAGGCAATTGTTGCCTCTCAATTCCTCTCTACATAGCAACTTTCCTTTTATTGATACTCCCTTTTGACAATATTTCACATGAAAACTTGTTAAGATGATTACTCGTTTTCTAAAAAAAAAAAAAAAAAAGGGAAAATTCTCTTACAAATATCATGGGGAAAAAAAATCATACCCAACTCATTTTATCACTTTAGTTTTTTTTTATTTTCCTTTTAAAAACATGAAAATATTATGCAAGGAATTACTTGATAATATATCAAAATCAATAGATTATTGCTGCTATTTTGTCAACATATTTAAGTAAAAAAAATAGTCTCATTTGATCATAGTTGTTCCTAAGAATAGAAACAGAAGAACAAAAATGGAGTTATGAATCTGGAAGCTTTTGTGATATTATAAAATTACTATGCATTCAGTATTGCTCATTCAACAAATTACAAGTACCTCCCAATAAATAGAAAGAAAATGAATTAATATGTTAATTTTATTATGCTTTAGTAATAATAAGCTTGTGTTTTATACACAATTAATGAAGCTATACATAACAATTGATAAGCTAAGTGCTTTGTAAATAAGAAATGTAGTGTATAAGTTGACTAATTTAAATAAAATCAATAACCAATCCACATGAACAGAAGAAGGAAGAAGTAAATGTAATATACTTGATGTGAGACATTAATAATTTTATTATATAAATGATACGATATATGATTTATTAATTGTAAAAGCTTTGGCATTTGACAGTGATCAGCTTATGTGGATGATCTCTGTTTGAAGTTTAATAAATATTAAAAACCTATATTAGCATTTATTTTTAACAATATGTTAAGTTATGATCAGAAGGCAAGTACATTAATTTCACATTAAAATATAGCAGTTGTTGGTATTTCTCCATTCTTTGCCACTCCCTTATTCCTATTTATTCAGATAGTTTGATTTTAAAGTTACATCATAAACTTTAGTTAAGTTGCAAAAAATATTATATTATTTTAATTATTGATTAACTAAATATATATCTTTGACTAAAGGAAATTGCCCATCTCTTCTAAACCAATGTTCACAATTCCTATAAGCGCAATGAATCTATATTTCACAAATATATATACATACTTCTGAATCATGCTATTTGAAGCTTTGCACAGAGAGTGTTGCTGAAAAAAATAACATTTGGGAGGATGATTTGAACATTAAGTATTTGAATTTTCAGCTAGTGATATGCACCTGAATATATACTTTAATTAATATCTCTGGACATGCATGAATATTGACATATGAGTAAAATTAATCCTGAATACATTTTCATTAACAAATAGGGAAAAAATATGTTTCAAATATTACCTATGAAAACTAAATATAAACTGTGACTTTTTTCTTCTCTATGTCAATTTCATTGATTAATGCATATTTATATAAATAATAAAATAGAATTATTGTTTTTAATCCTACACATTATTATTGTTATTATGATTATAATTCTAAATATGTGGCAATTTATTGATACAGATATTGCAGAAGAATCAATAATATATATCGATGTCATCAGTACATCAGATGATGTTAACATTTTAGATTGATGCTTCTATCATATTTGACTTTCACTGGAAAAATGATAATGCAGAAAATAAATTAATATTTTGCCCTTTCAAATAATTAAAGAAAAGAAAATAATAAAAGAACAGATTATAATTTAATATTCAACTGAATATTCAACCAGCAATGAAATTGATATATCTTTATGATGAACTCATATTTCAAAGCATATTACTGCCATCGTTTTTATCAATCTCTATTAATATCAGCTTTTATTATAATTATCATCATCATCACTGAAGCAATTTCTAAAATGAGGTAAATATAGTTCTTCATCTGCTAAGATAGCTGTTTATATATTTCAATGGACAATTCTCCTGATTAATAAATAATAACTTAATCAATGCTCAATTTTTTTTATTTGTTCAAGCTCCATCCAGAATTGTTCAAAAACATAAAAGAGAAATAAATTTAACAGTCAAATCAACAATAGAAGTAAAATAAAATAAAAAGGATATGGCCTGAAACTTTCATAGTGACCTTTTTATAGAGCCAATACCTAGACAGGTTTGATCGATTATTCCACTCCAATGGAACCAACTAGCACTCTGCTAAAATTTAAGTTGTTGCTGGTGAATATTGATTTCCCTCCCCCCTTTTCTCTGCCAGTCTCTGTTTATTTATTTATTTGATGATCAGAACATAAAAGTGAATTTTTCTCCTTATAACTTCACTTTTTTTTTTTTTTTTTTTAAAAGATAAATATAATCACTTTTGTTAATTAATAGAAGAGTTAAAAATTATGACTCACTTTAAAAATTATCATTAATAAAGCAATTTTACGTTTTTAGATCAATCAACATTTAAATATTTTTAATCATAATTAAAATGATTTATTTTAAGATCACTACTTTTTATATTCATTAAACAATGACTATATCATCATATTAGAAGAATTAATGATTTCAGAATAATACAAATTTCGAAACAATAATAATACTTAAGATTTTTTAAAAAAATAATTACATACTTTTCAAAAATAACAATTAAGAAAAAAGAGAATTTTATAAATGTATGTATAATATTTGATTAAATATAAGTATAATTTATATACTTGGGGTTTTAGATGAAACCATAAGGGACTTGGACACAGTCTTTCAAATTCTCTACAGCTATCCACTTGCACACTGATCAAAGAAATAGGGATTATGATAATGCAGCCAGATTTTTAAACAGCACATATAAATATATATTTTCTATATTTTTTGGAGAAAGAAAAATACACCATTTACTATTAAGATTTGAGTTTTCATATTGTAATGAATGTCTCTCAAAAGCAGTTAAAATTGTCTTATTAAAATCTTATTAATGTCCATAAAATGAATTGTAAATTGCAAACCCATTTGAAAAATGAGTGATGTCTAAATAAAAAATTTTATAGTAGTGACCTAAATGTAATATCTCTATATTTAACACTGTTATCACTTCAGTTTGTTTATTATACATCTGAAAATGATAGTTTCAATTGTCATTTTTCAAATAATATTTCACAAAACGTGGAATAAAGTATTGAATATTTCTGAAAAATGTTTTATTCATAATAACACGTCACAGTAGCCCACCCTCATCTATGTCACTTCCTTTTATACATGTATCAGAAGATGATCATATCAATGCACATTGTTCATATATTTCACTAAGAGTGTGATAAAGTATTTCTGAAACAATAATGCAACAAGATGTAGCAATGTGTTACAAAACATGAAACCAAAGGATCATTTTAATAACTATTTTCCTCATGAATTAATAGAACAAGCTCAGAAAGTAAAAACTAAAATATATAAACAAAATAAGCTACAATGATGTATATTGATTTTCTTTTGTAAACATTTTTAAATGAAATAAAATGAACTTGTGTATGCAGTTGAAGTTTTATAAAACAACAACAACAACATAATACTAACATTTAGAATTTGTAATAAAAGATAAGTTTATGAAAAACTTAAAATATTGAAATACTAAAATAAATAAATACAAACAATAGCAAATTATCACTGAAAATAATCAAGCATTACAATTTGATCATTAGTTAATTAAAACTGTTTTTGAGCAAAGAACTTTTCAAAAGTACTTATAACATGAGAGCGTAAAATTGGTAAAAAATATTTACATTTTACAATAATGTTTGGTATTGAATTTTCACTGTTACAAATCAAATTCATTAACCAATTAATATAAAATCAAAAATTCCATTTCAGTCATGATTGAATTTTTGGGTAACAAAGATGAAAAGCCAATAATCAGAAAGGGAGAGTATTGAATTGGTTTTAAATTTCATCTAATTATTTATTTACATTAAGAAACCAAAATATTTAGTGTAGTTTTAAACTTTAATTAGCAGATAATAAGAGATCATATCATATTTTACAGGCAGTAATGTGTCACAGAAGAAATAAATGATAAATAACAATTAAAAAAAGCTATATTATTTTAAACACTTGTGCAATTAAATAAAAATTAAAGCAAACAGGTTAAATTGGGCGAATACAGAATGTTATCAAATGTAACAAATTATCAAAGTATAGAATAATGATATTTAATGTGTAATAACTATAAGTTTAATTGAATTACACACTTGATTGTTATTAACATTAGATACTGCTTGCAATGCTATTGATATGATTTTTATAAACTCAGTGTACAATCAATTTTAGATTTTATGTTTAAAATATAACTATCAACCACATACACACACACAAAAAAAACAAAAGTTGATGTTAATAAATTACTTTAAAAAAAATGTAAAGCTTAAAAAAAATTAAATAAGTGGATTTAAAAAATTATTATTAATAATTAAAACAGAGAAATTAATATACAAAAATACCAATGAATTATATGGATAATTAAGAACTGTTCTTACATTTAAAGATATTAGTAATGATGATAGGGGTAAATAATTATACATATAGTATGCATAAATTTATATATAAATAATTAAGGAGTATTTACATATATACAATTCTGTTTATACATGTATATGAAATAGAATTGATGGTGATTAAGCTTCTCCTAGCTGAAAATATTAGACAAATTCACCATCTTTATAATAGCAAACCATAAAGAATAATTCTAACATATATATAAAAAAAATGAATTAAAGATTAAATTCAAATAATAATAAAAAGATATAATTATATAATAATTTAAATGTATGTGCTTATATAACCAAATATAGTAAAGTGCAAAAAAATAGTTTATAATATTTAAATTCAAAATAGTAGTTTTAGAATATAAAATTGATGTATATCATAGATAAAAGTTTAAAATTAGAATGTATATCTACCTGTATTTACACATATACATATGAGTATAAATGAGTACATATGCATACATATATTTATGCATGTTATCATTAATGTGTATATATAATAAAATTTAATTATATTCCAAATAACAGAAAATAAACAGAAAATAAAAGATAATAAACAGACAATCAGTGAATATTAAAATTAATGAATTATGGGATATGTAAATCGACACGGAGTTTTGGATGGATGCTGTTTTACCCCACTTTGAAATTAAGTTCATTTAGTTGAAAATGATTATAAATATAATTGAAAGTCCTATTATTGATTAAAGTTTATATTGGAAATTGTTTTGTTATTTACCATTATTATTTGGAATATAATTAAATTTTATTACAATATTTTTACTAGCGGGACATTTATTATATTATTGTGTTATATATATATATATGGGTGCATGTGAAAAATTATATACATAATAATAATTCAAAAATTAAATATATTTAAAATAATTTTATTGGCATTTGCAGTTCTGATGAAGACTGCTACACAATCAAAAAATAGATGATAAATAAAAATTACTAAAAAAAACACTAATGATGTAAGATTGGTTATATAATGAGCTTATAAAATCATATTAAATTTCACAATGCCAAATAGAAAAATAAAACTGTTAAAACATTTCCAAAAACATTAATTTTTTTTTAGGAAATTATATTTGAGTTACATGATAAACTTCAAAAGGCATAATATTTAATGCTTCATCATAGGTAATAAAACTTACTCAGCACGAAAGTCACAAATATGTTTCAGAGAAAATAATTAAATATTAAAATACCTAGTAATACACATCTGCTATTAATTTCCAAGTTATTAAAAGAATAGTAAGACTACTTACCTGATTAATCAAAAACAATCATTATATAAATAAAGTTATATTTTTTAAAGGTTTTCTACAATAAAGTTGCAGCATTTGAATTTGAGTAAAATTTTTATGACCAAACTTCTTCACATTTCACAATCTATTAGCTTTGCATGAAGATTCTTATATGTATATATAGAGTAATTTTATTTCTGTTGAATTTAGGAGAATTATTATTCTTCAGAATAAAAATACATGTAGCATTATTTTGCATATTCAATAATTTATAAAGTTACAATTATGACTTATAAGTTTCACTTCATATGTCAATTAAAAACATTGTCACTTGATGATTGCTCGCTCATCATTAATAAGAAAGAGCCTTCTCTAAAAGTACAGCATCATTAAAAATTCACTATTTGATTATTCAGCTTCCAATCTCTAAAATAATACACTGAGACTATTCTTACTGCTTAGAACTAGTACATCTGTATTTAATGTAGACAATTTGCATTTTAATGTTCTGTCCACGTCCATACCATATTTTGATGAAATAAATAACATATTATCTCTTTTTGTCCCTTTTGGTATAAAATAAAGCAGGAAAAATAAAACACAAAAATAATTTTTATTACAAAAAAATAAGACAATAATATAAATCATCTGATCCAGTCCTTCCAAATGTTTCACTACCCCTATACACTTTCCATATTCTGATAGTTTCAGTTATATGTGATACTGTGCATTGTGCACATTTATATACAATACATTAGCATTAATTATTTACATAATTTTAGCAATATTTAAAATAAACTATGATACTAAAAAAAAAAATTTATAAATACAAGAATTATTTTAATACAAAATTACAAAATGAATTGAATTTTCTGAATCTAGAAGCAGAGAATAAAGAGTGATACTATATTTTATTTTTTGTGCAACAGTAAGCTTTCTCTTGTATTCATTGGCTAGTTTAACATTAATAAATAGATAAAACTTCAAAACATCAAAATGCTGTAAGAGGAATAATATTAGGAAAACTATTGAGATTCATTTTTCAAAAGCAAAGAGACAAAGTCTAAGGACTATGCCCATGTAGCTTAACAAGCTGCACTTTCTTTTCAGGCAGTTGCACATGATCAAAGTTTTTAGTTATATGACTAACAGTCAAAATTTATTTCAAAATTTTATGATCCAAAATATTCCAGTATTAGAACAACAACAACAAAAAAAAACAAGTTGTAGCTAATAACATAATTTTGGTTTTTGCAATAGAATAAAATATAAAATGAATTAAATAGTACTAATTTTGTTATTATATTAGTAAATGCCTCTAACAGATTAGATATAAAATTTGTGCCTGTAATAATCAAATATTTGTTCCACACTTTAGAATTAATAAGGTATGGCTAATAGAATTTGATTATTTAATAGGAAAGACATGTAAATATAATTCTTTAAAAATTTGGTATAAGAAATAAGTGTTTCATACTATGCAAATGATATAAATTTTGAAGCATGGAAAAATAACATTCGTACAAATTTACAAGAATTATTGCAGAAAACTTATAGGAATTGGATGCTGTGTTCATATTATTCAAAATTATATAAAGAGTAAAAGATTTTGAGTTTTCAAAGCTTGAGTTTAAAAAAAAAAGTATTTCCCATAATAGTTCTATAAGATTTTTAAGTTTGTTACTTCCTTGCAAAGGATTCTTTTGATTTGAATAAGATTGAAATCTTACTTCCTTTCATAGTGTAAAAATGTTTATCCTAAACCAGGGGTGGGCAAATAGCGACCCGAGGGCCACATGCGGCCCGCTAAGAGTTTTTATGCGATCCTCCAAGACAATCAAAAAAATCCACCTTGGACTAAGATTTCCTTCCTGTTGCATGACCAAATATTCATCTCATATTTTCCACTAGAATGGCCACATCAATATACATGCGCAGTGTAGATATGATGTGCAGTGCTTTTCCAGTTGATCTGATTAATTTCAATTTTGTCTTTGCATTAGCAAATATATATATTTCCATCTTTTGTGAAACCATGAATGCTCTAAAAAAATGTAAAATTGGTAATGAATGTCATGTGTTTAATGAAGAATGGACAAACAAATATTTCATTGGTAATACAGGGAATAAAGCAGTGTGTTTATTGTGTCATGAAAAAAGATGCGGCCCTTCGTTAACCTTCGCTTCCACAAAGTGGCCCCTGATGCGGCCCTCCATCAACCTATGCAGCCCCCAAGCCAAAACAATTGCCCACCCTTGTCCTAAACTAATATGGGACTTTTTTAGAAAATCCACTCAGTGAATGATTTGCCTTATTTCTCCATAGCAAACTTTGCATTTTTAGAAAAATTATATCATTTAAAAAAAAAATTAGGAAATAAAAATAATTGAAAGCAAAATAGCTGGAAGAGATATTAAGTTATTCCCTAATTTTGCAGACAAAATCTTCCCTATATGTCAAGAAAGGAAGCATATTTTGAAAAGCATATTTTAAGTTTTTATAAAAAGTGTGTCTCTTATTTGGATATGTGGGAAAGCAGTTTCAAAGATAACAAGCAGTTTTATATATATATATAATGAAGTTGGAATTTCGAATTTCAATGATCAGATGTTAAAGCATCTGCAGAATTTATTAATTCTGTAAATTCTGCAATTCCTTCCCCAAAAAAGAGGGGAGGGGTGCCGTTGTTAGAAAAGATAAACTTTTTGGTATGGTTTCAATTATGAAAATAATATATGAAAGCAAAAAAATAAAAAAAAAGCAATTAGATAAAAAACAAATATAAAAAAACCATTAGAAGTTTACTTCAAGTATTATTAATTTATGGGATGAAATATTCAGAATGGTTAAAATAAATGGGAATGAATGTCATACTTTAGTTGAAAACATTAAGTATTTCTTTCAAATAGAATTGAAATGCTTAGACTGTTATAAATAAAATAAAAAATAATACAACTACACTATTATTTGAATATAAGGTCTACTTTTTTTCCAAATGTTTGACCTTTTTACAAAAGAGAACTGTATTTTAAATTGGAAACAAAATTTTTTAATGTCTACTTCTGCAGATTACAATAGCTGACCTATGTAGAATAGCATGCTAAATATTTTTTAATCAAAAGAAAAAAGATTTAACATTAAATGTCAATATTTTTGAATTAATTTTGTAAACAACTTTAACTTTCTCTCTCAAACCACTACTTTCACCATTATTTTGCTGATTTTACTGTTATTTTATCAAGAACACTGTACTGAATAACTTTTAGAATTTTTTACAACTAATAAATTAATATATCAATAAGATAAGAACCTGACTTTCAAGGTATTGATGGGTTGTTTCTTGTTCTCTCCACAAGAGAGCAATGATTTTGACAATTCTGGTAATTTCACTTTGATTTTCAAAGTGAAATATGTTTTACAATATTTTTTTACACATTTATAATTTTTTTCAGAAAATATTTATGAAATTATTAATTATTTTAGAATGATTGAGATTTTAATATAAAAATTTACTTTTACATAAAAGCAAATTGAAAAAAAAATCAATGAAATATGGCTGCAATGTTGACAGCTATAGAATATTTTCGTCATTTATAAAGAGAAATTTATTTTTAAAAAACTTTTGTTTACTTTAATGATCTAACAAATTATTTTGCATTTTAGAAAAGGTTTTTAATTAAAAGAAAAAAGATTTGCTGGTAACATTAAATGTCAATATTGTATTTTAAAATCTTTTTTTTTTTTTTTACTTTGAAAAAAAAAATGTTACAGTATATAATTTTGAGTGCATTTTGCAAACTTACAAAAATATACCTGAAGAAATTATCAAAAAAATCTTTCTTAAGATGTTGCACTGCTAACAATTTAAATGGCCTGAAGATGATGTACCCTGATGAGAATGCAAGTTCTGAAAGTGAAGATGTAGAAAGTATATCTGAAGAAGAGTTGCAATAAATTAAGTGAGGTTTTTGTATTTATATTAGTTACTATTTAAGTAAATAAAATTATTTCTAATTTTTCAATAAAATTATTTAAATTTCCCCCCCCCCAATTTTCTGAGATTAAAATCCTACGGTATCTTAAATTCAGGAGTATCTTATATTCGAAGTAATATAGTATTTAAAAAATAAAAAAATTCCTCTGAAAAAAATATGAATTAGACACACTGAAAATATCATAATGATATTTTTTAACTTTTTTTATTTACAATAAATAATTTTTGTTCCAGATATTATTTCTGTTGATCTATGCCAGACTGTTTTGCTCTCTTCCAACCTTATCACTTTCTATTCTTATTTATTATTAACTTAGCCATAAAATCAGTGAATGTACTCTTGTAATAAACTTTTGTTTAAGACAAATTTCACTGTTTAAATTTTTCCTATTGAATTGTTTAGCAATTTGTTTGAATATTCAAAAATTAGATTTACATGTATAAATATGGTTTAAATTCTAATGAATGATAAATTGCTCTTGTAAGCTTTATTTTTTTCCCAACAGCCAATGTGTAGAAAAACATTTTTGTGTATTTGTAAAAGTTTTATGTAATACACAGTTTCTATATTGAGATTTGTTTAATGGTCATTTTGAATATAAGTCAAAATCAAATGCAAAATATATACAAAATAAAAAAAGTGTTTCTTAAAAAAATTAAATATATATACATGTTTTGGTGTTCATGGCATGTACAACAATCTACCCATTAGTGAAGCTACCACATATATATCAAATTATACCAGAATATGTTAATCAATAAATTTCATTTTTCCCTATTAACAAAAAAAAAAAAGTAATATGTTTGAAAACATGAAAATAGTATTATTAATTTAAAAAACAAATGTAATTTTTTTTAATAGATGATGAGTGAAAAACCAATAATATTTTAAAAAATATGAAAATATAATAATTTATGGAGTCATGACATTGCTATATTTTGTTCCCAAGCTCTCTCCTCACATAAACCATACACTGCATATAATAGCTGACATTTTATTGATAAGCTTTGTTCATAGATGAATACAGAGTACATATGTATAAATAAAGATTATAGCATAAACAAAATTTTAAAAAAATAATAATGTAGTTATTAACATTAAATTGAGAGAGAACATTTAAATCTATATTCATTTACATTCACCTAAAATTTAAAATAATAAACATATTGTACCACATCTTTACTTTTTTTTAAAAATGAACAGGAAAATAGTAGGTTTTCATTGCAATTAAATATGCTCTGGGTCACATATTTTCTCATCAATAACTTTTTTTTCTCTCTATGAAACAACATAGCAGTCAATTTGATATTTTAAAATTGTTAAGGATTCCAAAATCAATACAATCACCCCTACCTGCTATTACACATTTCAAATTGTAGTTTAAACTCTTTGATTATGTTTTCTGCTACCATGTAAATTTGATAATTTACAGTTCCTTTTTTTTTTGTTGCTACTAAATTGATAACTTTTATTTTATCACTTAAAAAAAACATTTTACCAATTTTATTAAATTTCATTTTAGTTTTATGCCTAAAAACCATTTCATTATGCGAAATACTTTATATAAATGCAAAAAGGATAATAAAGCAAAGAGTAAAATATATGTGCTTCCAATGTAAATTAAATAAATGTTATTAATACACATGACAGCATATAGCACTTAAAGTTGAAAAAATGGTCGCACTGGTATTGTAAAATTTATTAAATTTATTAATTTTTTTGAATGTTTAGACTTTTTGTTTACTTGCATTTTTTTTTTTTTTTGGATAGCTATAAGTGTCTATGAAAAATATCATGTATGAAAAAACTATGAAAGTCACAGAGGAATACAAAAACAGGCTTTAATTCATGTCTTATTGTGGTCAAAAAATTTTCTCAACACATATTACTAATCAATCAGTATTTAAACTTTTTCTATAAAATTTATGACTTTTACTACAGTTTATATCCATGGCCAAAAATGAAAACATATTCCTCCACTCAAATCACAATAAAGATATATATAAAACAATACCATTTATAACATATGATATGTTGGACTCTTTCCATCATTTATGAGTGAATGTTGAATGTACAGAAAATTTTAAACTTTATTTAAACTTTCCAAATACAAGCAACTTGTTAGTAATAACACACTGACCTGTATTGTCTATTTGTGTGTTATTACTAACAAGTTGCTTGTATTTGGAAAGTTTAAATAAAGTTCCCCCCCCCTCCCAGGAAGAGAAATATTTGGCTGTAACAACAAGTAACAATCGTGGTCAATTACATTAAAACCTCAAGCTCCATGTTCAACGAAAAATTATCTTACGGGAATACATACCAGTTGACTCATTCAGACAAGTCCAAATGAGAGAATCTTCTTCCTGTTGGAATCCCTCAACTCATGAGACTGACCAAGTTCCTGAAAATTAAACCGAAGTTCATAGACTTTTTGGTGAAAGTCAATCTCGGAGCCCTGCCTAATGGGATGTTTCTTTGCCACCACAGAGGACATAACATTGATCACATTTTTCCCTTTTGTAGAAGATACTTGAGTCCATGATATATATACTACATCAATATGAATCGTGGATGCATCTATGTAACAATGTTCTACAGAGAATGATGAGGCCCGACTCGACTAATGTTCACCTAAGTGAAGCTCTCAGAAAAAGAATTTTTGGAGGTATCAGATTGGCCATATTCACAAACTTTGTCATCTAAAAGATAAGATGTCAAGTACTATTTGCTAGAGATTCAGTCGATGCTATAGAAGATCTTCTCCTTAAGTTACTATATAAAGCTTAAAAAAAATGATGTAAGAACTTGGCTGCCTGGTCTTGCTGACCAAACTTGGAGCCAATTGAAGATTTAACAATAACCATGTACATCCTGCATTTCCCAATTTCCTGACACACTAACTTGATCTTTGCCATGGGATTACATGGCCTTAAGAACCTACTTTATAAGGACCATACATTAAATCTTCTATTTCCTCTACACTCCATCTAATTTAATATTATCATTGATGAATTGGCTTTATTATTCTCTTTGTGTCTGGTTTTATTAAATATTAACGTATTCAACTTTGAGATTCCTACCTTGTAATTGTTGGGATAGACCTATCTAATTATGCTCTAATTTTGATCAAAGGACGTCGGTTTTACTGATAATAAATGTTATAAATTAGTATAACCTATGCTGGTTACTTATAATACAATGTTCTTTGTAGAAATTTATTAGTGACTATATATCCAGTTTATTTTATTTTTATCCTTTAAGTTGAATATGTTCTAGCCTGGCTTATCTAGCATTCATAACTTCAGATAGACCAAACAATCTATACTCATCTATGATCAATAACTTAATCTTCTTGTCAATAACTTAATCTTCTTGTACTTCAAGTAATCTTAGGTTTGCATACACTATAATCCCGACAAGTAATTTCTATAATGCCATGTTGATCAATCCTGTTAACGAATCTTCATTTAAATATGTTCAACTCATTGTACATTATACATACTCCTAATATAAGCTTTGGAATTATCTGATTGAGATAATGAACTCGGTATAACCTGTGATATTTGACGTACTGTGCAAATAAAGTTTATTTTGAAATGATAATAATCAAGACCTATTTTCAATTTTTTTTTTTAAATCAATGTTTTAGTGATTTCGCTTCTATATATATATATATAAATTTTCCCCACTTTATGAATCTAAAAAATTTTATCTGCTTTTTCATTTTCTAATTCATTATTTTATAGAATTTTGTTTATTTTTATCATGGATATATATCTATAGCAATAGTCAGAAAATCTTACAGGAAAAACCAAATGCTGTGGTTGGGTAGTTTGGTATATTCAGAGATGTTCGCTCAGCCATAGCAAAATGTGAATCAAGAATGTTCATTGCATTTCACAATAATATTCACAATACTTTTCAAATATAATGTTTTACATAGAAATTTAAATTTAGCTTAATTTTCCAAATAAATTATTTTATTTTCATGTTTTTAAACATTATTTGTTATGAAATTAAGTTCAAACTTGTTTATTAAAGAAATATTATTTTCTTTTTCTTTTGTTTTTGATTTTTACACACAAAAAAAAAAATGAAGCTTATCAATCAGCTTATTTTAGTATAATTTGGTACATATGTAGTATCTCTACCAATGGGTGTGGCATGCAATGAGCACATGTTTGTATATAGGGTTATCAAGCATTTCATGATATGATTTTTAATATAAGTTCTAGTTTTGAACAAAACAATGAGTTTTAAATATGAATCTTAAGGCAAAGATGTGGAAGTTATCCCTACATAGAATGGATCCATTTTTCATAACTCAACCATGGTGTCACTTTTAAAAAATAAAACAGTGTTAGTTTTTATGTAAACTTTAGACAAAACCAAAACAAAACATGCACACACATATGCATAAAGAATGAATTGCATAAACATTTGTTTAATAAATTCATTTACATATTTAAAATGTAATCTAAGTTTTTTACTTGTGTCCCTCTTTGTTAACATTTATTGTCCCTATTTCTTGCCTGAGATATTTGGTAACCCTATTTGTACATGCAATCTTACTTTAATTATACAAATTCCAAGTTTCATATTTGTATGTCTAGTTTACCGTATAATGCAAAATGATATAGATACTTATTATTTATTTTAAAATTTTGGCATTGATTCAATACAGAATTTTTTTATTTTATTGAAGTGTCAGAAGTAAACATGTTAAAAATAATTTATAATAGATAGGATTTTTATCACAATCTAATTTTAAATATAAGTTGTTAAACATTGATCTCATTTGAAGTTTTTTAATAGTAATGGGGGACACTGCATCTTAAAGCTGGTTACAAATAAATCTTCAAGTTATTCAAAGAATTTTTTCTGATATTGAATAAAATTTTATCATTTTGATGAGTAATCATGTAATGGCAATTAATATTAAATCTTATTGTAAATCCTCTACCCCCACTACTAATCCTTTTTTAATAATAAGTATTTGTTATATATGTGTAATGAAATGTATTTATGCACAATATATTGTTTGATGATATAAAGGGCTCAATAATGTTTATGAAGGATTTCTAATATTGAAATGCTAAAATAAATTGCATTAAAAAAGTCATAAGTAATAGCAAGCTAGCAAAGAGAATGATCAAATTGTCCAATAATCTCCCTATCTTCATGCTAAATCAAAGACCTTAACATATAAATAATTATTATTAATATAATGTTAAATTAGATGGAAGATCAGTTTTGGCCTAATAGTGCCCTTTAATGTAATGTTTAATATGAAAAACAAAGGTTTAAACCCAAAATCTTGTTATAGCTTAGTAAATGTGTACAACAATTACACTCCAACATCCTATCTTTTTTTTCTTTTAATTTTAAATTTCAGTCTTACATGATTGTTCTCACATCCAACACTTTTCAAGTAGCTACATAAACAAAGAGATTTTTATAATAATTTTGTTCTTTTTATAAAACAATATACAAAGCTTTGATTATTAATACAGCTGGGAACATAATGGATGAAATTAATCTTAGAATTAAACTTGGATGGCGTGCTTTTGGTAGAAAGAATTTAATATTAAAAAATCTTATAAGTTTGAAAAGGAAGATTTTAATATATATGTTTTACCAGTTTTTAGTTATGAATCTGTGAATTGAACATTTAATAGAAGATTAATACAGGCATTTCAGATCACTCAATAAAGTATGGTGAGATGAATATTCAGAATGAGAAAAAAAAGTGAATTGGAAATAAAATATATGGGTAAGAGAACAAACAGATATCACTAATATCAATGAAAGAATTAAGAGACTGAAATGGATCTGGGATGGATAGAAGAGATGATGATAGATAGATGTTGAAGTTTTAAATGGGATCCCACAACCTTGAAAAAGACCTAGAAAGAGACCACATACAAGATGGATGGTTGAAATAAGTAATTTTCTGGTAAACTGAAAAAAAAAAAACGGGTAAAGACCATAGAAATTAGATTAAACATGAAGAGAGTTTCAACCTAATTGAAAAATGATGCCGATACAAAGCTATATAATATTTCACATTTCATTATCATCAATAGTTCAATCTCCTGACTGTCCTGAAAAATTCACAATAATATTAGGTGACAATCTCCTGTCTTCCTCTTGAGATCCACATAAGTATTCACTGATGCATCTCTTCACACATGTACTATATAAAGTATCGTGAACTTCCTCTTGCCTTCCTACTCTCTATTCTGCCCTAGAGAACATCATACAAAAGACTATTATAGTACAAATTGTCTCCCTGCCAATATAGTTTTCTCTCCTGACAACAATCATAATACACTTTTTGTTGTTGTTTATTTTATTGCTAAATGTATGCTTTTGGCTTCAGTTTATCTCTTTTACTTGTTCCATTTGAAGATAACGCCACAATTTAAATGCTTCCAGGTGAGGTATATCGTTTTCTTCAAGATCCAGGTTTAAATAAAATAAAAAAAAAAGGAAATAGGATGCCTGAAAGCATTTAAAATATGAGGTTATAATCATCTTTTATTACAGTAAATTTATGTATATAAACAGATTTATTTGTAACGATTTCAATCTATATATATATTGTTTTGCTTCTTTTAATGGTTTTAATAGAATATTTTAAATTTTCAACAGATTTGACCTTAGATTTCTTTCTTGAACATCATTTTCTAGTTCTACCCCCCCCCCCTTTAGATTTTTTATAATAGGTAGCTTTTTAAAAATAATAAAAAAAGACATCAGCAGACAAAGAATAGTCTAAACTTCTTGATAGCAGAAGATCAAGTCATTCCTGATCCATTCTTTTTCTCTAAAAAAAACTTTTTTTTTTTTTTAAAGCTAGTTTGGATATCAAATTGTTGTACTTAAATGTCAATATTAGTTTCGATTCATTTTGGATACAGCTAACTTCTTGTCATTCCTGATGACTTTTTTTTTTTTTTAAGTTAATAACATTGAAGGTAACCTAGTTCAGAAGAACTTCAAGCAAATAATACAGTTCATTGTATTAAGTGACTTTAACGATGAGATAGTTGAATTAGGTTTAAACCGTAAAATGGAAATTACGAGTCTATTTTTTATTTTATTTATAATAAAGTTCACATTTTCAAACAACTGATATTAATATGGAAGACAAACCTTAAATAATATAATTCAACTCTAATACCAACTCATAAAATTGTTAAAATAAATCTTTACATTAAATCTAAGTCTAAAATTGTTTATTGAATTTAATAACATTATCATTCATTATTTATTAAGAAAACTAGATAATATCTAACCATAAAATTGAAGTGAACAAAACAAAATTATCGCAGAAAATTCATTAATATCAAAATTTTTGAACAGATTTCCGAATTTAAGAACTCATAGATTGAGCTCCACTTCTGTAGGAGTAAATAACTAAAAATCATTCCACTAAAATTATGCAGGATTTTTAAAATATTGTTAAACTAAACTCTTTTTAAATAGTAATATTTGCACTGTAATAATAGTAGATACAATTACTAATTACAAGACAAGATTCTTTTTTTTTTTCATAATTTTATGATTTTTGTGAACTGTTAATTACATCTCTAATAAAAATATGTCATTGTATAGATTTTTGCTTGAGAGATTTTTTGTTTCATTATTATTTTATTAAATTATATTATCTATATAATCATAGTGCCTTAACTATTTCTGTTTTACCTATTTTAGTTGAATATATTTCAAAAACAGTAAAAAAAGAAACCATTTTAAAAAGAGGTTCAGCAGAATAGTATTTTCATTCAGCTCAAAGAAAACACAAAGGATATTATTATATATTACAAACTGAAATTATGACGTCCATAAAATATATAACCTTGAATGTCAAATATTCTGAATAAATATAATTATTTTGTCATTTAATTGTGGTAACCTATAATTTTATAGCTAATGTATCTCTCTTTGCCTTCATTTTGGCTATTGGAATTTCTATTTTTAATGTTTGTACTTTATAGTCATCATCATCATCATCGGCAACATCTATAATTAAATATCATTATACATCTGTTATCCCTTATCACATAAAGTCAGATTTTTAATGTTTGTACTTTATATTCATCATCATCATCATCATTGGCAACATCTATAATTAAATATCATTACACATCTGTTATCCCTTATCACGTAAAGTCAGATACATATAACGAGAGCTTCAAGTTGTCGATATTAATTGATTGATTGATGTAATCAGCATCAAACCTTCAGCATTTGTTTCAATCATCTTTAGTGGATATTTTTAACAATCGTGTTGCTTGATCAATGGAATGAAGTTGTTATTCTTTTATTAATTCAGTTACATTTGTTGTCCAACATGTGGTATGTTCATTCTACATGTGGCATGTTCATTCTATGATTAACTTCATTCATTAAGAGAGAAATGGCATTGCCATTTTTTTTATTCCTTCACTTTTTTATTTTTTTTTAAAATGTATATATTCACATGAATATATAATGGCAAAGAATACTTGACGAAGTTCAAGTGCTCCATTGTCTAGTTACTAAACCTACCTTTGGATAGAGAACTTAATATGCATAAACTTATAAGCTTTTGGCTTGACTGTATCTCATAACTATAGAATATTTTCAAAAGTCTGTATAAATGATTGTGATTCTTCATTTTTATGTAATAATTATATCATATTTGCATACATAGCACAAAATTTAATAGAATGTATATATATATTAAATCGAAGATTTTCATAGCTCACAGATATAAATGAAATATTATCTGGGTACATCCATATATAATTTATTAAATTTTTTTTATAAAAACCAACGTTTTGACAAGGTTACACTGGTCATCAACTGGGTGACAAATATAAAATAATTGTAGAGGTGCTGCAAACAATAATGAATAACAACAATGAATGTTCTATTAATAGAAAATAGAAAAAATAATTATTACAAATTATTTTAGATTAATGACTTTTTAAAAAAAAAAAAACCAAATAAAAGGTAATTTACATCACGTTTGTTGATACATTCTGGCCTTCTAAAGATGTCAATGGCTTCTCTGATCTGACATTGTTGGAGAGTGTCACATCTGTATA
The DNA here is from genome assembly GCA_028023455.1 of Epiperipatus broadwayi. NCBI lineage: Eukaryota > Metazoa > Onychophora > Udeonychophora > Euonychophora > Peripatidae > Epiperipatus > Epiperipatus broadwayi. The sequence continues at coordinate 1,480,224 of JAQFVV010000105.1, read as the reverse complement.
GTATTATATTTGGAAATGTTTTTAAAAAGTTATTAATCTAAAATAATTGTTCATAATACTTATTATTTCTATTTTCTATTAATAGATAATTCATTATTGTTATACATCAGTGGTTACAGCACCAATACAATTTTTTATAGTATTTGTTACCTAGTTGAAACATTGGTTCATATATATATATATTTAATGGCTGTAGAAAGGAGTTTGCTATTAACTGAAAGGAGATCCTTTGATTCCTCTTGAAGGTCTTAAAGGAATTGAGCACAGCAAATTCCTAATGTCCACTCCATACATTCTTGTTGTTGCAGCTGTTATTACTATGTGATTATTCATATACGAACATGGATGGGCTGCTCGCCAATACACATTAGCCAATGTGGTGAGTTTATTGGCTTTTTACTTCTGAGTTTAAGATCAAGAAACACCATACCATGGTCTTTCTTCTCAGTTGCCTGATATGGAAGAATGAATGTTTGTGTAAATGATAAATATTTTTCCAATAGATATATGCAATTATGACAGACAAAAATAAATCATGGCCCTTATTTCCAGAAGGCTGTAAAGTCACCAACCAAGGCAGCGGTTGGTGGCAGAAGGTGCTAAGAATTCCCTGATTGCAGACTCAGCTGCCATTTGATGATGACGTTTTATTTAGGTACTTACAACTGCAGATCACTTTCAAGTGAAGGAAGATTACAAGAATTAGAAGAACTGTCTTATATTAAATGGGACATTATTGGACTTTGTGAAGTTAGAAGAAAAGGTGAAGAGACAATTGATTTAAAAAGTGGGCACGTACTCTATTATAAAGGCACAAATATTGGAAATACAAGTGGAGTAGGATTCATTATAAATAAAAAGTGGAAGAACAACACTGTGGAGATTGATAGTGTATCGGACAGAATGTCAAGATTAGTTATACACCTTAATAGCAGATACCAAATGCAGATAATTCAGGTTTATGCCCAAAAAAGTTCTCATAGTGATGAAGTAGCAGAAGATTTTTATATGGATGTACAAAAGGCTTTTGATCAAAGTAAACAACATTCTAAAATTGTTATAGGAGACTTTAATGCTAGAATTGGTAAACAAATGAAAGTGTTGTAGGTAATCTTGGTTATGGTAATAGAAATGAGAACATAGACTTGTGGAGTTTGCGGAAAAGAAAAACTTTATATTATGAATTCTTTTTTTGAAAAAAATGTTAAAAAGAAATGGACATGGAAGCATCCAAATAAAGGTACAGCAGAATTGGATTATATTTTGACTAACAGAAAATACATATTTCAAGATTGTAATGTTCTTAATAAATTTAACACAGGAAGTGATCATCGATTAGTAAGATACATGTTAATGCAAAAGTAGAGAGAAAAAAATTATCAAGAAAAACAATATTTACAGTTGATATTCCTAATCTTCAGAAACATTAGTAGATTTTGAACATTATTTAGATTTGAATGAAATTAATATGAAAATAACTGATACACTTTTAAAAACTAAAACAAAAATAGCTGGTAGAAAAAAGCAACAATTGACCAATAAAATTTCTACTGAGATTAGAGAATTTATGGAAAAAAAAAGAAATATGAAGATATACAAAAATGATGCATTAAAAAGGATTGAATATCTCGAATTTTGTAAAATGGTGTGGAAAAGGGTTGAAAATGATATAAGAAAGTATAACTGTGAACGAGCAAGAAAAGCTGTAGAAGAAAATAAAAGTCTCAAGAGTGTAAAACATCATTTTGATATTGGTAGGAAATTTATATCTGCAATAAGAAAAAAAGATGGAATTATTACTAAAAAGAGAGATGATATTGTGAAATGGGTAGAAGACTTTTATCAAGAATTATATAGTAATAAAGAACAAGTACCTCATATATCTATTACAACTTCCGAATTGTCCAGAATTTTAAATGAAGAAGTGAGACATGCAATTAAATGTATGAAGAAAGGATGGAATTATAATTGATATATTAAAAGAAACAGGTGAAGAAATAGAATTTTTTTTAGCAAAGTTGTATACCAAATCTCTAAATGATAAAGATGTACCAGATGATTGGAAGAATGCAGTATTAATATTGATATTTAAAAAAGGTGATAAAGAAGATATTAAAAATTACAGACTATCAGTCTTTCATCAGTTTTATACAAAAATTTAACATAATTACAACTCGTCTACAGAGAGAACATTGGATTTTCACAAACCAAGAGAACAAGCTGGATTTTAAAATGGTTTTAGTACAATAGATCATATCCGGGTATTGAAAGAAGTTATAGAAAGGACAAATGAATATGAGCAGCCATTATGCTTTGGATTTGTAAATTATGAAAAGGCATTTGATTCTATAAACATTTCTTCAGTGATTAAAGCATTGGATCATCAAGGTATAGATCCAGGATATTGTCATATTTTAAAGAATATTTATAAAAATGCAAAAGCAACAATTAGATTACATAATGATACTGGAAAAGGCAACATTCTCCAAAACTTTTTACAGCAGTGCTGCAAGAAGTATTTTGTGGATTAAAATGGGAAGCTAAAGGAGTGAAAGTTAATGGAGATTATTTAAGTGATTTAGATTTTGCAGATGATGTAGTTGTTTTTGCAAATAATGCTTTAGAGCTGCAGGAAATGTTGCAGGAGTTATCAGATGAAAGTAGGAAAGTAGGATTAAAGATAAATGTTAAAAAAACTAAAGTAATGTTTAATGGATTTTCTCAAAATATAAAAATAAAGATTGATTATGATGAGTTAGAAGAAGTTAAAAGTTACAAATACATTGGTCAGATTATTAATATAGATGGAAACATAATGGATGAAATTAATCATAGAATTAAACTTGGTTGGAGTGCTTTTGGTAGAAATAACTTGATACTAAAAGGAAATATTCTTATGTGTTTGAAAAGGAAGGGTTTTTAATAAATGTGTTTAACCAGTTCTTACTTATGAATCTGAGACTTGGACATTTAATAGAAAACCAATACAGAGACTTTAGACTACTGAAAGAAGTATGGAAAGGTGCATATTGGGAGTAACAAGAAGAGATTGAAAATGCAATATATGGATAAGAGAACAAACATGTTACTGACCTCATTGAAAAAAAATTAAAAAACTGAAGTGGAGTTGGGCTGGACATATTGCTAGAAGAGATGATAATAGATGGACAATTGGAATCTTAAACTGGATTCCAAGAGATTGTAAAAGACCAGAAAGAGACCACATATGAGATGGATGGATGAAATAAGAAAATGTGCAGGGGTGATGTGGAGATGAGAAGCTAAAGATTGGAGAAGATGGATTAAACTTAGAGAGACCTTCATCCTGCAGAGGATTGATAATGGTTGATGATGATGATATATTTAATAAATTTTACACAGATGTACCTGGATAATATTTCATTTATATATATAACATGCCTTAACTCCAAAATGAATAGTTTACTCTTAAACAATCCTTTATTTTTCTGACAAAAACATAAACTTCCATTCTCATTTTAATTAATGTCATATACTGAATCCAAATTATATAATCTCTGTAACATTCGATATGTTATCCACATGATGGTCTCCCCTCATCTTTATTATAATTCTATTTTAAAATATTTATTATGTGCAGTACCATTAACTATTCAAATACTATTTGAGAAACTCCCTTTAGTGGATAGCATAACGGGAAGCTCTTTTACATTTTTACAATGGACAAAAACATATGCTATGTATTTTTAAGATTTTATATATATATATTTACTTTGGAGTATGCACATATTTGACAAATGACATTAAAATGAAGAGCCTAACGTACACAATATTTACTTAATATATATAGATTGTACAATAATTTTAGGGGAACTAATGATATGTATATACAGGGTAAATTTTGACTCAAGTTGAACAAAGATAATATTTAGATTCAATGGTTAATAAAAATTCAAATTAAAAAAAAAATTACATTCAAATATATATAAAAATATTAATAAAATCTCTATAATGATAATGATTTATTAGCAGCCATGAAACTTAAACTAAGTACAACTCATCCAAAAGTATTTTTAATTTGATTTTCTAGCTTCAATAAATAATAAAAAAGTGCAACTTTAAAAGGCCAAACCTTCTAAATAGAAAGTTTACTTCAAGATAAGTTATTAATGCTGATCATCATCATTAATAAATTATGTTCTCCAGTGTATTGGCTGATTTCTCACGGTCATGGATATTAATAGGGTAATGTATATTGGATTGAATTTGATAAATAAACACAAACTAAATAGATTAATAAAAAATAAAAAAAAGAATTTATTAACAATAAATGTATAAAAATGTTGCTTATATATATATATGCAACTATTATCACTTATATCAAAAGATATTTTAAATCTGAAGTCTTAGAATAAATTATACAGATATCTTTCAGAATAGAAAGTTTTTTTAAAAAAAGTTAAAACTATCATTTCCTGCAGATATTATTTTCTATATTTATGAATGAGTCCTTATTAGTTCCTCCAAATATGGGAGTTATTTTTCTGGTGCATTGGTGACATTAGATGGGGTATTTAAAGGTATAATTGATATCGGTCAATATTTCAGATAGGTTTTACAGCAGAGCCCACTTCTTTTTTCACAGCATGATTAAAATAGGCATTAGCTCTTTTTAACAAACTTCAGTTTCAGTCTCTGATTCTGATTACATTATTCTGGGTGTTTGGGCCAACATGGCTGTTAGTTTCTAGACTCACATAATAGATGGTCATCTGCTGGCAAATGTCATATTACTGGATTTTAATATTGAAAAATACTTTTAATGTCATCAAGCTATGGCAATCCAAACTATGGTGAAAAATTGTTTTAACAAGTACTTTCTCTTTTCTGCATGGGAACACTGCAACACTACTTCTTCAATAGATTAGAGTGACCAAATTGTTTGTTTCTCCAATTTTATCCCCATTTGCCATTGTTCATGCCTACTGCAGGACTCAACAGATGTTTATCAAACAATCGATTGATCACTTACTAGTTATAAGAGATGGCATCTGTTTCTTAATGACACCTTTTTTGAAAAAAAACATTTTCTTCATTTCTTTTATAATATGTTGTGGAAACAATAATTTTACAGATTTACATTGTTAAACAAAATTTAAAGAAAGGGTTTTTTTTTTTTTTACTCTTTATTTACATTAAGTAAGAAAATATTATTACAGACTTTTACAAATTGCTTAACAACTGACTTATTTTTATTAACCCATAGTTTTAAAAAACATATTTAGATTTGCCATCAAATTTGCTCTAGAAATTGACAAGTTTTTTATTTAAAATTCCATTTAGAATGCAGCAAATCAGACATGGGCATAAAATATTTTATATTTCTGTAAACTAAGCTGTTCAAATCTTTGTGCACATCAAAACCATTTTTCTTTCTTCATTTACAATACAGCTTATCATTTTATTGTTTCTCATTTATTACAACGTAACTATCCATTATAAAATAGTTAATGATATGATAAAATATATAAACTTAATTTTTCCTTTAATTTATTGAACCAGTGTAACCTAAGTGACACATATTATTTCTAGTACACATGCACATAGGGCAATTTACACATTTATTACTCAATTTATAAGACTTTTTTTTCATTAAACATTTCTTTTTTTTAATGCATTTTTGTAAAGTAACTATTGGAACTGCTATCAGATTTGTTCTATTACAGATTCCCTCCCTTTAAAATGGCACAATGGTACAGTGCAAGTTTCATTAATCATTTTTAAGCTTACTGCAAATAGTTTAACTTTAATTTAGTTCTCTAATTATTTTTGTATTTGATAAACAAAATACATACGTCCATTATTTGACATTGAACTGTAAAAGAATGAATAGAATTTGAACTCTAGGAAAATTCATAAAAAATTTAAAGATAGGTCATAAAGATGTACAATAAAGTATACAATAGAAAGAATATCTCAATCTGAAGTCTATTAGGCTATCCACAACACATCAATGACCCAACATGATACCAATATATAAAGCCTTTCTCCCTCTTGCATTTTAAATGCTGGTAAATTCAACAAACATTCAAATCTGCTTGCCCTGAACATTACAGGTGGTTGAGTAAACTATTTGAAAAAATGAGTTGTAGCAGCATCTAAGACAATTTACACCTCAATTGTCAATAATAACAAAGCATCTCACATATATGACCAAATTCCAATATCTCATTAGAAATAAAATATATCAAAACAAACTTTACTTTTTTTTTCCTTTTTATTATCTGCAGAAATGAATCTAAACATTCTGAGCATATGTTTCATAGTTATTTCCACAATCTATTTATTTATCATTTAAATTATTACTATTTTTTTCCAATATTATCAATAAAAATCACTCTTCCTTTCAATAGCAAGCTGCTAATTTCTCTGTTGTAATTTTAATTGTCACTTTCTATATTGTCATTTGTTTTAAATCTTGATAGACTGCAAGTATTTTTTCCTTAAATCAGCCTTTTAAACAGATCCAGGATTAACAAAGAATAAGCCAGCCTCTATTTTTCTATAATCAAGTTTTACATCTATCCAGATACTTTTGCAGTAGTGATGGAGTCCTCACCCAGGTGGATTTGATATATATGACATCTTCTGGGTTACTACTGCTTTTTCCATGCTAGTTTGATCTACTGCCAACTTTTTCTATTCCAGTATTAGTTACTGAACATGGTGAATTCTCCAGGGATTTATCTGGAGTGCCTTGTTGTCTTGGATTTGGAAAACTATGGAATAAGGTATTATGCATGATCTATCTCTGTTACCTGTAATTCTTCTCTCTCGCCATGCTTTACAGTCAGAATTTTTAGTCATTTTTCACTCTAATATAATTGATATATGCTTCCCTTCTTTTGTTTGCCTGTTTAGTATGATATATTTGCTTTATTCATTACTTATATCCTGCTGATTCTGGAGGAGCATGTTTACGGCATTTAAAAAGTCAACCACTTGTTCTATGATTTTTTGATCAGTGTTAACGATCATCTGTTCAACACAAGAAAGTAAATTATGATAAATAATCCTGATTATTTTTCTGCCATGCCACATGCAGACATTGTCTTTAATTTGACACTTGACTTCAAAGGAATTGGATATAACTCTCATCACCTTTTATGTGAAATCTTTCCTGCATAATACATTTGATTCCTTCTTGGCACTCTTATGATGAAAAATTGTTCAAAATCTGCTCTTTGTATCCTTAATTAGAGTTTGATTTCTTTATTAAAGACATAGTCCTTTTAATGATTATGGGAAATAGCCATTTACTCTCTTTCAGTTAGCTGGTTTAATTGGAAATAATTCTCCAAACAATCAAGGTATTATGGGAGTCTTTCCTGTTTCATCTTTGAACACCTGAATTCTGAGAAGTTGATTTATACAACTAAAGGTCTCATAATTTCTAAGTGGTCCTATAATTGTTTTATTCTCGTAACTTTCTTTTGGTTTCATATCTCTCATAGTATCACTTTTGCTATCTTCATTAGATTCAGTAGACCATTCTGCAAACCAGTTTCGTGAATTTTTCTTCATCTTAACATAATCCATTTTTTACATTATTTATGATGCCAACCACTTTTTAAATTTCTTGCAACTTCTCTTGAGTCAAAGTTTATCTTTGAATAGTGAATTTTGAAATTGATCATCATCTCTCTCCACTACTCTCTCAATTTTTCCATTCTTTCTATTATACTTTGGTCACTTTCCTTTAGTTTAATTTCACTAGACTCAATAGGTTTTTGGATCATTTCCTCTAAATCAGTATGTATTTTCTGCAATACATGCTCTTGTATTTAAACTGTAAATTCCAACTTCACACTGCTTATAATCTCTTGTACCACCTCAAATTTTTCTTTTATCTCTTGAGGCATTTCTTTTTAAGTTTACTATCACCCTTTTCTTGCTTTTCTTCAAGTTTTTATTGCATTTCTTCATCTCTTTTTTGTTGTTTATTTTCAAGTTTTAACTGCATTTCTTTAAATTCACTATTTCTCTTGTGTTCAACTTTTTGCAGCATTTCCAGACTTCTTTGATATCGTTCTTCATTTTTTGAATGCATTTCTTTAAATTCTTTTTTACATTCTTTCCTAAATACATACAGTATTTCATTATTTGCACTGTTTGAATGGCTTCTTGCTCTATCAGCTCTAAATCCATTGGCTGTATTGATTTTTGAGTTGCTACTGGATCTATGTTTAATCGTCTTTCCATCCTTCTTGTTAATGAACATGTCATCATTTATGTATAAAACTCAACATTCTATAATTTTTTAATTGATTATCCTTATTATTATTTTACTCACTCTTTTTCTTTTCCAGATTTACAAGATTAAATATTTTTTTATTTATACAGTACCAATAAATAAGCACACCAACCTCAACTTTTCATATGCACCTTCTCCAGAATATGATATATCTGCCTTAATATTTATTTATTTATATACTGCCATTTATTAAAATTTTCCCTGTTTATCTAGAATCAAACTATTGCTTTCATAAAACATTAGTACATATACCTTGTATAAACTTGTGAATCTTATTTCTCATTCCAAACATTTATTATATGTTATTTATTATTCATCACAATATGCTAAATTTATTCATGCTCTCACATTTAATACATCATGCGACTGTACAGAAGTAAAATTAAGCAGAAGAAAGAGGAGATTCAGGCCACACACTGATTCTATCAAATATGTAATGATAATTTTCGGTGAACCAATCAATGATATACTAATATGAACACAATAAATACTGACACAAAGTTGAACAAAGATAATATTTAGATTCAATAGTTAACAAAAATTTGAGTAAAGAAAATGATTACAGTTAAATATATATATATATATAAAAATATTATCCAAACAACTGTAATTATGATAATGATGATTTATAATCTAGCACTAAACATTAAACTAAATACAAATCCTCTCAAACGTAATTTTAATTTGTTTTACTTGCTTCAGTAAATAAAAAATATGAAATTTTAAAATGCCAAATCTTCTAAATAGAAAGTTTATTTCAGGAAAATTTATTAATTCTTGATCATCATCATCATCATCATTAATAAATTATTACCAATATCCCTATATGCCACCAGTGGATTGCATGAATATTTTTTCTCAGGGTTATGAATATTAATAGCATAAATAAATGTTGATGTTTGGATTAAGTTCAATAAACAAACATAACCTAAATAGATTAATAAAAAAATAAATTAACAATTTATTAATAATAAATAAAATTGTTGCTTATATATATATGCAACTATTAACAAATACAGAAAATATTAAAGATACTCATAATAAGAGATATTTTAAATTTAAGGTCTTAGAATACTGATAAGATCTTACAAAATGACAAGTTTAAAAAAAAGTTAAAACCATGGTTCCTTGGCTATATCATTCTTTTCTATATTTATGAATGAGTCTTCATTAGTTCCTCCAAAGATAATAGCTATTCTCTTGGTACACTGGTGATGTTACATGAGATATTCGGTGATGTAAGTGATGTTACTTAAGAGTTTGGGTAGGTTTCAGCACAGTCCACTTCCTTCTTCACAGCATAATTAAAGCAGACAATGGCTGGTTTTAGCAAACTTCAGTGTTAGTCTCTGGATATGATTACATCACTCTGAGTATTTAACCAGTGTGATTGTTGATTTCTAGCCACACATACCAAATGATCTTCTGCAAGAAAATATCATGGTTGCTGTGTTGGATTTTAATATTGAAAAATACTTTTAATGTCAGCTAGCTACACCAATTCAAACTACCATGAAAAACTGTTTTAACCAGTAATTTCTCTTTCTTGCATAAAATCACAGCAACACTGCTTCTGCAATAGACTAGAATAGACTGCCCAAGTTGTTTGTTTCACCTATTTATACCCCACTTGTTGTTGTTCACATCTATTACAGGACTTGACAGATGTTTTCCAACATGTTATTGAATTAAATAATTGTAGATATTTTTACCTCTTTTATGTGAGTGATAGAAAGAAGGAAAAAATCATTTCCAATTTTTAAAAATTGCTCAATAAATTATTTATTTTTATTAACCATAATTTTAAAAAAACATATTTAGATTTGTCATCAAATTTACTTTAAAAATGGATGTTATTTTTATTTAAAATTCCATTTAGAATGCAAATCAGACAAGGGCATTAAATATTTGATATTTATGTAAACTAAGCAATTCAAATCCTTGCACATATAAAAACTATTTTTCTTTCTTCCTTTACAGTAAACTTATCATTTTATTGTTTCCCATTTATTACTTTCCTTTATGAAATAGTTAATGATATGATTAAATGTATAAACTAATTTTTCTTTTAATTTATTAAACCAGTGTAATCTAAATGACACATATATTATTTGTAGTAAATGTGCACACATATGGCAATTTATATATTTATTATTCAATTTATAAGAGTTTGTTATTGAACATTTTTTTTTAATGCAGTTTTGTAAAGTTAGTAACTCAAGCTGCTATTGGATTTTTTTACATTATATATATATACACACACAATATAATGAATATATATAAATTAAGAAGCCTAATTAACATCAATACCGATTCTCTATTTAATTTGTGATTTTCAATTTCTCCTAGAGAATAGCAAATGAAAACCTGAATAACTAATATTTTAAAAAATCATTAGCATCATTCCATGGCAGATGATTCAATATTTTAAATAATTTTGAACATGATGTTTTGGATTCGTGGTTCATCAAAAATCCAATTCTTAAATTTTTAGCTGATGTACTTTTAAAATTACAGCTGTTTGAAGCATAAAATTGTGCTTATATACAATTACACAGGGAATGAATACTCAGAGTAGAATTGAATATCAAACCGTAGTTTACTTTTTAGATTTTTATACATATTTTTAGTTCCCCTCCCCACACCTGGTATTTTTGACCTTGAATTTCTTACAAATCTAAATTGTAAAAATTTTGAAAAAACGACATTCAAAAACAAATATATCTTGACATCATTTGTGAAAAGGGTTTCATTATGGGATCACAAAAAGATTTTAAATATATGGATAAAAAATAATGAAAGTAATGATGTTAGTTGTCTTATATCTGGAAAAAAAAATTGTTTTAGTGATAACAAGTGAAGATAATATATGTAAAAAGAATAATTGATATTGAAAAATGAGTTGTTCAAGATAGGATTTTGAAAGTTTGATAAGCTACAATCCAAACATTGTGACTATTTGGTAGTTCTAAAAAGACATTGTGCTATAGCTTAAAATAATATCATTATTACAATTAAAAGAAAATAAATAAAGTGATATCTTTTGATTTTACAAAAAAAAAAAAAAATGTTTTTGCATTGGAACAACACGACTTCTGATAATGTAAATTTAAATAGCATTGTGTGCATCTCTTAAACATGACAAAGGTAATGCTCCTTATTTTCAGAAAAAAACTTATAACTATACCAGATTTAAAAAAGATATATTACTTTCTCAAATGGTTCACTGTAAGTTTTAATAACAGAAAAAAATGTTGTAAATATATGCCACTAGAAAGGTGATTTAAGTATCAGGATGGCATTTCTATGCATCAGCCCATTGTAAAATTGAGAAAACCCATAAAAACACTCATTGAAAAGAAAAATCTCTAAAAACTAGGTGAAAAGCAAATTGTGATATTTTTGCAACTGTTCATATAATATTTAAGTCCAATACTGAGTTGAACAAATTCTTTTCTTTAATAAAAAATGCAAAACATAAAAAAAAAATTGTTTGAAAAATATGTGTTTAGATACAAATCTGGTATCAACTATCAAAAAGTTAATTTTTTTTCTTCCTGTTCAACTTTGCTGATTAAAGTATTTCAAAAGCAAACAAGTTTGTATTTTATTTTTTGTCAGAAACTTGGAAACAAATTCTCAGACTGGCAGAAGTAAAAGAACATTAATATGTAAATGCAGTAATCATTGAAGACTTGGAATAGTTTTGATTAGGAATAAAACAAATAAGATGGTGGAAATGTAATTCCTTCACTGTAAGGTCCCCTGCTTCCTCTTTTATTGTAATAATGATCTATATATGTGGGAGACTAGATGGATTTTATTTAAGAAAATAGTTTAGTCAGCATAAGATTTATATTTTTTAATCATTATTAGTTAATAAATAATAGAGAAGATAACTTCCATTTATACATTTCTACCTCTGCATTATATATACATATATAAAAGAAAACTAATTTTAACAGGATAAAAATCCCCAAGATCTTTCAAAATTTAAAAATGAGTGAATGGTTCATTAATCCCTAACTTAACAATTTCCATGCTATCTTGAAGTGACACTTTAAATTCGTTTTCCAGTCATGACTTTACCTGGAAAGAATATGAATGAGATGTGGCCAATAGTTATAATACAATCTTGTGGTAACTACTTCCAAATGAGTAGTAATAAATATATATGTCAGTTTTATGTTTTGTTTTAAGATAGCATGAGTAATTAGCAAAATGAAGATTAATAGTGCAAAGATCAAATTGCACAAAATGTTGGCACTTGGTTACATTTTATTTGTATAGCAGAAAATATTCCAAATAGAATTTTATTGTTTGAAGACCTATTTTCATTTATTTTCATTTAATAAATAGAAAAGAAACTTAATTTTTATAATACATAATGTTTTAAAGAGGATTTAAACTTTTTATAATACATAATGTTTTAAAGAGGATTTAAACTTATGTTATAGGTGAAAAATACAAATCTTCAGGTTAATGTAAAAAGTAAATAAATATATGGTTTTATTATTTTTTCTTTTTATCATGTTTAAAATTAATTTTATTAATAATTATAATAAAAAATAGTCTTATTAAGGCCATAAAATTTATTCAAAGTAATTTTCACACATAGAAAAAAAAGTTAAATTTTGCAAAGTCAATTTTAATATATAGACATTAATTGGTCATGCAGGAATTAATATTTTAATATTACTAATATATACATACTTAAATAGATGATGATGATGATGATAATAATAATAATAAAAATATGGAATTTTATAACATACAGATATATCATATCAAAGTATTTACATAATTGATAAAAATTCATAAATATTTCTTGTAGAATGTGAAGTTATTTTAAAAAAATATGCTGCAAAATTTATAATTCTTTATACTTATTAAATAAAAATAATATTTATATTTCTGGGATAGAATACTTTATATTAAAATAGAAGTACAGATTTAAAAACCCTAATATATATATATTTTTTAAAATAATCCATCACTGAGCTGTGAATCTACCAGGAAATATAGCATTCTTTTCTAAAATTTCATTATTCAATGAACTAATTCAAAATTGACTTGCAATAATATTTGTGAAAAATTTTTAATTTTTGTTTACCTGGAAATAAAATGACTGCAAACTGACATTTAGTAATTTAAAATTAAAAAAAAAATTTTTTTTCCCTAATTATTTTTCTACATACTGTTTACAATAGTATCATTAATGTAATTTTAATGATGAAAATTTAAACATTTTCATGTTTTGATATTGCAATATTTTATATATATAAAGGAAATTATAAATTTCTGTAAAAAGTTGTTTATTTAAACAAATTTAATTAAAAATTCCAAATACAATATAATTATAATTTATTTTATAAAATTAATACAATAATTAAATAAAAAATCTAAAGCAGTGAATTATTAACTTAAAAGAAAAACAGTCACTAAGCATGTTTCAATCAACAAATTGAAATAATTTATATAAAATTTAACTGTTAAATTAAAAATATTCTATCCACTTTTCAATAATTATGTTTCAAATGGTTGAGTGCTGCAGTCGATGTACAAATGTGGCCCTAATTGAATGATGATTAGATATAAGAATTAACTGTCAATAAAATGGGTGACTAAGAGTAGCTCCTGCTTCATTGTTTTTAAAATAAGATGTTATGTGATGTGATGCATTGTGACTTCTCCTTATACGGAGTCAGGAATCTATAAGCAGCTATTGCTCAGAGAAACCTGTTAGCCACATTACCTTCCCTTTCCATTATCCACCCTAAGTTCCCATAATCTGTTCCATCCCATTTCCACAGCATAATCTTTGTCAACTCCATGACCTTTCAATCTAAACCACCCTTATCTTTTCCCAAACCCAACATAAAAACCAATAACCCACTTTCTGTATAATCACTTTGTTCATATTTGTTCTTCCATAACTTCATTACTTGTACCCTTTCTGCTGTCAAGTATTTACATTGAATTAACAGATGCCTAATATTTTCTATGCCTTCCTTACACAATTTGCTGAATAAATCACCCATATTTTTCCATTTACATGTATATTCCCTTGTTGCTAAAGATCCCATTGGAGTCTTAAACAATAAACTACTTTCCTTGCTATTATTATAAATTAACTCGCACCCAATGTTCCGTTTACTTCTATAGATATTTAAACTCTTTTTACTCTCCATATTAGGTCTCCATCCATGCTTCAAAGGTCAGATACTGCTCCTAATGCCAAGTTTTTGGATCACAAGCTTCCCATGCTATTGTCTACTCTCCTGGACTAAATTGTTGAAATGGAATTGTTTAATTATATTTTCATCCTTTAATTCATATGCATAGAAATTCTGATTCCAAATTACCTTTTTTATTTTTAAGCAGAAAATTCTTTCCCACTAAAAAAGCAGTAATAAAGGCAGGTTTAGTAGACTGGAATTCCATAATATGATTCTTGCAAGACTCAATATAATCAACATTGACCAGCTTTGGTATTAATTTGAACTAGGCAGCCCTTATTTAAAAAATGACACAAGATTAGAATATAACAAATTGGACCTCCAAGTAAACTCCCAAAGTAAGCAGAATTCTTTCATTTGATGATTAGCTGTTTTTTTTTTTTTAAAAAAAAAAAAAAAAACTTGTTGCCATCTACATTCCTCTAGAAGATGGTTTTTATTACGAGTGACTATATCAATGTAAATTACTTCAACTTTCATCCCTTTATCTTAGTAATCTAGAAAATGTGACCTAAAGAACCTATTTTATATAATCTGGCTAAAAAGTCATGAAATAATCAGTAATTATACTGGTGCCTATTTTATCAATGCTTATGTTAGTTTCAAAGAGTTCATATTGTACTACAATAATACTGTTAAAAGATCAACCTTTTCTCTAAACAACTTTAATATATGCATTGACAGGAAATTAATTTTTTTGTTCAAAATTTAATGGTACTGTTGGTATAAAACCAATGGTCTACTCTTATTTAATTTGCATACAAAATATGAAGTGTCTGTTAAGAATATATTGTTTAGGCAAAAAAGTGGCAATAAAAAAATGGGAACATATCCAATATCAAATCAATTGTCACAATTATGAAGCAGAAAGTAAATGAAATTCATATCACAAAAAACTACTTATACAGATTATAGGGAGATCATGAACTAATATGATCCAAGGTTAAAAAAATAGTTCATATTTCAAACACAATGTTATAAAATTCTTTATTCACTCCTTACAAACACCTATTATTTGTTCTAAATTTCAAGAATTATTTAAAGTTAAAATTTTCAACTTGGATTTTTAAGATTGTCATTACTGGGATACGAAATTCTCTCAAAGTGCACTTTGTGATACAAATAAATCTATTCTAGAGTTCACTAGAAAAAGAGAGTGTTGGATGGTTTTCTGATATTTATTTTGTTATTAATGACATAATTAAAAAGAAAACATAATATTTTCTGCTTGTCTGATAATAAACTAATCATGAAGCTATGTAGAGATTTAAAGATAAAAATTTAACAATTAGCAAAAAAGGCTTAAAAATGATTGGTGGATTAAAAATGCAAAGAAAATAGTCATCAGTTGATTCTGATCACTTTAGATCTTTATTGTCATATTAAAATTAAATGGTGGTTCTGAAAAAAGATATTAAAATACTATTAAATGCATTAATAGCAAATTTTTATATAATAACTATATTCAAAAAGATGAATACAATTTTTGATCAACTTTCAGATAATAAAACATCAAGTGGGATGGCATATATTTATGATAAATCCAACCTGCATAGGCATTTAAGTATGAATAAAAATATTCAGTTAGAGAAGTTAAAAGAGCTGTTTAAAGATTGTAGATCTTGACAAGATACCTGGAGATGTTTTTATATTAGTGATATGTTCATTGCAAAGCTACAATGGGATCTGCTATTACAAAGTTTTATATTAAACGACTAAAATATGACATGATCACCACTTTTTATGCTTACACAAGCTATTAAAGCAGTAGAACCTCTTTTCATAAAGTAGTGCCACTCAGCACAAACCCAGTAATCAATAGATGTTAGAAGGTTTTGTGCTTCAAAATACCTATCTAGTGCCTACTCATCCAATCCTGGCCAAAGGATGATACTGACTATGGTTATTAAAAAAACAAAGACAGCAAAATATAATTACTGAAATAGGTTCACATCTGCAAGACTATGTAAGTGAATGAGCTTGGATTTTCAGTTTGGGTTCATAAATTTATAGTTAACTAAAAAGGTAAAAGGTGGCTTATGGAGGGTTGCGTATATCCAAAGATTTAGGTGCTGTGCTCTCGGATCCAACGCTCCTCACTGATGAAGGCCAAGCTAGAATACAGTCTAGAGACATCAGATGAATAGGCATTAGATAGGAATTACAATGCACAAACCTTCTAGCATCCATTGATTATTATGTTTTGCACTGGGTGGCACTTTTGTATGTAGAGAGTTGCTAAGATATGAATTAAATGAAGATGTGTGTATGGCAAAGGAGGTATTTCAAGGAGAAGTGGATGGTCAAGTTTTTATAGGAGAAATGCAAAAAGCAAAATGAAAGTGTTCGGTAGATTGCAATTGGATAATAAGAGAATAGCCAAAATAGTATTTAATTGGATTATGCGTAAAGAACAGACAACAACATGGGTGAGAAAGATAGTATGGTATGCAGAAGATTTGGATAAAAACTTTAATGTCAGTATAGTTATACAAAATGTGGGATGATTGTGTTAGGAGAATTGTTGAGTGTTATAGTAGTAAGGAATGGAAAAGAATAGTTGCATTAATAAAAATAAAAAAGAGGGGGGGGGGGAGTTGGGACAAATAGAGAACTATGGTGAATAAAAAGAGTTCAGATATATATAGAAATAGACATAATATTGGGTGTGAATTAATTTATGATAATAACAAGGAAAGTAAGTTTACTGTTTAAGGCTTCAACAGGATCATTAGCAACAAGGTAATATATACATAAATGGAGAAATGTGGGTTATTTACTCTGAAAGTTATGTAAAGAAGGCATGGAAAATATTATGCATCTGTTAATTGAATGTAAATGCTTACAAGCAGAAAGGGTACAAATAATGAAGTTGTGGGAGAATAAATATAAACCAAATGATTATATAGAAAGTGGGTTCTTGGTTTTTATGCTGGGTTTGGAAAAAAAATAAGGGGGATTTAGATATAAAGACGATAGAGTGAACAAAAATAATGTTGTGGAAATGGAATGGAGGAGGATAGGGAAGAAATGAAAAAAACTTAGGGTGGGGAATGCAAAGGGAATGTAAGGTGATTAACAGGTTTCTGTGTGCATAGTAGCTGAAAGATTCCTGACTCTGAAAAAAAAGACCATAGTTATTGCATCGTTACTGTTTTAATGACTTATATTATGAATAGATTGTAAAAGACATACTTTTTCTCACTAAATTAAAATGTGTGCAAATCAATACATATCAGGATTTTTTATAAGGTTTAATTTAGTAATTTAGTTCACTTATCTGTTCATTTGTATCTATAGAAATGAAAATATACTTATTATTATTTAATTACTTTGCTTATATATGTTCAAATAAATCATAAATCTGAATGAGAAACTTATTAATATTGTTATAAAAAATTTTTTTTCAAAATAAAAAATTTATAAAACGGTTAAACTGACAAAAATACTATAATGAATACCATTAATTAATATATAATGAATACATATAGATATTTCAGTGTTTTTCTAAAATGTTAATTTATTACCATCATGAAAAAAAAAACTTCAAAAACTGGAGAAAAATTAAACCTTAAAGTGTCATAAATTAACTACAATGACCATTATATATAATCAAATGCAACTACTTTTAAAGAAGTATTCCTTTAAATTATATGTGAAATACATCATTATACTTAAAATAACCAAATCAGAATTTGATCAGAATTTTAACTACAGCTCACAAACATAGTACATTCTTAAATCTATAATGCAACTTTGTTGATTTTGCACAAAAATTCATAAAGAATAAAAGTTACATCTCATCGCCCCAAAATCAAGCTGCTATACCATTGGTTCTGCTGTGGGAGAGATCCTTATAAGAATTCCCAAATGGTAATGATTGCAATAACTATAATAAATTCAATTGTCAACTTTTAGAATTAATTTCTGATTCCAAGCCTGTTTTCTGGATGAACTTGTTCATCAAAAGCTAATTAGCTTTTGTTATGAATCTACTCTAATTAATATATATAAAAAAATTCAAATGAAAATCCATTTGCATTTTTCTGCACAGTCTGTTCTATTCAGTTTCTATTATTAGTGTGCCATTTTGTAAACTTTGCTTATGCCAAATTTAATAAATAAAGTTTTTATAAATACTGAAAATTATATATAAAAGCAAACTTAAATTTCACACTACAGGGCAAAGATCTATCCAAAATGCCTACAAGAAAAAGAATTTACCAAACAAGGTGTGAATGAAGTGATGCAGCAAGAAAGTTTTTTTCTTGTGAAGATGATTTGCTTATATTGGCACAATTTTCAACCATAGTTCATTATCAGTTTTTTTATAGAGAAGGGGGGGGGGGCAATCAGGAAATGGAAGAAATTGGATTATGTAAAAAACACTCGGAGTTAGAACTTTACTTAAACATTGAAGTGAACCAGGAAGATGCATTTCAGTTCAGCAAAAAGTGCTTTTAACATCTTGCTGATGTTATATTACACCCCCTCACAATATTTTACACAACTCATTTGAATTATTTACATTTTACTATTGTATACAACTTCAAAAACAAGATTCACCAATTGGCTCAGCAATGAAGCAAACTTCCATTAAAGATTTTCAAACTTTAAGTAAAAGGAATCATGCTCATAGTCCTGAGAAAAAAATTATGATAATGATTATAACTATGAGTCTGCTCAAACTGCCATTTAAATATTCAGAGCAGATTTCTCTACTAAATTATTGGAAGGATCCATAATGCCATCCAAACTGATATCATTATTTTGAGTATGGAACTTTCTCCTACTTAGGAATTTTATCCAAAGTGTGTGACTAAGCACCAACATGGAGAGTCTTCATATCATGATAGGTTTCTGGAAATAAATACTATACAAGTTTACTTCAATCAATAGAGAAGTATCCTACATTGTTTCATTTTCATCCGAGGGGGGAGGGGGATTTCATGTTTTGCTCTACATCTAAAAATAACTAAATAGCTATTTATCCACTAATAATTGTTAAAACTAAATATGTATTAATGTCTTATTCTAATACAGTACATATATAAAGAAATATGTATAAAGGTAAACAAACAGATATATAAGTATTCAGAAAGATGGATGGATAAACTAATATTAATTTTGGAAAGGAAAATCTACAAAAAATTAAAGATGTAGTTGTTTTTTTTTTTTTTTTTCACAAGCAAGTATTTAAAAACTGGTTGATTTTTAATTCTATTTTTAATTTATTCTGCTGGTAGAATTTCTCCAACAAATTAATTCTTATCTAAAAACAAAAAAGACGAACAGCCTTGGCTGTTATCCACATCTAAATTACAGCGTTTACTCAGTTTTCTCTCACTGGACTATTTTTAGAACTAAGAATGGGAACAGCATTAATTTTCAGTTCAAAATCCGAGCTTGGAGAGATAGAGAGAGAGAGAGAGAAAAAAAAATATATTTTACTAATTTTATAAGAGCTAAAGTTGACCTATTAACAGTAAAAGATTTCCATTTTGCTCAATCACTTTCAACTTATTTTTGGCACATCACCCCCATACTGACTAACATTTTCTTTTACAAACATTTTTGTTCGCTGTGATTAGATTTTAAGAACTAGAAAATGATACTGAAAAATTTTTTTAAATCATACTAAATTTAAAAAAACCTGAAGGAATAGGCAAATTTTAGATTGGACTGAAGAAATACATCAGTCAGAAAACAAAAATGTTAAAAATTGCATCCAATGTAATTAAACATGTTTAAATATGTGTGTACATGTATGAACAATATACAATAATAAAACTGCTTAAATTCAAATTCAAACTTGTTTTAAACAAGCTTTTCCCTCCATTTTACTAAAGTAATCCAGAAGATTTTTCTCTTAAAGCCATCTGCCTTTGTTTTTCTTTTCTGTATCTTTTACTTTCATACTACTATTCACAGCATAATACAGCATGTGATAGTGATGTTTTGGAACTGAAGATCCATCAATCGCGGCTCCACTATCATTTCTGGTCAATAAACAATTTCATTTTTTATTTCATATATAATAGTAAATAAAATATCAATAACCTCCTTTTTATAAGGCAAGTTTCTCTAAATATTATTCATTCTTTAAAAAAAAAAATCAAGATTCTGATTTTCAATCTTAATGAAAAATGCATTTATAATTAACTAATTATTTTATTAAATGTCATCACTTTAAAACAATAGAATTTCTTCTAATTGATTTATCATCAGTTTAGTTCTTCAGGTTGTTCTAGTGCTCACTCAATTTTGTGATTATGGAGTTGATCATCGCCAATCTTTATCTGATCTGATTCAATTTTTTAATGAATTAGATCATCCCATAATATGATTAAAATATTTTCAATGAGGTTATTTGTAATTTACGTTACTATAGCATTCTTATAAGCTTTACGGATTGCCACAATTCAAGAACACCAATACATTTTTTAGCTTTCTTCAGGATCCAACTACCAGATTCAGAGACAGAGTTGCATTAACTGTTAAAAACAAAACAAATCTATTTACATATCACGAGGCCTACAATAACAAAGATTTATACTGCCAACAAATTGTACAACAACTATTAAACATTTGTACATTTTTACCAATTTAGTTCAATTAACTAGTTAATTGTATCTCTAGCAATGGAAATATACTGTACTTATTACTTTGAAATTATTTTGCTGCATATATATATATAATAATTTTAACCATAAGAGAAAATTTGATTAATGTTATTATGAAATGAAAAAAATTAAAACTGTCAATGAATGAAAATGCCATGATAAATGCTATTGGTTTACACAGTATAAGACATTTCAAGGCCTTTCTACAAAGCACAATTAGAAAGCTAACTAATACCATTAAAAAATTCTAATTAAGCAAGAAATAAAGAAAAAAAATACACAAACAAAAAAGTTGCAAAATTGTCGATGAACAAAAATAATACAACAAATGCCATTAACTTACATAAGACACACTTGTGCAAAATATTTCAGAAACTTTTTGAAAAGTTCAATAAGAAAAGTTGACTAAAAAAAATTCTAAGTGAGAAAATAGAAGTAAAGCATTATTTTTATGGCATAAGTTTGTTTTTGCTTTTAGAGAATGAATTTTGATTTTCTCCATGAGATAGAAAACAGTTAAAATGTAGCATCAAGGAAAACTAATTTCCAAGCAAGAAAGCAGAAAGTCTACAAATAACATGCCTAAATCAGTGAGCTACGAATTTTTATTCAGCTACGTTGTTTACAGTTTTATTTTATGCTTTTAGAAGTTTTATTTTAGTTTTCACTAAAACTGATTAAACAACGAAGTACAACAATTAATTTTATATATATTTCTGTATTTATCTTATCAATTTATTTAAAATGTTTTTCTGCTTAAATAATTGGTTTGGAAGGTAACTTGGCTCTAGGCTATGAGATTACTCTTAAATACATGAATTTCAAAGTAATAAGACATAATGAATAGATGATATGATAAAGGACCTTCTGTAATTAATTAGTTTCTAACAGAAGATGTTATAAATACTTGTATACATTTAAAAATTTTCATTTTTCAACAAAATGTTATTTAAAAAAAAAAAAAATTAAGAATAGAAGCTGTTTTTAGTTCAATACACTTTTAGGAGCTTTATATATATATTTTCCAATTGTACATTAAGAAATATGTGTTAGTTGTTAACTTAAAAAATAATTTATTAATTTATTTAAAAAAACCCATTCGTAATGTTTATTTAAAGGTTTTTATTTTGTTTAGATTTTAATGGTAAACTTGATATGCTGGAATCATTTTCATACTTTGTCAGCATCTTTCTTTTTGTCACTATCTTTTTGTTTATGGACTTTTTAAATTCACATTTGTTTAATATTAATAAGTTCACTATACACTTACTAGAAAAATAAATATTAACAAATAATGTGCAAATTTTATTAAAAATTTGTCCATGAAATTATCCTTTAAAATAACTGTAATAAAAAACGCCACTGGAAATATTAAATACCATCACTTGTTTTTAGTCATTTTATTTTAGACATTTATTGTATGCCCCTGAAATTGTATAATTGAACAAAAAACTGTTTCATCTTTACCAAACTAGTAAATATACAAGTACCAATTTAAATTAATTTTACATATATCCTAATAGCTTAAATTCCATCTTCATATAAGCACTCACATCAAATATTTTAATATTTGTCTGAAGGCTTGTAATAATGGTATATTATTAGATGTCATATGTTCAACTATTTCCATCATCAATGAGTTAATGTTGGATGTATTGAAAATTTTAAACTTTATTTAAACTTTCCAAATACAAACAACTTGTTAGTAATAACACACAAATAGACAACACAGGTTAGTAATTACACAACATTTCAAGTAGTAGTATTCTCCACTCTTCTTCAGGTGTTTCTGGCCTATATGCCTTTGACAGAATAGCTTAATTGATAGAGCATTTGCCTTAAATTTGATATTCAAGAATCTAAATGTGCAAGTTCAACTTCTAAGCAAATATTGTCACTGTGCATATAGGCCAGCAACACCTGAAGAAGAGTGGAGAATAATACTACTCGAATGCGTAATTACTAACCTGGGTTGTCTATTTGTGTGTTATTAATAACAAATTGTTTGTATTTGGAAAGTTTAAATAAAGTTTAAAATTTTCAATACATTCAACATTAACTCATAGATGATGGAAATAGTCCAACATTCACATCTAAATATTTTAATTCTTGTTTAATATTAATATTTTACTATGTGTCTTGATACACAATTCCATATCCCCAATCCAAACAAATACTTTTGCTACAGTTAATTACAGGTCAACATTTTAATTCTTAACTTAATAATTAATTTTCAAATTTTCTCAAATGTTGTAAATTAGTACTACCCCCCCCCCCACCTACATTGTCTATGCAAGTCAATTTATGATTACCCCCCCCATACAAATTTCTTTAAAACAAACTTCTGTAATCATTACACTTTTAAAAAAAAATTACTGTCTTTATTTGATTAGTTTTCTTAGAATAAATAGCAGCTAACATAAATAATTTTCCATTTAGCCTAACTTTTTTATATTTTAATGTTTTAATTTCTATATGAAATTTATTACATATTGCATCAATGCTATGTTATTCATCAATTTTACAACTAACCAAACTTTTGAGCACTACTAAAATGAATTATTCCATCCCCCATCAAATATGCTTATGGATTATGAACACAATTATTATCCAAAAATAACATAATAAAAAATTAAATGAAACAAAGTAAAAAGCAAGCACTGTCTCTCTCTAACAAAGATATCAGGCATTGCAGAACTAAAGAAAATTCTTTAATAAAATGCATGAGTGATTAGTTGAAATCTTCTACCAATAAGCATATCAAATGTGATATAGTGTAATTGATTCCAGATATCCTATATGGTTAATGTTGCAAGCCAATAGAAGCTTGATAGGATCACTATAAACTAGATTTATACAAATTTCACACATATGGAATAACTCGTCATATTCTTCCTAAAAAGCACATGTGATGAATGGCAATGTCCATATAATGGCAGACCCATTAATTATTGATTAGCCCATTGAAAAAGACTATTGCCCAAAATTATCAAAATGTCAATTAAAAGTTACAATCAGCGTATTGAAAGCAAAGCTTTATTAGCGCTGACAATTATGAAGTGCTGAGCATGTTTTTGGCTGGATACAATCATAGACATTTGTATCTTTTACTTATGTTACAGTTTCAGCGATAAAACATTTAAAAGTCCCTTACTTTTACAAAATGTCAATTATGTGCTATGAAAATCAATGTTTGAGTGAAAATCCATTTGTAGACTTGTTTCTTGGAAAGAAAAAAAACAATAAACAGCCATAACAATGAATTTTCCACTGAAATTAAAAGTTCAACAGGTAAAACTGTCAAAAATTTGGACTAGTTTATTAATGGAGTGCAGTATTACAAGTGCAAAAACTTTAAAATTAGTGATTTCCAATTACATATTTATGTGGAAAACTTTATCACAGTATTCAGAAACAAAAACAGAATTATAGAAAAAGGCTGAATATAAAAGCTGAGTTGTTATTACAAATAACAACTATAATTCTAAATTTCTCTTAATATAAAGCAAACTTACACAAATGACTAATTTTCAGATGGAAGTTACATTTTTTAACCCACTATAATTAGCTTCTTTTTTTTTTTTTTTGCTAGGACAGTGCTATTTTAAGGATTTCTTTGTTTTTATTTGTTTGAAAATCTTTTAAAACTTTATACTCCACATTTTTTCCAGTTATTCTATATGGTTCAATGATTACAAAAAGTCTAAAAAATTCTGGTGTAAATATCAAATTTGTTGTTTATTTCTAGTTATATCTATATATTTTACCTGATAATCTATTCCTGTAATATTCTGCATTATATTATGCAGACATATAAATTTTGGCTTTATAAAAAATTCTGTATACTAAACAAACAACTTGTGATGTTTCTAAAAGTTATGGCCAGATATGCACGACTAGACTTGTTATAGTTGGCTCAAGATCATAAGCATATCAAATTACCTAAAGAGACATATGCCAATATTTCTCAGTCTATGGCTTGACAATTTTGTGGGAGGAAATTGCAAGCATCAATTTTTTATTAATACAACAAAAACATCAAATGAAGATGAAGTATGCCAATTATTTTTTGTTTCATATACAGGATTAATTTAGAAAGATAAACTTGATATGTAGTGAGCATATCTTTACCTAATTTATGAAATAGTAATGTATATGTATATATCACAAAAGTCTTTCCCTTCTCTTTCTATATTTACATCTAAATGTTTCGAATAGAAATTAAATATATACTTCACTTAAACTTCCTTTTTCTCTTTCTTTATTTATATTCAGAATTAAATACTATATTTGAAATATATATAGTTCATATAAAAATATATGTGAAGTGGAATCATGAATTATGCTTTACCTAATTACATAATTTCAATTAAACGCTATACAAAAAAAATATAATAAACCCAACTAACAAAAAATGAGAATATTTAGAGCAGTAAAAAAATATCTGGAAAAAAGTAAGGCTTGATACCTACATGGATAATAAGTACAGCCAACTCTCAGTGATCATCCAGGATTTGTTTAAAGAATTAGCAATTTTAGAAAGAATACACATATTTTGAGATGAGAAATAGAATTGTGTTGTTGTTGTTGTTATTGCTATTATTATATTTTGAGGGAAGAAGACAGTTTTGTACTTTGAGAGTTTATTTAGTTGTGCCTTCTTTGCTAGTGATGTGATAAGGATTCTGGCATTGACTTGAGAGCTTGATTTTGTCATAGTACTTCATGTTGTTTTATTTCTTCATTGCACCAACCATTTTATATAACTTTATATTATTTTAAATATTATTACTTTTTGTCTCTAAGTCTCTAGTCATAAGAGCAAGGAATTTCATACATCCAAATATATCGCAAATGTTAGCCTTTAATACTTAATGAGCATGGTTCAAGTATGTGATGGATCATTAACTTTGGTTCACTATTTATATAATCCTCTAAGTCTCTGAGTTACTCACGGAGCAAAGATGTTATAGTGATATATATTTTTTTGTTGTTTGGGTTATTGTTGACTTTTATGTTAAAACTGAAATAATTATTCATACTTGCATTATGTATCTTAAGATTGGTGGTCAGTCCTTATACATCTTAAAATTGCAGATCAAGATTCAGTTATAGACAAATGTTTGTCTGATCTTCCAAGAAAAAAAAATTTAAATTGAGAAATGAATTATTATTATTATTATTATTTTGAGATATATAAAATAAAATAGCATTATTGGTTAAATATATACCCAGAACAAGACATAAATGTGGTAATGAGACATGGAAATTGTTTTCACAATTTCAGTATCTTATTTCTTTTGGCTATGCTTTCTTGAAATAAAGCTAGTCTAATCTTACAACCTTATCACTAACATAGATATGTTAAAAGAACAGAAGAAAATAAATAATATAAGCAAAAGTACTCAGACAGGAATTTTTTTCTTCTTCTAAAAGTCACAAGCTATTTATTTATTTCAACTTATTTATAAACAGTAAAAGATATATTTTTTGTTGTAAGAAAAACAATTTAATTTTTTTTGTTTAAATTGATTTGTAATAAGAAATAAAAGTTCTCTTATTTATTACATGTAATTTGGAATAGTGTTCAAAGACAAAAAAAAGTTGTGAGAGATGCAAATTTTTTCTTCTTTTAATTTTGGTGTTTAGAAAATAAGCTTTGGGAGAAAGCTTTCCTGTTTTAAGAAAGTTCTAATATCATGATAAATTAAGGCTTTTTGATCAATTCAAGCAGAAAAAACTCTTTTAACAGCATCTCAGAAAATTATGCTGTTTAAAACAATAAAGCTAATTTGTGAATTATTAACACAGCTAATATAGAAAACTATGGATAGCTAAAAATCGCAATATGAAGGGGTAAAAAAAATTAATTAATGCTCTAGTACAACAATATCTGGAATTATGTAGTTTCCTGCAAATACTAATTTTAACAGTGTCTCATTCCAACATGCAACAACCTTTGAGGATCAAGAAGTAGCATTAGCTATCATCTTTCACT
This sequence comes from Epiperipatus broadwayi, assembly GCA_028023455.1. Classification (NCBI taxonomy): domain Eukaryota; kingdom Metazoa; phylum Onychophora; class Udeonychophora; order Euonychophora; family Peripatidae; genus Epiperipatus; species Epiperipatus broadwayi. Next base: position 1,453,071 of record JAQFVV010000105.1, on the reverse strand, counting down.
GATTTCTGTCAGCCTATTCATAATGAATAAAGTAATCCAATCTTACCATCATTCTATTCTGAGAATAATTCAAGAGAAGTACATCAAATGAAGTTTTAAAATTTTAAATTGTTTTACAGATAATTTTTAAAAAGTGTTTCAATACATATTTTTAATAAAGTGTAAAATCAGTTCTGATGCATTGTAAGATAAATTTTTATTTAAAAATAAAAGGCCTTTAGAAAAAAAAATACAATTTATAGCAAATATTAAATTTAATATTAATATTTTCTAAATAATTTTAACATTTGGTTTTTCCTTTAAATATGTATTTACTTATTTTATTCTCAATCTATTTTTTTTTTTACAAATGCTGAAGCAAATAGAATTTAGAATTAATTTCCGATTCAATTATTAATAATTAATATTTATTATTACTTAATATAGTTGCTTATCGACTGAATGATATTTTGTCAATCTTTATTCATATTATTATAATTAAATAATAATAATTATATGATTGCTTTATATTGGATATACATATATCAGGGTGCATAAGTTAAATTCAATCTAATTAAATAAATTTTCTCTGATGTATACTTTATTTTTTTTATGCATTGGATTCATCCCTAAATATCATATAATGTGTAAATATTGTAATTAAATTTTTTATTATATATCTATTATTTTAAAACTAATTGTCCATTTCTCTCTCATTCCACACCTAGTTAAATATAGCTAAATGCACACACACATGCTGTGAAGCATTGCCATGTTTTTCAGAGGAGGTAACATGAACCCAATCTATAAATGCTTCTCATTTTAGAGATGGCACCCTAATCTGCAGTATGGCAGGTATGTTTTAAATGAATAAATAGCATCTATAGTGGCAAGAGATAGACCCTCCCTATACTTAGACATGTTTGATGGAAATGATGGTCAGGAAATATGGCTGGATACTCAGTCTGACCATAATTACTTAGAATATTAAATTTAAAAATAGTCTGGCATTATTCCTAATACCCATTAACTCATACATTCTCACAAAGAATTGTATATATCTAGAAAGAGAAGTAAAACAATAGGCCCAGTTTAATATTAATACATTTTCTTCAGTTTATGTTGAAAATATATATATATATTATTTTTCCTTTATTATTCTTTCCAAATTTGACATAACAGTATTTTGTGTAATAAAATGTTTTCTGAGTGTAATGCTAAAAGTTTTACAAAATTTTAGAACATACTAAATTAGAGAGATCCTAATTTCTTAACAAGATCACTATTATACTTATACAAGAGAAAAGTTATTTCTACAAGAGAAAAGCTATTGAAAAACAAAGAATATCATCCAGAGCATATTTAATAGTGATGAAACTCAAACATTTCATTATTACTTTTTTTTTTTTTAAACTAAAAATGATAGTTTGTTTTTCTTATTAGTATTGCTTCAGTAATTGCATGAGTGAACACCTATTAGATAAAAATGTGTCCCTCCAATTTACTATTAATAACTATGCATATATATTTAAACTTTGTTTATATTATAATCTTAATTTATATATACATACCATACATATAAATATGTCTGTGTTATATACATGTATTGAATACTACTATACATTTGCAGTTCAATAAATAATATGTATCTAATCAATGTTTATCTAAAAAATGTGAACAGTTATATGTTATATACATTTGCACACAAGAGGCAATTTTAAATAAAATAGTGTATCTACTGTCTCCACTATATAGTATTAAATATGATAAAATAGAAACTCATATAACATTAAAAGACTAGTAAAAGAATACATTTATAACAAAATTCTAACACAACCATGATTTTGGCTATTGCACAAATACATTTTTTAGGAAAAGGACAACTAAACAACACATTTATGTAAATAAAGGGATTTGAACTTAATATTTTTTAGTCCATTTATCCTCCACTCTATTTCAAGCAACCAATGCACATAATCATGCACATTTATATAATAGACTAACATATTCCCATAATTCATTATAAATTCCAACTATCTTTAATGTCAAATGAAGTTTAATATTAAATGAGACGGAGTTTGAAATAAATTATGGGAGATGTGATAATCTATTATACAGAAATGTGTTATGTTAAGTTGATTTTGACTTGAGAAATCTATATGTGCAAAGGAGAAATCATGGTATTAACAGAATTTTAATATAAGTTTATTAATTTATTAGTACTTTAATGTTATATGATTTTCTCTTTTATCTCATTTATTATTATATAATAAATCATAAATAGTATGCTAAGATGCATATTCCTACACTGGCCAAAAAAAACAATAAAATATTTTCCCCCACTTACCGCTTCACTTTTGCACCCCCCCCCTCATGAAGAAGACTCTTGAACAACTCAAAGGACAGACTCGAACCTGATCTTATCCCTTGCATGGTATATGGAATCCAGTGCCTCCAGACAGGATGCAAATCTCAAGGAATCCTGGGTGTCTTTATCCACATGAGCAGCATCAATATGCATACAAAAAAGCCACAGTCAAGTCAGTGTAGCTCAGTTTTTTCTGAGCATCAGAAATCCACATGGCATTTCTTCATCCCTATCTCAGCAGCCATTCAATATATAAAGAGAGACGATTCCAGACAAAATATCAGAAACATACTATATAGCTAACTCCGCACACTCCCTCAACCATAAAGATTCATCTTTCTCACTCTCCAGAAAATGGACTCTCTGATTTTTAACAACACGATTCTATTTTACATAAATTTAAATATCCTCTGTTATACATATACAAACTTGCACATCTTTTCCATTACCTTATAACATTCTCCAGCTATTAATATGAGAGCAGTAAAACAAGCTCTTGAAAGCACTTAGCCTTAGTTTTGTTTTTCAAATTTCATAAACACTGCAGCTGTACCTTAGCACACTATTTATGATTTATTATATTACTTATATAGTTTAAGGCATTATTTAATTTTCTAGTATTAAATATGTACATATTAAACAACCACTTTAAAAAATGTAAGGTGCAATAAGAATATACATTTACAATATGCTTCAAGTTAAATATTTATTGTTAACATATAACTAATACTTAAACAATTTTTTTTGTACTTCATTTTATAGGGGTAAAATTGGACTTTTAAAGGCATAAAATAAAAAGCATAAAAAAAATATTGCGTAATAAGAGTCATAAAAAGATGCAGATTTTTGGGTTACCCATTCAAGATTTAGAGTTTTCATTTAATCATTTGGAATTTTTACATTTTTGTCATGGCAACATTATTCAGTTCTCTGTCTTTGCTGTTCAAACTCATGATTAAAATTATTACATGTACACTGAAAAATTTTTTTTAAATTATAAAATATTTTTGCTATTAAAATTGCAAATATATATATATGAACATAATTAAATGAATAACTTTTTACAAAACTTGACAAATATTTCTGACACTATAGAAAACTGAAAGGTTCTAAAAATTTTAATTTTTAAACTTTCATTATAATCAATGGCAGCTGGCCCATCAGCACTGCAGTACCCCCAAGGAAAATATTAATTATTAAATGTGTGCTTGAACTAGTATGAACATTGCTACTATAATATAAATGATTTATATACCTTGATTTTTTTTTTTTTTTGGTATTCTCTTGCTGCAGTCTGTAATAAGATTTCCAACATAGTGAAGATAAAAAAAATGGTACTGTACTCGTGAGTTTTCAAGTAAACCAAGAAGGCATCCCGTATTTTTGATAAATATACAATTTTGATGGCCTATAATCTATCGAAGATATACTAGTTGTTAAATTAAAATAAAATTAATAAATCAATTGTTAAACTTAAAAAAAAAAAGAATAAATATCAATAACTTTCATTAAGAAGCTTTATTTCAATATATATATTTTTTGCTTATATTATAATGTGGGAAACGATAAGACACTCTTAACATTGTCTTACTTTGGTTTAATTCAGTATGTCATTGTCTTACTTTGGTTTAATTCAGTATGTTGTTGTTTTTTTGTCAGCAGTTTTTTTTTTGGTAAATTGTCATAGCAATAAAAATTTGGGATTTTTGTATCACAGAACATGATGCAATGGACTATTTCCAAAGATACAGGATCCTACCCTCCCAAAAAATGTGAATTAATGGTCATGATATGCTTGCCGCCACTGACATGAATAATGTCTAAATATTGTATTTATATATATATTTATTTTTCTGTTAATAAGTTAATCCAAAAAAAAAAGAAAATAATCTGTAAATATTATAATTAATTTTTCCACAGTGATTTCTTTTTTTGAACAGTAATAAAAAATAAAATGTAAATATTAAATATGATGTTTCCTAGCAGGCATTTTTGTAAACATTTTTGGGTTGCTCCAAAACTGGAAATTTATCAAAAGTATGTTTGCCATCTTGGTTTATTTAAAAATTCACAAGTACCAAAAAAATTTACTTAGAGAACATAAACAATCTTTGCAAAACATAATTAAAAATAAATTTTCATGATATATAGAACTAAAGCATTCTAAAAATCAATGTCAAAATGAGTACATTATCTGAAATACTATGATTTAATTAACTAATTTTTATTTAACCAATGGAAAATTTTATTTCTTTCAGAGAAAAAAATTATTACCATAAACATAAGGAATATTAGAGTGAAAGCCACAGCAATAAGCGATACATTACAATTCTTGATCTAGTTATTATTTAATTCAATTTTTGTAAAAAATATAATAATAATAATAAAATGGTGAGTCATTGATTTATAAAATGTTTCTTAAATATTGTAACAAAAATGCATACAAAAATTCAAAGTTTTATTCATTAGGCAACTACTAAAAAAAGAAAAACATAAAATAAGTATAGTAAAAGTAAATTTAAAAATATGCATTATATTAACTCAATTTTCTTTTTTGAACTTAATATACTTTACTTTAATGAATAATGCTTAAATGAAATATTAACTTCATAACTTCAAAATGTCAGCCATAATATGTAAAACTGCTATTTAACCCTTTTCCTGCCTCTTACCGCCCCTCCAATTTCATTTTTTTTTATTTTAATTTTTTTTTTGTTTTTTTATTTTTTTTTTTTTTATTTTTTTTAGTGGTTTTTTTTTTCTATTATTTTTTTTAAAAAAAAAAAAAAAAAAAAAAAAAAAAAAAAAAAACAAAAAAAAACAATGAAAAAATTGATCTGTCGACCAGCTCCCCGCAAACAAAAAACCAAATAAGAAAAAAAAAAAAAAAAAAAAGAACAAAAAAAAAAAAAAAAAAAAAAAAAAAGAAGAGGTTTATTTTCTAATATTATATTAAATAATAAAAAATATATTATGTATATATAAAAAATATATAAATAAAATAATAAAAAAAAAAAAAAATTAATTTATAAAAAAAGAAGAGATTAATAAAAAAAAATTTTATATTTAAAAAAAAAAAAAATTTTTTTTTTTAAAAAAAAAAAAATATATTTCCCCAACCACTTTGTGTTTATATGATATTTTTTTTTTTAAAAATTTAAAATTTATAAAAAAAAAAAAAAAAAATATTTTTTAAAAAAAATTTTTTTTCCTTTTTTAAAACAAAAAAATGTAATAATATATTTTTTAAAAAAAAATAAAAAGAAAATAAGATAAAAAGGGGAAAAATTTTTTAAAATTTAATTTTTCTCAATTTTGGAGCGGGCCAATTAAAAGCTTTGATTTTTAGCTGACACAACCAATAATATAATTAGCGGTTAAAAGGTTAAAACAAAACAAAAATAATCACAGCAATTGAAAGCAATTATTATCCACTATATTTACACATAAGACTGTTTTTGTTTAATTTTAAATTGCCTTCTTTAAAACTGATATTTAACATTTATATTTTGAATTAGCAGTAACAAATTAAAATGTTTACATATTGTATTTTTTTACAAAACAATTTCAATCTATAAGATATTTTGAAGAATCTACTTCCCTTGTCTTCAGGAAAAAACTGTACATGCAATTCAATTTTCATTGTACAATTGATAATCTAATAAATAAGCTACTGGTCAATTATGTTCAAAGGAAATTTTATTGTATTTGCTATTTATATATTTGTACACTTGTACATAAATGTAATTTTTTAGTTGGTTGGAAAGTATCTATCTACCATGTAAGGAGAGATATATTCAGGGAACCATAAATAAGATGTTTTTTTTTTTAATATAATTACAATGTATACCGAAAAACTACTGCTTAACATCTGAGTAAGAAATATTTCAGAAAAAAATGTTACTTAGATAAAAATATGATAACAGATATTAGTATTGTTAGTCTTTATCAGAAAGCTTCATATATGTAATATGGTAATAAAATCAAAACAAAATAGTTTCCCTTTTATATATATATTTATTCCCGAAATAAAGTTGTAAATACTTGCAAACATTTCTTTATAAAACTGCAATGCTATTGCTAATGTGATACTGTTGTAATACCATAGGTCTCTCTCATACTGATTTCCTGAATTAAGAAAACATGTAGCAATAATTCAAAAACATAACTCTTATTGACTCATTGAAAATTTCCCCATGGTTTCAAAGTACTCATGTTGCAGAAAACTTAAAAAAATATTACATGTAAATATTGAATAAATTTTAATAACCATACTATTATATATAAATTTATAATACATTCTACTACTTTTGCTTTATTAAATAAAATTAATAAATAATATCAATACTATAAAAAAAAAATTTAATATGCATTGGATAGGTATTTATATAGATTGAGGTTGTTAATTGTTATTGATATTGTTTAGGTGTTGACTGTTTCATGTATTTATATTTCTTTTCTTTTTTTCATTTATTATAGTCCTTTTTCATTGAATATATGACCATAATGTTGTCAAAAAAATTATAAACTTTTAATTGAATTATAAATAAATCTTGAGATGGTTCATATATGAATGAAAATCAATTTGATGATATGAAATTAAATTATATACAAACAAGGTGTCTGTTATTTCAATTTATTTATAATTCGATTAATTAAAAGTTTGTAATATTTCTGTATAATAACCTATAATTTTTAAATTAAAAATATTCTTTTTTCCTCTCTCTTTCATTTATTTAATGCAAAATATATGTCAGTTTAATTAGCACTTTATTTTCATTTATTTATTTTTGATAAAATTTTCTAAAATTCAGCAGAGGAAAATTATCTTTTTTTAAGATCAACTACAGCAAATGTGGAAAAAAATAATGATTAAAGTTTGAAATTGTTATTATCTTAAAAAAATAAATAAATAAAACTAATAAAGTACAATGGTCACATTAAAGGAGAAAAACTCCAAAGCATTCACATTAATAACCTTTATTAATTTACAGAATTACACTTTTCTTTAATTTGATTTTAAGACATATATTTATCAACTTATTTATTGTATTGTTAATGTCTTAATATTTTTTTTGTATAAAACTGCAAATAAAATATATTATTTACTGATGCTAAAATAATAAAACCTGCCAGTCATGAAAATATAATGGTAATTACATATTTTTGCTTGAATTTTAGAAATCACTGAATTATTGCTAGTCAAACTATTAGTATTGTAACTATAAAAAAAAAAAAACAATTGCAATATAAAAATTTAAATAATCTTGTATATACCATCCCACTATCTCAATGAGATAAAAAACCTCATTAAAGTTTATAGCATAACTCTAAGTATTAATGATTAAAATAAAAGGTACAAAAACAGTGGCAAGCAAGGCTAACTATTATTTATACAGTGTTCTACTAGTGGAATTAAAGTATTTAACTTAAGACATAACTCAAGCTGATGACAATATATTCATAACAATTTTGAGTTAGTGCAAAAATCTTTTTTCTTTGTCAAGAAAAAAGGGTACTTATGTATTAAAACTGTTATGCCTTTTCACATCCATATCAGTCTGCTGATAATTTTCTAATATTGCAATGTCATCAAATAATGTGTACACTGGAATTTCTGACAAACTTAAGTGATACATTTGTCAAAATAAATCATGTATGCAAATTATTTCATGACATTTTCACAAGATTTAAAAAGTTATCTGCAGACTGAGACTATATGAAAAGGTGTAGCAGCTCTAATACGTAATACGAATTGCTCCAGACTAAATCTGAAAAAGTACATTTTTAACAATACAAAAAATATAAATTTGTACACAACAATAATAAAAATAACACATTACAATATTAAATTAAAATGGCACTTTGTAATGTCAATGACACCCCCTCCCACAAAGTGTGGCATTCTGCCATTGCACACACAGCCAGCAATTCCCAAATTTTACTTAAAATTAAAAAAAATACTATGTATATTAACTCTGGCATAACATTACAAAACAGGTACTAAAGCAAAATACCATATATATTCTATCACTTAAATAAGTATATTAACTACAAAAATAATAAGTACATTCACTACAAAAAGAAAAAAAAAGATGCCTATTAACTATGGCAGAAAAGTAAAAAATGGACAGATTAAAAAAACAATAACTTACATCTAGATGGTACTTTTACAAAATCCACTTTTATTACATCTAAGGCTTAGTATATTTCAATATACTTGTATTTAAAAATGAGTTAATGCATTTGTTTATATGATACAACAGTTGAATGGGATCTTGATTGAGAAATGTTTAAGAGCATTTATTTTGTTAAAAAAGAAAAAAAAATTAGTAAACTTTTATCAAAACGTAAAAAAAAAATTTATTCAACTTTTATTAAAACAGAATCAATAAAATGAACTGATTATTTTAATACAGTCCAGTGAAAATATCATCTTCTTTGTGCAGCTGGCATATCATACATATCAAAGTTCTTCAATTTTATACACTTTATGAGGGGAAAAAAAATGTTAACTTTTACTAAAACAGAATCAATGAGTGAACTTATTTTTTAACTATCATCCAGAATGCTACGAAAGTGGCATCTTCTTTGCATTCATTTGGTAATTTCATGCCAGAGTTAATATACATAGTATTTTTAATTTTAAGTAAAATTTGGGAATTTCTAGCTGTTATTGTGATGGCAGAATGCTATACATTGTGCCGGAGGGGGTGGGAGATGTCTTTGATGGCCCAAAGTGTTTTTTTTTTTAAATTCACAACTACATGTTTTTATTTGGTACCATAATTGCTATGATGAAACAAAAACTCACAATTACCTACTTTTATTTAGTATATAATGTGTTTTTACTATTTTTGTGTACAAATTTATCACTTAAGTTTGTCAGAAGTTCCAGCGTTCACATTATTTGATGAGATCACAGGGTTTATTTGATAGGAGTGCAAATTTAAAAATTTATGGGTGGCACAACACAGATACGAAAAGGTGTAGCAGGTCTAATATGTAAGTATCAAAAAAAAAACATTTTCTCATAAGTATTTAGGTACTTTGGTATTATTCCTGCTATGGCATATTACTTCTGCGATATCCGGGTCTGGTAATAATTATTCAAAGTTTCCATTTATGATGACATGTCATTCAAGAATCCTGGCATGACTAATCCATGTCAAATATTTACAAGTTATCAACTTTTCACATATATACATGTAACCAAGTTGTAAAACATGCTAACCTGTATTCAGTCCGCCACAGTGGTTCCATCCCCTCTACAATATAATACATCTCTTGCAGCATTTGTAAGTGTTATAGTTTTATATTTAAAAATACATTTACAGCTAACTTTTTATATTTGTATGGTTTTTTTTTTGCTAAAACTTTATATATATATATATTTTTTTTAAAAATTTAAAATATAAGGTTAAAGCTACAATTCACTATTTTTAGATAAAGCTAAAACTTTATCTTACAGTTCGCCATTTCTTTTAAGGTTTAAAAAACCCCATAAAACAAAAAAACTTTTCAGGACTCTTTTTCATATTTTTCCTTTTTCAATAACAAATGCATCTCTCCATCATTAGAAATGTTTTTGTTTTTTTTTAGATTTGATGTTTGGTATTACACATGCAAGGTGTTTATGAAGCACAAAATGCTGCATTATGCTGGGGGTGAGGGAGGATGGTTTTGATGTTGCAAAGTGCTGTAAAAAAAAAACTTCACAACTACCTATTTTTATTTAGTATCATAATATGTTTTTTTCCTTTTTTCATAATGAATATGCTTCCATTTATTTATTTTTTAGATTTGAAGTATTATTCTGCTTACATATTATTCTAAGTTTGCAAACATTTAAAATAATGCCTCCATGAGATCTGCACTCAAATTTTATTGATTAACTTTGTCTGCATATCTCTTTGGAAGTGTTATTTTAAACATACTGTAAGATTAAAATAATATGTCACCGGAGAAATGCACCATAGCAAAAATAATACTAATTAATGTAAAAATTAGACTTACTTGTTTTGTCTTGAATACAAAACAGTGCTTTTAATATTCTTGCATTCCAAAATATGATAATCAAATGTAATTTATAAATAAATTTTGATTAAGAATGGTTCATTGACATTAAAATGTAACAACTATGACAACACCAAAATGGAATTAAGAAACATATTTTACCTGTCTCAAATGAAGTTTTCTGAATGCATAATCAGGAAAAAACCTTTTATGATCTTCTTCACTTACTTTATAAAACATGGCTTCATGATTTAAAGTATGTTTTGTCTAAAACACATAAATAAAATAATGAATATATAAAATGAACATATAACATGATTAATAAAAACCATTTATTAACAAATAGAAATATACATGTATATATATATAAAAAAACAAAACAATAAACAACAAATAATAATTATATATATATACAAGTAATTTTTTATCCAAATTCTAACAGGATTAGCATATCTTTTTCTCAAGTAGGTAGTCAATAGCCACAACGGCTTTCCATTGAATTATTAATCTGTATATAAATATCTAATCATTTTCAGACACAGGCTAACTATGGATAAAAAGATATATAAAAACTCTCCATGGAGCACTTACCAGCTAAGTAAGTAATGTCTTTTCTTACATTGTTTCACTTAGAAAGTTAAGAAGGTTTTGTTCAGTATATCTTTTCTTACATTGTTTCACTTAGAAAGTCAAGAAGGTTTTGTCCAGTAGTGGGCTATGTAAAATACTGATTACTTTTCATTTCTATAGTATGAATATAAAGAGTGGTCCAAAAATAGATTTACAATTTTTTATTAATTTCTTAAAAAAATTTTATTGAAGCTTTTGGAATCACTCTGCATTCATAAAAGTACATAAAGCTTTTTCTAAATAGTGAGATCAATTGCTTCCAAAAATGTCTTATAAATCAAAAATCTTATATAAAATTATAATGATTCCTATAGCAAAAAGTTAATTTTATACTCTACATTCAAAATATTTATAATAAATATTAAAAATCTGATTATAAAAACAAGGCTTAAAATTGAAAAAAAAAAAAACAAACACTGATAATTAATAAATAAACATTGTGCTAAGAATAAATACTATAAACAGAAAAAACACCAACTTCTGCATATATAATATATGATAAAAATTAAAATTTAAAATACTATTTTGAGATTTCTATATAAACAAAACTGATATCAGATGAAACATGATTTGTTAAATTAAAATGAAGCATGTAAAAACAAAATTAACATAATGTATATTTTTAGTTTCTATCTTCTGTCCACAATGCTTTTGTAATTGTGGAGATTGATGGTGTATAGGACACAATGGCAAGATTAGTTATACAACTTAATATCAGATACCAAATGCAGATGATTCAGATTTATGCACCAACAAGATCTCATAGTGATGAAATAGTAGAAGATTTTTATATGGATGTATAAAAGGCATTTGATCAGAGTAAATAACATTTTAAAATTGTTATGGGAGAATTTAATGCTAGAATTGGTAAACAAATGAAAAATGAAAGCGCTGTAGGTAATTTTGGTTATGGTAATAGAAATGAGAGAGGACATAGACTTGTGGAGTTTGCAGAAAAAGAAAAACTTTATATTATGAATTCTTTTTTATGAGAAAAATGTTAAAAGAAAATGGACATGGAAGCATCCAAATGAAGGTACAGCAGAAGTGGATTATATTTTGACTAACAGAAAATACATATTTCAAGATTGTAATATTCTTAATAAATTTAACACAGGAAGTGATCATCGATTAGTAAGATGTAAGATATGTGTTAATGCAAAACTAGAGAGACAAAAATTATTAAGAAAAACAATACTTACAGTTGATATTCCTAATCTTCAGAAACATTCTAATAAATTTAAATTAGAACTTATACAAATTGGTTTCAAGTATTAGTAGATTTTGAATTATAATTCACATTTGAATAAATTAATATGAAAATAACTGATACACTTTTAAAAACTGCAACAAAGATAGCTGGTAGAAAAAAGCAGCAATTGATCAATAAAATTTCTACTGAGACTAGAGAATTTATGAAGAAAAGAAGAAATATAAAGATGTACAAAAATGATGCATTAAAAAGAATTGAATATCTCGGATTTTGTAAAATGATGCGGAAAAGAGTTCAAAATGATATAAGAAAGTATAACTGTGAACTAGCAAGGAAAGCTGTAGAAGAGAATAAAAGACTCAAGAGTGTAAAACAACATTTTGGTATTTGTAGGAAATTTATATCTGCAATAAGAAAAAAAGATGAAATTATTACTAAAATGAGAGATGACATCATGAAATGGATAGAAGACTTCTATCAAGAATTATATAGTAATAAAGAACAATTACCTCCTATATCTATTACATCTTCCAAATTGCCCAAAATTTTAAATGAAAAAGTGAGACATGCAATTAAATGTATGAAGAAAAGAAAGGTGCCAGGTAATGATGGAATTATAATTGATATATTAAAAGAAGCAGGTGAAGAAATAGAATTTTTTTTAGCAAAGTTATATTCCAAATGTCTAAATGAGAAAGATGTACCAGATGATTGGAAGAATGCAATATTAATATTAATATTTTAAAAAGGTGATAAGGAAGATATTAGAAATTACAGACCTATCAGCCTTTTATCAGTTTTATACAAAATTTTTACAAAGATAATTACAACTCGTCTACAGAGAACATTGGATTTCCACCAACCAAGAGAACAAGCTGGATTTAAAAGTGGTTTTAGTACAATATATCATATCCAGATATTGAGAGAAGTTATAGAAAGGAAAAACAAATGTGAATTGCCATTATGCTTTGGATTTCTAGATTATGAAAAGGCATTTGATTCTATAAACATTTCTTCAGTGATTAAAGCATTGGATGATCAAGATATAGATCCAGGATGTTGTCATATTTTAAAGAATATTTATAAAAAAGCAACAACAACAATTAGATTACACAATGATACTGAGAAAGTTAACATTAAGAAGGGTATAAGACACGGTGACTCCATATCTCCAAAACTTTCTACAGCAGTGCTGCAAGAAGTATTTTATGGATTAAAATGGGTAAATGGAGATTATTTAAGTCATTTAGATTTTGCAGATGTAGTTGTTTTTGCAAATAATGCTTTAGAGCTGCAGGAAATGTTGCAGGAGTTATCAGATGAAAGTAAGAAAGTAGGACTAAAGATAAATGTTAAAAAGACTAAAGTAATGTTTAATCGATTTGCTCAAAATATGAAAATAAAGATTGATTATGATGAATTAGAAGTTAACAGTTACAAATACCTTGGTCAGATTATTAATACAGATGGAAACATAATGGATGAAATTAATCATAGAATTAAACTTGGTTGGAGTGCTTTTGGTAGAAATAACTTGATAACTAAAAGGAAATATGCCTATGTGTTTGAAAAGAAAGGTTTTTAATAAATTGTGTTTTACCAGTTCTTACTTATGGATATGAGGCTTGGACACTTAATAGAAGAGCAATAGAGAGACTTTAGACCACTCAAAGAAGTATGGAGACATGCATGTTGGGAGTAACAAGAAGAGATCGAAAACACAATATATGGGTAAGAGAACAAACATGTGTTACTGACCTCATTGAAAAAATTAAAAGACTGAAGTGGAGTTGGCTCTGGACATATTGCTAGAAGAGATTATAATAGATGGACAAATGAAACCTTAAACTGGATTCCAAAAGATTGTAAAAGACTCAGAAAGAGACCACATGTGAGATGGATGGATGAAATAAGAAAGTGTGCAGGGATGATGTGGAGAAGAGAAGCTAAAGATGGAAGAAGATAGACTGAACTTGGAGAGACCTTCATCCTACAGTGGATTGATAATGATGATGAACCAATAAAACTTTGACCCCCCCTCCTTGTTTTTTTTTTAAGAGAAGTGCTCTTAAATAAAAATTAGATCAAGAAATCTAATATGCAGTTGACTGCTACAGTTTTAATAGCATGAGTGATTAAATCTTTAGAATGACAAATTTTTGTCCAGGGAAAATTAAAGTTTCTATAAATATGAAAATATTAATTAGAAATTAAATAAAAACAGTTTCTGAAATAATATACACATTTTAAAGTTTATTAATAATACATTTTGTTGTTAAATAATCAAAGTTTGTCTGAATAAAATTAGTATTCTTTTTTTTTTTTTTGCCAATAGTTTTTTGTATTTGCAATAAAATTCACCACTAATGGATGCAGCAAAAATCCTGCTACAAATGAATTATGAGAAAATGCTTAAAAATTAAACAAGTGATATTTTCAACTTACAATTAGTAACCTTTGAAAAAAAAAGTCAAAATACTTTAGATTTATGATGACAGTGTTTTTGCTTTGGGCAGAATTAGTGTACATGAGATATTAAACAAAAATTAAGTGAGAACATATTTCAGCTGAAATAATCATTTTAAAATTTATTCTTAATGCACTTTATTATTGTATATGATCAAATTTCTTTTTTCTTAAAATATTGTACTAAATGAAACTTGTAATTTTTTGCTGTTTACAATAACAAATTGCAGTAAAGACTGTCTTTGCAATGACACAGTGAAAATTAGGTAAGAAAGCAGTCATATTTCTAATTTTTTAATGTTATTTTATTATTCCTGCGTAAATGCTATACCTTGTATTGTAGAGTGAAGTATTCATTTATTATTTAACACTCGCAAAAGACGCATGTGCAATTAGCTTGAAAGGCTGATCTTTGAATATAAAATATATTGTAAAATGACAGCATATTTTTAATTACATTATATAAATAACTAGCCTACACTGTACTACTTTTTCTCAAAGTGTGAATAGCATCAATTTTCAAACAAGCATGTTTTATGAAGTCAATAGTTTATGATGTCATTAGTATTTCAAAATGGTTGCCATTTAAAAAAATAGTGGCATTTAAAGATAAAAAATTCATTTTTTTTAACTAATTGCTAATGGAGATTATGAATATATATTGATGATTATTATGACAAATCCATGCATAAATATCTTTTGTACTTTGATTATCTAGAATAGTCACAACATTGTTTATGAGAACAACAGTTAAAATAGCTTATAGTTAATGACAATATTGTTGTATTATCATAGAAAAACAACAACAGTTAAGCAAAATAAATATTAAGTAAATTGTATTTAGTATGTATACCATATTTTTGCTTTAAGGACAGATATAATAGAGGTGTGAATAATTTCGGTGGCTCAAATATTTTATTCAGAGTATTTTGAATCATTAATTAAAAATAGAAAATAAGATGCCAGTTACTTTTGAACTTATTTATGGTTGAATGTGAAGAGTGTGCTAACATTTATAATTTTATAATATGTGTATACCAGGGTTACTAAACCAACTATATAACAATAGGTCATAAGCAAAGGTTTCAAGTTTTTCATTTATATATGGATTACTGTGTGATATAAAATTTAGTTAATGACATATTTGCTAAATATGTAAATTAAAAATAGAATAATTTTGAAATTGATAAATTACACTTCAAATTATTGGTAAATTATACTTGGAATTATTTGCAATATATATATATTTAAAGCCTACTGTACAAATAATTGCTGAAAACAATTATTTGCATCTTGTAAAATTATTAACCAATCTGTAAAAGAATTTTTTTTTTTACCAAATACACTTTGATTAGAAGGTAGGCTGACTTTTGAATTATGGATGAATCTTACTTGAATGACAGATAACTCATTTACAAAAGAAATATAAGATGTTTTAAATCAATTCCGAAATATTCTACTTAGTATTTAGAACTGAAATATAATAATAGCAGCAGAGGGCAATTTCAAGCTAAAGAGTCTCAAAAAATTGGACAATCATTAGTTGATTCATAGGATAGTAATCATAATAGAAGGGAATTCTTATAATTAAATTTTATGGAAGAAAATAACTTAGCAGGGAAAAAATGATTTTGCTTAGTATAAAATATAAGATATGATCTGTTGTAATTTCTAATTTATCTGGGTGAGGGTTATAAACTTGTGCCATTCATCACTCTCATAAACTAGTTCCTTGCAAAATTGAAGAATGTGTTATTGCAAAACTAAAAAAAAAAAAATACCCCAAAAATCTTTCGCCTGTACGATTATTTGACATTTTAATCTTGACCATGAATCTAACTTCCTGGATTATGTGCAGAACAGTAACTCAAAAACTTGGCATAATAATTGATTTATGGAGCAATTTGTTTACAATTAATGAATAAACCCCATAAGGATATTTCCATTAAAAAAAATGAATTCAAAATACAGAGCAGCCTCAATGATATAATCATATAAAATAGCTATAATATATGAACATAAAATCTGAATGTAATTTACTGGCAAGACTTTATTTATTTAAACAAAATAGAGCTAACATAACATAATTTATTTTTCAATATTCTAACTAAATAAATGTTATGTTTACACTTTATATATATATATTCAAATGTGGATTTCTTTCAGCTTTTTGCTATTATTGTTGAGAGATGTTTAGAAAGAAAGTAGGGTTATTATTGATTTTATTTATGTTGAAAAGACAGGAAAATAATAAAGTATAAACGATAGATGAAGAAAAATATGTATGATGGGAATATAATACATCTCTACTTTGTTATTAATATTATTTAGTGCTATCTTCACCCATATAAAGCTTCATAAGAAAAAAATTCTTGTTCAGGCTGTTGATTGATTTTGGTGGCATGTATTTTTATAATACAATAAAAATTATTGCTTCCTGTCTTATAGACGAGCTGAGCTTTGGATTGTATACTATAAAATGTACAAACAAGTTTGCTGAGAAAATTCAAAATCACGAAATAAATAATAACCACAAAGTTGCCTCTCTAGACATCAAGGAATTACGTGAGTCATTTCCTTATAAGAAGTCAATTAAATTTATAGATGAATTGTTGCAGCAAGCTAATTATAACATCCAGAAAAATGAATTTATTATAGAAACACTAAATTGGATCAGTGAAGAGATAGTCGCAACAATGCATAATAAAATGTATAAAATGAATCATGGATGGCACATGGGCTACTATTTAATAAAGTGGTCTGCAGCTTGTACTTATCTAAAATTGAAAAACTAATTATTCCAAAATTTTAAGGTTTGCCTAAAACCATTTTATATTCAAAATAAGTAGATGATACAATATTATGTGCAGATGAAAGAACGATTGATGAAATTCATCTAGAGAAGGGTGCCCGCAGACCATTTTACGTGTGCCCGCCGCTATCCGAACACAATAAAAAATTATTTATCTGATATAAATAAATTTAATTTTTAAAATTTCTTATAAATTATTGTATTATATTGTAATCAAATTGTAGGCATACTATACTTTTACAGCATAAAAATATAAACGTTAATTATATGTTAAAATTTTATTTTTAAAATAAATATTTTTTTGTACATTATGTGTATTATTAACAATATCCAACTATAAATTTACATTGAAAAAATAAATGGTGCCCACCATCTGGTTGAAAAAAATAAATGGTACCCGCTACCTGGCCGGTATTATAGAATGTGCTCTTAAGTGCAAAAAGGTTGGAGACCCCTGATCTAGAGTTAGCTTTGATGCCTTCCTTGGTTTGAACTATTGAGAAGGAAGATGAATATCATGTCAATTTTTTTTATTTAAATATCCAAAGTCAGAATAATGCCTGGGATTATAATATGGAATTGATGGCTATAAACATGAGAGGCAGCATATACCCTAATTTTCTAATCCCCTGGTCCCATAAATATGCTGAGCTGAAAGGTTTTTTCTGGAGAGAATTTAAGATTATGCAAATTTAAGGCAGATCAAAAAAAAATATAGAGTTATACATGAAAGACTTAGTAAATACGGGGTATAATCCTAAAAAATAAATTCAATAGTAGCTAATTTCTATAGCAAAATTATACACCCAGTAAAATATGAACTAATCTAATCTTCTTTATATTTCTAAAATCATACAAAAATTAAGAAAAATATGTAATGATAAATATAGCATCAGTTTTCAGTCACTTCTATCATTAAATAAATTGTGAAATAATTTTAAAGATAAAATAATTAGAGAGGCTACATATCAAGCAGTGTAGAAAACTATGTATAAAGATTGAATTATTTAAAGATTTACTATGGAAAAAAAGAATTAACTTGTCCACAAGACTGGCCCAGTATGATTACTTATACAACTGGAATAAGAAAGGCAGTGAATACTCATCTACATATTTGGATCATGAGCTACAGTCAGGCCATAACTTTGATCTCTCTAGGTCTGACTTCATTTGCTCTGAGAGAGATGACAGAAAGAAAAAGGTGAAAGAAGCATGGTCTATAGCAAACAAAAAAACAAAAAAAAAACTAATACCCCTCTTTCCAAAAAATGGCATCTATAACTTCCTTTATTTTTATTGGTATGTAAATTAACTACTAAAATTCAATTTTATGCTAATTTGCTTAACAATAAACAAAACAACTTTAAAATGAGTTTAACAAACTTTAATTGTATAATGCTATGACTATGATATGTTTAGTATTGAAAACACTTAACGGTATAAAATAATTATTTGTAACATCGAAAAACCAGTTCGGTTGTTAAATGTCTAAACAATTGCTAAGTTATTATACTAGTAATAATAAACAAAATAGAAAGCCAAATAACATTAAAATAGTAGTAAAATAATAAACTTATACTAGTATTTTAATGTGACATGGTTTTCTATTCTATTTTGATTTATATACTGTATAATTAAATAAGTTAATGTCAATAAATAAATTAATATAATTAAATAAGTTAATTATAAATTTATTAAACGCACATTGATTACGTAAGTAATATTTACTGAGGCTGTAACCTCGAGAATATGCATGTAAAATATGATAGTAGGGACCTCTACAGGTGTTTAACCACAAGCTTACGCTATGGAAGAAAAGAGGGGAACCCTTCTTTACTTCAACCTAAATGGAGTTAGGAATGGGGTTAAGATAAAGACGAAGTATTGACAGAAAGTAATGTAGCAGGTTAGTATTTCTACATATTTGGAATTAATTAAATCAACAGATAATCTGCATTGGCTAAATGAATTTTTAAAAATAAAAAATTATCCTGTGGATCATCAGTAATATAATAAACACAGATATGGATAATTGTGGGGAAAATAGAAGATGATTGGGGATGTGAAGGTATTGACTCAAAGAAAAATAGGAATGATCAGCAATGTAAACCATCAAAAAACAAGAGTCAATATATATATATATTAAAGAAATTAAAAAAACAAATTGGATTTCTCATATTTTTTGCTCAGGAATTGTGACAGATTTGTTGAAAGAGGCAATAGAATGTAAGAAAAAGAAAGGAAGACAAAAAAAGTTAAGTGATGATTTTACAAATTGAAAAACCTTTGAGTATCTTAGTAAAGTAAAAATTAAAAGTACATTGAAAAGATAATCCAATTATATTCACCACAATTTTCTCTGCATAACATACCAATCTTAATCTCTTATCATTTTTTTTTTTGTGTGTAAGCCATAATCACATTTAACTTTATCATTTTTTCCATAGCATTCAAAATTCCATATGATTAATTTTATATTGTTTTTCAAATTCTTTGCAAAAGTTTTCTACATCCCCAGTATCATGACTAGTTGGCATGTATATACTTGCATAATCACTAGAGTTTTTAATGATCTTATATAATTTTTTCTTAATATCCATATATTACCACAAAAATACATAGAGCATAAAGTTGTTATTGTAATTCAGTCATGAGTAAGTTTAAAATAATCTCTATATTTGTAAGAGTCTGACTATATTTCTGTAACTTTATTATTCCTTAAAGAATATTCCGATCATTTTAATTTTAATTTCAAGTGACAATTAATACTCGAAATGCAATTATCATCATATTTTTATAGCAGAATAAATAATTATTAATTACAAATTGAATAGATAGACTATTGAATTTTGATGACTGGAAATCAGTAGAAGTTTGAAACAAATATAACAGATTTAATTGTTGACTCATATTTAATTGAATTTTTTTGGATGTTTTAAATAATAACATTTCTCTTAATAAGAAAATAGATAAAGTTGGGTTTAAAAAATAAATATCATTATTTGTGAGATAACAGTGAATAACATCAGAATATTAAAAAAAAAAATGTCAAGACTCATTTAGACTATCATTATATATCTACGCTATATAGTTTAATGCAATGAATTGATTCCATCTCTGGCACTACCAGTACTCAAAATTCTTATGAACTTCCGAGCTATAAAGTCATTCCATTATTTATTTATTTATTTTATTAAATAGAGGGATTTGAACTTAGGATTTTCAGTCTATATTCATCCTCCACTCCATCACAAACAACCAATATACATTATCACAAGTGAAAGAGTAAATACCCCCCCCCCCAATATACTTATTTCATGCAGAGCCAGCACTCATCAGATGGACCAGATCATAATCTCCCACACATATTTACAATCAATGCTCGGCTTATATTAAGATAGCAATTCTTTAAACTTTAATGTACAGGTTTCAATCTTCTATCCCTCCAACAATTCAACCATTCATTTCATTGAAAAACCAACAATGGAATGCTCAAAGCCCTTGGTGGATTTGATATTGCAATCATATGCATGTAGACATTATGTCAATCTAACTCCTCATATTATCAGACCATTACACATCCATTTATATTAATGGGAGAGGGATGGACTAGACTTATACTACGATATAACTTATTTACAAGGCAATATATAATTAACCTATTCAATCAGTATACTGAATGTTTACTATGGTAAATAGAGGAATTTGAACTTAGGATTTTCCGTCTATATTCATCCTCCATTCCATCTCAAACAACCTATTAATATAAATGGATACATAATGGTTCAACAATGAGGGATTATATTGACATAATGTCTAAATGTGTATGACTATAGTATCAAATCCACAGAGAGCTTTGAGCATTCCTTTGTTGGTTTTTCAATGAAATGGATGGTTGAATTGTTGTAGGGGTGAGAAGATTGAAATCTGTCCATTAAAGTTTAATGAATTGCTATCTTAATATAAAGCAAGCACTGATTATATATATATAGATGATTATGATCTGGACTGATTGATGAGTGCTTGTTCCACTCGAAATACATTTATCGGGGATAATTTATCTTTTTCACATGTGTATGGTCATGTGTTATCGCTTGTTTAAGATGGAGAGGAGGATGAATATTGATTCAAAATCCCAAATTCAAATCCCTCTATTTACTATATTAAACATTCAGTATAGTGAAATGAATAGGTTAATTATTTTCATTAAATATCAGGGAAGGGGATAGAAATGTTACAATGTTTTAAAAAAAAATGATGGAAGCAAATTTTTAAAAGGGTCTTTCAATTGTTTGATGTACTACTACTTTATTTTAAATATCTAAGCAAACTGGTATCAATGACATTCACGTGATACTGCTCGATAGTAGTTCTTACCTAATTACTTCTATCATTTTATTTATGCACAAAGCTAAACAATAATATAAAGCTAAACAGTATTATGCGAACATATATATATATTTACACACACAGATGTATGGATATCATCACAAGCTTATGTTTATTCACAAAATTCTACTCAAAACATATTACACTTTAATAATTATCAATAGGGGTTACTTTAACAAAGAATTATTTCAATTTATACAATATAACATTAACGTTTATTTAAAGTATTTTTAAAGAGTCATTTTTACATCATAAAATGTACTTGAGTAAATTTAATTCATTTTCATTTATTCAATCAAAAATTTCTCATGCTTTATTACTATTTTCTAAAAAAATAAAATATCGAAACTGACTTCAATACAATGGGTGATATTTAAAAGATTTTAATAGGTGGCCAATTCACGGGTGACAATGCAATTTCAATGTTTAATGTGGCTACAGAGGGAACATAAAAAAATCAATGGAGCAGTCTTCTATTTAGATGTCCTAATTTCTCTGAGCAATATAAATAGAATAGATTACATGTAGTAGACTGAGCATATTCACAGTTTTCAAATATAATTGGGATGGCAGATTTCTCCCCCCCCCCTCTCTCTCTCTGTGAAAACAAACTATGCCTGCTGTTAGAAATGAATTATTAATTTATTCAGGTAGGTCTCTCTCTTGTTCTCGAAGACCCTTTAAAAATACTTTATTTCGAAATCACTAACTTTTCTCAATTCCAATCCGTAATATTTCCTTTATCAAATTTACTAAAGGATTTTTTTTCTCTAAATTGTACCCATTAATAGGTAGTGAATTTGTTCGGCAGGAACAGATACAAAAAAAATAAAAATCACTAATAGAATTAGCATACATCCTTTAAGCCTGAGGAGATAATCTCTTTCTTCTTTACATGTTAATTCAATTGATTTCGACCCCCCCCCACATCTCCCACCCCTTTTTCTTTTTTAACACCCTTAAAGACTTTAAAAACTAAAAACTTCTTCCCACAACATTTTAAAACACAGTTTTAAAAACTCCAGTTGAGAAATATATGGACTTCTTTAAAGAGAAGAGCAAAAAAGTAGAGTAATAAGTTAATTGACTGGTCAGAGAATGAGTAGACTCAAGAATGAATATGACAGTTGAAATTAACTACAGTAGTTTTTTTTTGATCCCGCATTATATCCAACTTTAGTTGATTTATCCATTTACAAAAAAAAAAAAATGCCAAGAGAGTTAATGATCAATCTCAACAAAAATACCAAAAGATAATAACAAAGATCATAAATGAAACTGTACAGTTAAAAAAACTGTTAATGCAACACACACATACATTTCGCTTACTATCTAAATATATATTGTACTTATTTGAGAATATATAATAATCAATAAATTTTATTAGCACAGTGTTAGATGGTAATTATAGGTAATCACCTCTACTTACTAGCACCATGCTATAATACTAAACAGTGATGTTAACTGCAAGAATGCCTTCACCCTAGCCATAAGATAAAGATTGAGAAAATACAAATGACCGTCTTATTTTTAAACTCAAATGGACTTACATGAGTCAATCTTAAATGTCTAGAAGTAAGAGCGTGTATATATAAATCATTCACTTTAAATCCATTTCTTTTTAATAACGTACAAAATAAAATTTTATAAATTCTTTAGACATCACTAGAACACAAAAACGTATGAATCAGAAAGAGATACTGATAAAGAAAAATGGCATATCTAAGTCTTACTCTCATAAGCAACTCAGAAATGGCCGATAAAAACTACTTTGTAAAAAATTCTCTTCCTCAACACTTGAAATTTTTCACTAAGGATACGCTTACATCCATTCAACTTTAAAGTGAACTAAGACTGATATAGGATTTTTATATCCCAAATCAGTCACTCAAAAAATAAGTTTGATTATTTATTTTCCAAATTACCTTATAATGTGAAATTCACTTTATAAATTTTAAATATATTTTTTTTTAAATCATGTTTTTAGAACCTTGTATCTTATATTAGAAAGAAAAAAGGAAAGTATGCATTTCACAAGGTAAAGTGACTTGGTGCAGTTAAAAATTGGATATCTTAAAAAGACTTCCAGTTCACATTATCTGTTAACAGAAAAAATGTATATATGTAATAATTAATAAATATGATTTCAACAAAAATATCTATTTCTGATCCATAAAATCGAAATGCTTTCATCCTCAAGATAAAAAATGGGTTCAGATTTCAGTTTCAGCCTGAAGCAATTACAAACTCAAGTGAACAAAGTTAAAAAAAAACACAACTCTGAAACACAAATAAGTAGATAACTACTTCAGCAATGTAAGTCCAGTTGCATTATTCAAAAAAATATGCATCAATTGTATAAGATAACTTCATTCCAAACTAATAGAGCCCAATCAATTTTATTAGTGTTTTTTAAAAAAATCATTTTAATAACATTTCAATAATTTATCTCTGAATTATTACCAATAACTTCAGTTATTCTTACAAATTACTGCAATTTGTCCTATCAGCATATCAACCCAAAGTGTGAAGGTAGATGTAAGTCACAATAACTAAGAATAAAAGATAATCATAAATATACAACAATATATGAGGGCAAACAAGAATAAAAGTATTATCACAATGCAGCAGAACACTTTTCAATAATATTTCTTGTTGTCAGCTATATGTTTGAATGTATCTTTAAAAAAATAGAAAATTATAGTTTCTAATGAAAAATAAATGGTCGTTAAATTCCTTTATTTTGATATACTACAAACACAAATGACATCACTAAGAATTCTATTATGAACTACCATATACACAGTATATATCAACTTCACCACTTCAATCAAATGATTTAAATTATAATTGCATTTCAAAATTTCTTCACCATGCTTTCTTATTTCATCTAATTCATTTAACCATTCACATTTATTCCATAGCCTCTTTACATACAAACTTGAAATAAAAATAGTTCTGTAATTTTATTTTTTTAATATTACCTTGTATTTATTCCTACAGTGTATTCATCTTTCACAATTTAAAATATAGAAAATAAACTCTATTTAACACATATAAAATTTAAGTTAATATATTGAACTGGTTTTTTTTTTAAAGCACTGGAACAGTTGATGAAGAGTGTGATTTTGAAATTGGTTCTCTAAACCTTGTATTAGATACAATAATTTACTTTCCCAATGAGCTAACAGGGAGAGGGCAGACTTAAAGACTCATTTGTAATATTTCATTAATATATAAATTCTGTAATTGTATTGGATATAATTTTAGAATTACTGTATTGATGCATCTTTTTTGTACTGAACTTTTCCATCCAATTCCTTTTCCTCAAAAAGAAGACTGATTTCTGATTCTGCTGATGAATTTCATTCTCATTAATATTCTTCTTTGTGCGTTTTCCTGAAAGTTTGTGATGATGGGATTTTAGTTGTAGATATTTCCTTCATTTAACATTAAATGTTGAATGTCTTCAGAAACACCCCCCCCCCCCATATTTAACATCAGATGATCGAAATAGACCATTTCTTCTTTATAGTTTCCAAATCTAGATCCATTTATATAACCAAAAATCAAAAATATTTTCATAAGTAAAATTTTTAAATTTTATTTTCTATAGAATAGTTATTTTGACATTTACTCATACATTTTTTAAAATTTGTTGCACAGTACTACATTGTAATCCCCTATCCCTAGAAATTTATAAATTTCAAGAACATGTGTATCTGTATTAGCACTATAATAACCATCTCTTAAATAAACATTTGATCACCATGTACATCAATATATTTATATAGTGGTTATTTTCTCTTGAACTAGTATTGCATATTGTCTTTTTGACAATTGCATTAATCCAATTTTGATTTTGTTAATAACCATGTGTAAATTTTCAAAAATTAAATTACATCATGGGCTTGTCTGAATGTTTGTGATGATGGTATTTTAGATGTGATAATATGTTGTACTACTTCCATCATCTATCATTAAATGTTGAATGTCTACAAAATTAAAAACTTTAAACTTTTCCAAATACAAACAACTGTTAGTAATAACATACATGTTAATAGATAACAAAGATTATAGACAATGCAGATTAGTATTAGGCTGTATTATCTACTAACCTGTATTATCTAATAACTTGTGTGCTATTACTAACAGTTATTTGGATTTGAAAAGGCTTAAATAAAGTTTAAAATTTTCTTGACATTTCAACATTTAATGATAGATGATGGAAATAGTCCAATATATTATCATATACATCATGGGTATTCATATATATATATTATAAAATTTGTCATCATCCATGTTTTCAAATACCCACTATAAGGTTTGAAGTAAATGCAGTGAATGACTCTTCCCTGAAAGTCTGTATATATGAAGTAGCCCATTGCAGAAATGTATATTTATTTATTTTTAAAGAATGTAATTGTCTAAATATGCCGTATACTACAGCGTTCAAAAACACATTTTCAAAAAATATTCTCAACTAAAAAAAAAAATCTATAACAAATATAGAAACTTTTCCAATTATAAGAACTAAATAAATATCAATGTACTATAAACAGAAAATGTATAAATATTCAGAAACTTGCCAATGCATATTTATATTTGTACTTAGGTATTGACATACATCATAGACATAAAAAAAATCTATATTGATTTTCACATCATAGCCTAAAATTTTATATAACTTTACTTTATATATCTCACTTGCAAAATACCTATCAGTTTCGATTGTTCAACAGACTTCCTTAGAACTCATTATATCTAAAAAATTCTCAAACCCTCAATTATATTTTTAAATGTTCAAGTGATATATTTATATAAAAGATATTGTTGGATAATAAGAACATTTGTAACCAAAAAAAAAAAAAAGAACACAAAAACAGTGGAATAAATCCTTCCACAGATCAACACAAAATAAACATTCCAGTGTTTATGGAAACATCCATAATCTTCACAAGTACAGTATAATATTTCTAGCAAATGTCGAATCATAGGATTCTGATCAAGGGATCATAAGCATAATAAAAACTTAGGAAGAAAATAAATATCATATATAATTCCAATAAATTACAGTAGCCAAGGAAAGTTCATCAACATTGTCTTTTCACCCATTGTAATATATAGTGATGAAACTAACATGATTTTGGAATTTGGTCATTAATTTGTATTGGCACAACACATCTCCATCCTTTTTGAATATTTTTGATAAACATGTTCATTCATTATGAAATTGTTGTTTCTAGACAACACAGTCACTTTACTAAATGAAAATGTTCTAATTGAAATAGTCAATAAAAGCTAATATTAGAATAATATGAGAATAATGTTATAAATCCGACATAAATGCTCTATTCCTCTGATTTAAAAACATTAGACATCTATGAATCTTTCTTGAATAATAAGTGAGAAATTGATATCCTCGACCAACGTTTTTCAAAAAACGAGCTTTTTCAACAGGATTGGTTCAATATTTCTTTAAACCAATGACTTTTAATATTTGAAAAATTGAGGATTCTTATAATAAGTATTTTGGTAGTCATCTAATTTCAGGTGTTAATATCCCTATTTAAAGCTACAATCATAAGTAACTTTTCATCTCTCTTTCTAAACTAATTCATCTTTAACAGTTCATTAGAATACATAATTCTAATTCCCACATTAAGATACAAAAAAATATCTACATACTACCCAAACAGGGTGCTTTCTATTAAAGATTCAAATAAAAGAATATGCATTAAATGGATAAAGAACTCAAAGATGATTAACATTAAAAAAAGAAATATAACTTTTCTCTATTGTCACTGAAGAACAAAGGCGAAAAATGCTTTTAATTATACTATGGGATTTAAACAAATGTTTTACAAAATTCTATTAATATA
Source organism: Epiperipatus broadwayi (assembly GCA_028023455.1). Classification (NCBI taxonomy): domain Eukaryota; kingdom Metazoa; phylum Onychophora; class Udeonychophora; order Euonychophora; family Peripatidae; genus Epiperipatus; species Epiperipatus broadwayi. The sequence continues at coordinate 1,425,316 of JAQFVV010000105.1, read as the reverse complement.
AAAAGATGGCAATACCTGAAAAAGAATAGTACTAGTCAAAACATTGTATATTGCTTCATATTTGACAATAGATGTTACATACTTAATAATATATACTATTATAAGTTAAATATAGCTGAAAAATTTTAAATTTAAATTTTTCTGAAAACATTCACTAATTACTGTTAGAAGATGGAAATAATCCAACATGTAATTATAACTGAAATACCATCACTCCAGATTTTCAAACAAACTCTATTTTTTTTATTTTCTCTATTAAGTTATTTTTAAGTTCAACAAATATCTACTGATTCAATCAACATATTTATTTAAAATATAACATTTATTCTTTTGAAATAGTTTTGTGACAGATTTTATATATACATATAAAGGCACAAAAAAAAAAAAAAAACTGGAAAGTTATTTTATAACACAAATTTGATTATATCATCAAATAAATAAAAAATTAAAACTTTAGGCTATATATCTTTGCATATATATATATAAACAAGCAGAAAATTTAATCCTAAATATACCATAAATGCATTGCAATTTTCCTTCTGTTATGACATATAAATGATTCATAATTTCAAAAGCATAAGATATTTCATTAAAGGAAGGATTTTTCATTCTGCTTTTATCATAATTATCCTAAGTGAATAAGTTTATAGTATAAAATGATTATTAGTAAACTTAATCTGATGGAAAGAAAAATTGTTCAAATTAGCAATATAAGTTTATCATAAAGCAAGGATATGAACATTGAATTCAAATAAAAACAAATGAACTTATAATTGTTTTTAATATTAAAAATAAAGTAAAATTATTTGATCTGAAAAAAATTAATTTTGTAATCAATCTTATTAAAATTCTTAAATATTCTGCTATAAAAATCATGGCAAATCTTCCTCTATTATATTTAATATTAAATCCTGAAACTAATTTTCTTTCTTTTTCAGCACAATGAAATGGGACTTGGTTGGTTTCAGCTATAAGAGAAGAGAATCAACAAATAAATAATGGCAAAAGAATAAAGAAATATCACATATATAATTGAATATAATCTTTTGTGATTAAATTATATCTTTCAGATAAAAAATTAATGCTAATAAAATTAAGATAAGATTAACTTCATAAGAAATAGTTTGAGAAATTGATTGAAGTGTTGCTAATAATGAATATTTAAAGTTTGATGATCATCCTGTCATTATTATATTACATATGGATATAATTGCAATAGAAAAAAACGAGTAGAGTGAAGTTAAAATTTAATGGATTTCATTTTAATGGGATTAATATTCAAATAAGTAATGAAATGATTCTTATCATTGGAATAATTAAATAAATAATTTGATTTCCTAAATTTAATCATTTAATTTTTTTGTAAAATAGTTTTATGGCATCACTAATTGATTGGAAAATTCCAATAAATCTAATTTTGTTGGGGCCTTTTTGAATTTGTAGACAATAAGTTTTTGTTCAAATAATGTTAACAATGCAACTCTAATCATATTTGCAAAACTTAAATTCATTATATTTTTCTGTCATAATAATTGTTTAGTATAAATAAACTGCATTTACTTAGTGAAAATTTGATTTACAAAATCAATATTAAAAATTTTCGTGGAACATAATTCAAATAATATTATTATAACTATAATATTTGATTGAATAACTATATTATTTATAACTTATTTTATAATCAATAATTTTACAATTAGTGTTTAAATTGTAATTCTATAGAAGGTAATCATCCCTTCTCATTAGCGCCATTAAACAGTGATGTTAAAACTGCAAGAATACTCTCACCCCAGCCACAAGATAGAGACTTTGAGAAAATAAGAATAACTGTCTTATTTTCAAACTCAAATGCACTTAAACAAGTCCAATCTTAAGTGTCTAGAAGGGAGAGCATGAATATATAAATCATTCATATTACAGCCATTTCTTTTTTTAATAATCTTATTAGCATTTCTAAAATTTTATGATTTACTTTGTGCTAATATTAGATTTTAAATTATATAGAAGGTGCAATTTTTATTTATTTATTTCTGGTTCTAAGATAAAATTTAGTGTTGAATATATAATAGAAGAAAAAATAAATTTTGTTTTTGTATTATTGTTATTTCAATAAGTTTTTTGGTAATTTCACCAAATTTAATTTTAATTTTTACTAGATGAGATGGATTAGGGTTAGAATTTTATATTTTAGTTATTTATTATCAGAATAATAAGTCTAATACAGCTGAGTTGTTGCAATTTTAAGAAATTGAGTCGTGAATGTGGCATTTCTATTATGTAGTGGATTTACATTAAAATGTGCAATTGAAATTTTTTACACTATAAATAAATTTGATTATATTAGTCACATAATAGTAATTTTAATCATTTTTGGCTAGGATTACTAAAATGGCCCAAATTCCTTTTTCTGCATGATTACCTGCATCTATGGTTATACCCAAATTAGTACATTCATCAACATTAGTAACTACTAGAATATACTTAATAATCAGATTTTCAAAATTTTTTAGAGGTGTTATAATATTTAAAATTAGGTTATTATTTATATCAGATTAATTATATTAATATCTACGGGTGTTGCTAATTTTGAATTGATATTAAAAAAAAAAATTTCTTTGTCTACTTTGAGGCAACTTGGTCTAATAATGAAAATTATGTCTTCGGGGTTTTCAACGTTAGCTTTTTTTTTTTATTTATTAACTCGTGCAATATTTAAGACCTTATTGTTTATTTTTTCAGGGAATATTATTCATAATTTTAATTATATTCAAGATATTCATATTTTAGGGTTTGAATACAGCTAATTTAGCATTGTGTGGGATGTCCTTTTTAGCAGGATGTTATTGTAAAGATATAATTTTAGAAAATGTATAGTTATAGAAATTAAAATTGTATTTCATTTATTATGTTATTTATTGCAAAGGCAATAACTGCATCATATTCTATTCGGGTTAATTGCTATTCATTTTGAAAAAAAAAAAGAGTTCATTCAAAATGTGCTAATTAAGTTTTGGATGAAGGAAGTGAGATTAGGAATATGATAAGAACAATACTCTATTTCTTGAAGAAATGTAAAATATAAGCCTAATATTATAGTAAAAGCCAACTCTTGAATTGTTTGATTATAATTTCTTTCTATCAATCTATGATGAGCTTAAGTTACAATAAGCCCAGAAGTCAATAATATGGCAATATTTAACAATGGGATTTAGAATTATATTTAATATAACAATTTCTTTTGTGGACCAAAATGAATCTAACTTTATAGATGGAGCTAACCCTCTATAAAAAAAAAAAAGCTATAAAAATTAATATATATATTTAAAAAAATAAATAAAACTTCTGATAAATAAAATTATTATCTAACATAACCCAAGCACACCATTCCTAGTATGTAACACTTGATATATTCCTTCATGAATAATATCGCATTATCAATAAAATAATGGTAATTCCTATTAATTAATAATCTTATTACTTAATTATGAAATCAATTTACTAACTAATTCACTTGTTAAAATTAATACACCATATGCTCCAATAAATGTTCATGGACTCAACACTATATGATATGGATGATAATGATTTATCATTTAAATCATTTCACTTGAATATAATCTTAAAACAATAAAAATATATGACTGAATAAAAGAAATTGCACTTTCAAGCTTTATTAAAAACATATGATCAAATAATAATATTCATAATATTATTACACTAACTATCCTTCCCTGACCTCCAACTAAACATACTATAAATAAGATTAAAACTGGTGTAATTCCATTGGAACCAAATGAATAAATATAATTATTGTTTTATTAAACTTGTAAACCTAATTCATAAAATCTATGCTAATCTTAATGAAATTATTAAATGTGATGACTTGTGAATACATGAAAATAATTCTAACTTATTATTTATTATAATTATAAAAAATAGTCTAATAAAAATTAATGTTATTCCTTGTAAATTCCTTCTACCTAAAAACATTTCTGAATCCTTTATTTAAAATCCTAAATAATAATCTTAATATTATTATTCCTACAAAAATATATCTAATATATTATTGGAATTATTAATAGTCTTGAAGAGGAATCAAAAACTCTAAATAAATTTATTATCACTCTCAAAAAACAATATTACTAACTTTACTAATCCCTCTTATTTTTATTTTAAAAATCTTTATTTATATAATAAACAAAACTAAATACTTACATATACATTAAAATTCTTATTGGTATTATTGCTATTCAATATAATAGATATTTCTAAGGAATTCATTTTAAATTTGACATATTTATATTTTTATAAATTACACAATTATTTCATAACTCAATTAATAAAACATTTCACTGGAATTGATTGAATAACAGGTATAATCTATGATTAGCCCCACAAATTATGAATAGCTAGCTATTCAAAAATTATAAAATATTTTTCCAGATGAAAATTTGCACGTGTGAGCACAAAGTTCCAATTGTGAAGTATATGGCCTATAAATATTGCTTCTACACAACATTATCATCTTACAATATGGATAAGGCTACAATTTTTATAGCCTATGGTTTTCCAATCCTCTGACTGAAATAATTTTAACTATGATCCACGAATTATTGGAAATTTACAGATCATCATTTTAGAAATATTGTTTTGGACAAGATTCAAATGTTATATAATTCCATCTCACGTACAATCCATACAATATGGCAGCCTTATACAGTTGTTGCCATTATTTTTCCCATCTCTAAAAAAAATAATTATTTATTGAGAGTTCATAAAAAGTTTGAGCACCAGAAATGATAGAGTTGGATGTGATCCATGGACCATAAGCACTAAGGTCTGTCACCATATCACTGCACCAAACCTCACAGAATTCCAAAGTTTCTGTGAATGTATATATTGTGCCCTTTTCTATAGGTCAGTAATAATTCATAACAGTCAATTACTAAAAATTTTAAATTTAGAATATGTTCTTTTAATATGGTAATTGTATTAAGTCAATTATATCTTTAAAGTACAATTTGAGGTTAAAGCAAGTACGTAGTATATAAAATTATAGCGAATTATTTAAAAATAGTTAAGTAAAGTTTAAAATATTGTTTCATATGGTTGTAAAAGCTGGCCATATTAAATAACACAGCTATAAATATTAAAAGTATATTTAATAAATTCGATTTTAATAGTTTAAAACTGATAATTTAATAAATGCTGTGTTTAAATGTATAATCATATGTAATAGTCAAAATTAATATAATATATTTTAAAAATAAACTTTATGATGGTGAGAATTGTATTTAATTCTATATTTTCTAAATTGTTCTTCCAAATTTTATAATTATATTATATAATATAATAAGTGTATCAATTTTATAAATCTAGGCAGAGAAATAGATTAAAAATCGTCTGTCAAAGTTATTAATCATGTGACTTGTATATTACATACTTTCTCACACACGCTTGTTTGAATTAATAATAAAGTTTAAAATATTTTAAAAGTTATATTATAGAATTGGATAGAATTATTGCCTATCATAAAAGTAAATAGTATTAAACATTAAGTTAACTATCGTATAACATGCTTAAATGATGTAATAAAGATAAATACAGTTAATAAAAAAATTAAATATTTTATTTAAATAAAAATAGATAAATGGAGTAAGTTATTAAAATTGTTTTAAAAGTTATTTTAAATGTTTAAATAATTTTAATAAAATAATAATTGATTTAAAAGTAATATTTTAAATAATATTTTAGGTTCATTACGTCATAATTTCTAATTTTGAAATTCAATTCTGCTATAAACTGAAAATATGTAAATTTGTTCTCAAGTTAAAGTAAGAATCAACCAATCAAATGAGGTATTCTTACAGACTATAAATATGAATTGCACGGGGGTATAAGGGGAGATTAATAATGTATTGAAACCAAAGAAAGGTATATTAGCAGCTCTCAAAGAAATGGTTTTTTTTTTTTTTAGTCAATTTTTTTTAGTACTTTCTTACCATTTTATTTGCAAAACACTAATTGATAATTTTTAAAAGTATTTTTGCAAAAGAGGGTGTTAAAATATAATAATTTAGAAACTTCGTGGAGATGATTTTCTAATTTTTAAAGTACTTACCAGTCGTATTTTATCTAAAAATTTAACCTAAACTTCGCAATAAAGGATGGATATACTACGAAATAAAATGGATATAAGTTGTAATGCTGAAAAAATATTTGAAATATTTATTGATACAGCTTTATTAATACTTCACCGGAGAACTGTTTTGGTACATAAAAAACCACAGCTCGGACATTATACGGAGTCTAAAAAATGTATTGAAACGTATTATTTATAAGTTTATCCAAGATTTATTTTTAAATAGTAATAAGACAATTATATCTCATGAATCATTTTATAGAATATTATATTCAAAGGAGTAAAATGTTATATCCTTTCTGAAGATAACATTTTTTTTAAAAAATATTTTCAAGAATTTAAGAAGGAACCCAGGAGAATATGTTATAGAAGCGTTTTTGATATTAAAATATCCGGTCTTAGAATTATTTAAAATGTATTTAGAAAAGATTTATTTAAAAGTACTTGAAGTTTTTTTTTTATTTTTAAAAGAGATTTATAAAAATACCAAATGAAAGTTTAAATGTATCAAGAAGGAAACATATATAAAAAAGTGAACACATAGTTGAATAAAAGATGGATCCATGGAAATACAAATAGTACTTAAAAGTTTATCGAATATTTTTAAAGTTAAATTAGATGGATTGATGCATCGGATACGCAGAGAATATTGGTAGAGAAGATTAAGAAGCTTCACGGGATTAATTAATATTATGATTTAATAATTATCGTCCTAAATACTAAAACCAAGGATTATTTTCTATAAATTTTACTAAATGGATTAATAATTATTTTTATTTTAAACTTTAACGTGCTTGGAGGAGAACATTTTTTTAAAAACTCTAGAGAAAATAATAAACATTTTGGACTTATCAGGAACTATCGTCAAGAAAATATGTAATTATAGTTTTGATTCCTTTTATTTTGTTAACCTAGTTTAAATCTAAATTTTTATATAAGATTAGTAAAAACATAAAAACATTAATTTATTAATATTAAAATTTTATAATATAACAATCTAATAATTTAGCTAAAAATATTTTAATATAAAGTGTATGCATGTGAATTTTTTTTATATCTGCAATGCTCAAGTGGATAAAGGAAGCCTACTGAACACGAAGACTAGATAAAGGTTATTGGTAATAATAATAACTATTGATAATTTATAGTGTATATTTTTTTTTGTTTTCTTTAGATCATCCATAAATTGGAAGAATGAAGTGTAAAAGTTTTTTACTTATATGTACCGCATTTCATACATTTTAAAAAAACATTATGAAATAGGATTGATTTGAAAATATGCATACGACGATTTTTTTTTTATTTAGTGATATAATCCAACATAACAAATAATTATGTGATTCTTTTAAAATTTTCATGTTATGGGATATTCAAATATTGTCTAAGTAGATTGTATATGATTAGACATATAGAATAATGAAGTAAGCAGATTTTTCTTGTGGAACAGCTAGTTTGTTTAACTATTAATGAATTTTATTTATTGTTTTGTAAATGCAGATAGTTATTTATCGATGTAAGATGTAGAAAAATCTTGAGAAATAATGTTGAGATAGTGGCTTGGAAGTATTTAGTGAACAGGAAACCAAGATGATGTTTTAAGAAATAGGATGTTATAAGGAATGGAAATAATATTTAGTCTTTATGTGAATATCAGCATAGTTAACAAAGCCCTATGACTGATACACATTTTAGTTGGACAGTGTTTATATTTCTTTAAATATTTGATGTTCTAATAAAGCTGAAGAAATAGCTTTAACATCGTCCCTGTACTAGAGGATATAGGCAGGTAAATGTCATACCTCTTCGCACTGTGCCATGATTTTGAGATATGTTAAGAGTAATACTCTAGCTTTCTTCCTTAATCCTATGCATTTGTTTTCACTATCTTTATTTCATGTAACTGCATTGTTCAGTAAGATATGTTTAAAAGAAATGATAAATAATTTAGAACTTAGGTTATGCTATCGTTTTGCATAAGATTGGTTTATTTGCTTAGAAGGAATAGGACGTTATAACTTAAAATTGAAGATCCAAAGTATCCTAAGGAAAGAAAAGAATCATAGAATATATTTTGAATTTTATTTCGGAAATGAAATATAAACTTTTTTTAAATAGAGTATTTTCTTTAAAGTGATAATAATTTTAAATGCTTTAGTATTATTTTTTTTAAGAGAAAAATAAGTATTGCATATTTTTTAAAATACAATAGTACAAAGTAAATTATGTAAACGATATGCATAGGATATTTTTTGTTTATGGATTAACAGAAATATATTGATGATTACACTTATATCATACTAAAGTAAGGCTTAAAGAAGAATATATTATGATTAGTAAACATTGTGTGATAAATACTAAATCTAGTACTGAATTTTGGATAATATTTTGTGTAACAACTTTGACTTTTCAAGATGAAATTTTTTAATATTTTGAGAAGTCCATACTCATTATAAAATTTTGTTTTCTATAGAATGTTTTCTAAGTATGAATTTTTTAAAATAAGATAGTTTAATAATATTAAGGATAAAATGCTGTTGATAATAAAGTAGATAAATATATTTGTAATAAGTTAACCATAATGAGAAACCAAATAGTAACATTTTTTTTAAAATTTTGTCCTAAATCTAAATAAAGATATAATTGAAATATAAATTATTTTTTTTATAACCCGGTAGATCAAACTGTAAAGTAAAAAAGTTAAGGATATCCACTGTAAATAGTGTAAATAAATTGTTTATTTATTTGTTGTTAGTAATAAACTTTGTTAAATTTTGTTATTTCAAAAATTTTGTGTCCGAGTTATTTATTTCTCCACATCGCTGCATGAAATCACGATATATGCATAATAATTGAAACAAATATATAATTTTGCACAAAAAATAAATAGAGAATTATTTTAAGAATTTTAAATATTTTATTGGTATTCATTATAATTAAATAATCATAATCTTACATTATTTTATTGGTCATAAATCAGTTATCACAATATTATATTAAATTATATGCTATCAGTTGCCACACATATTTTGTTTGTCAGATTATTAAAATGCTACCACGTATTTATTATATCATTACATGAAGATATAAGACTATATTATATTATTTCATTATTTTATTATGGTAATAAAATTATAGTAAAAAGAAAAGTTATACAGAATTAGTTAAACAATGAAGAATATTATTACTGTTATTTATTATTATTAGTTTCAGTGTAGTAGATTATGACATAAAATCCCTTCTCATATTTTACTACCATATTTTTATTAACTTAGAATAAATTTTATAAACCTGAGATTATTTTATTGAGCTAGATTATTAAATAGAAGATTAAGATTTAATTATTAGTTTAATCTTAGTGAGTAGAAGTTATTAAAGTCGTAAGAATACTATGAGTTTGTTATTTAAAATACTAATAAAGGGGGATAGTGTTCTTATGCCATTGAGGTAGTATCCTGTAGGATATTGGCTCAATGTAATCTATCTTGTCACCTGTATTTTCACTTCAAGTCTCATGAAAATATTAAATATTTATTTAATTTATTTTTATAAACTGAACCTTATTCGTATTTTAAATATGAGCTAGTGAAACATTTTAATTTTAATGCTGAATATTTTATTTATTAATTATTAACTGAGATAGAACCCGTTTTATTTCATATCATATATTATCTGGAAGTGAAGATGCACGAGAGCAAGGTTAGAATATACACATGCAAATATTTACTAATTTTTGTTATATACATATATGCAATCCCATAAACTATTGGAATTAGTTTTTTAATAAATTTGTCAAGCTTTCAATATAATTTGTGGGTTACTTCCAGTATACAACTAATATATATATCCAAAGGCAAGTTGAGAAAAGTATGCATTAATGAATGTGCTATAATCATTAGCAGTTTGCCATTGTTTACATTCCCTTAAAAACAATTTACTCTAACATATTATTATATAGAGGCACATCATATTTAATGATCCCTCCTAAATTATTACCAATTGATAAAAAACAAAAAAAAAGATCCTGGGTATACATCAAAATTAAAATATACTAAAAGTGTAAAATATTTTTTTTTTATATGTCATAGCATCGGCCGGAACGCGAACCCACAACTGTCTGTAACCAACTACTTGCTTGCATGGCGGCTGCGATACCTCTCGGCTAACAATGCAAGACAAAAAGTGTAAAATGTAAAATATTTAATTGCAGAAATTCAAAAGGTTACAGGAAGTGAATGTTTTAAAGCAAAAAAAAATTGTCAGCCCTAATCTAATCTTTTTTAAGCTGGAAATTAGAGATGCTTCCAGTCATTGTTCACTTAACTCTATAGTAGCAGTGAAATAAATATATCACCTTTCTGATAATTATTCATTGTTCGTCCCATTTTCAAATTACTTCTGGTTATTTCTGTATTCAAATAATAAATAATTTAATGGCTTCATTGCTTGAGAGCTCATAAGGAGTTTGAATATCAAAAGTAATAATGTTGGGCCATGAACTATTGACTTTGAACTCCGAAATCTATCAATATGTCATTTCACCAAATCACCAGTAGGTCTATGACCTAAGAAAGTAACTATAACTGTTATTTATAGGAGAAAGTACATGCCTGTGTAATTTAGTGTAATGGTAGGTCAGACTCTGGAATGTAGGGTCCTAACATCAATTCCAGTTCTGGTACTTCCAGAATTCAAACTTCTTATAAACTCTCAATCAATAAAGCCATTCAAATATATATATATATTTGAAACATCCCATAACTATATTCTATTTCTTATATATATAAGATAAACAAACCTCCACACCAGTGCCACTTAAACAAGATGCTAAAAACTTCAAGGATACCATTGCCCAACCACAAGATAAAATTCATCTTATTTCCAAACTCACATGATTATGAGCCAATCTTAAATTGCCATGTGAGTTTGGAAATAAGATGGCTGCTCTTATTTCCTTAAAGGTTTTTGTCTGGTGGCTGGGGCAAGAATATCCTTACAGTTTTATCATCGTCTAAATGGCATTGGTGTAGAAGTTTGTTTACCTTCTAAATAGTTAAAATTTAAATACTGTACTTGTAAAATATATAAAGTATTTATATAGAAGAATTTAATCTACATATTGACTGAATTTTTTAGTTTCAAAGTTACATTAATAGATCTTTTTTCTTTTTTTGTTAATTACAACAAAATCAGAGACGTTCATAAAAAAATAAAAAGATATAAAAAATGAAAATTTGAGAAGAACAAAATACTTGGTGCAATACTATGTAAAAAAATACATTACTGAATACAGTTTGTTATTCAGAATTTACAATTTATATTAGGGATTATGATTATTAGTAAAACTTGACAAAATATTATAAAAAATATGAAAAATGTTTTACTTAAGACAGTGGTTTCATTATAACTATACTGGAACTCAATACAAACTTTCTGCACAAAAAGAACAGTTATTTTTCTTGTACTCCAATCGATTATACAACAGTGTCAAGTAAGTATTTAAAAACCAAATATCATTTAATATCAATTGTTAATTGCTTAGGATCTTAGGTGATAGACAGTTTGAGCCTCAAAATTATTAGATGATCGCAAATGACTTTTATTTTCTTTCATGCAAGAGTATATTACCATAGTTAACTGTTAGTATAGGGTATATATTATTTGAAACCCTTCAACCACTATACTGGAATTTTAAATAAAAATAGTAGGTGCTCAGATATGAATACATTTATTACTGGTAAATAAAATAATTTTGTAATAAAGTTGCTTAAGAGGTCATGAAATACTGAATACCAATGTGATAATAAGAGTATGACAGTTCTGTTCAATTGACCAAAGTGACATTTTATTTTATTTGAAGATTGAAAAAATAATTTCTTCCTCTTATTCATCACATATCTTTAAAATTGAGTGGAAGATGTAAAAAGATGAAAGGATAACATTAAACAATTCCTTCTCCTTCTTTCATCTAAAACAAAATGACCATCAATAATAATTTGTTAACATTATCTGAAATTGTTAAGAAAGGTCATGCATGGAATGAACAAGCTGGAGTCATAAGAGGCCTTAAGACTCAACCATTGCATTAAACTATGAATTAATAAAAACTTATCATTTTTTTAAAGATATACTTTCATTATTTCTTAAGTTTGAACATTGTTAAAGGGATTTCTCATGTAGAAATATTTGCTTAGTGCCCTAATCAAAGTAAGAGTGCAGGAAAAACTACTGTCAGTATCCAATGCATAGTTACAAACATGACAAATTCTGCAAGTATTCCTCCAACATAATTAATGGAGTATTTTCTTTTAATAAGCAACTTCCATGACTTAGTAAAGTCACTCTTATCAAAAAATATTCAAGCAGGGAAGATGTTAATATGTAACTAATTTCCATCTTCGTATATAGAATTATAGTAGATTCATCTACAAAAAGCCTTGTATGAATTAGTATGGTGGAAGAGTGTCAAAGCCTTGAATATAAGGTTTGTGGATAGATTCCAGTTCTGGCACTTCAGACCCTCGGCTTTCTTATGAATTCCCAAGCAATTGTGCCATCCCATTATTTTTTTATTTATTTGCAAAATGATGCATCTTTAAAAGTACTAGTATGCAAAACTATAGGAATGTTTTCTTCAAATCTAGCCTTTTGCTTGGAAACATTTTCATTAGTTTGATTGCAAAAAAATATACTCCCTCAACAATAGTAATTATTACTTCTTTTTTTTTTCAAAATAAATTATTTTTTCCTTGAATATTAATTGACAAAAGAATCAGAATTTTTTTATGAAAAAAAAAGAGAAAAACATCAAACATATATTTATAATCATTTTTTCATTAAGTAATTAAAGAATATGCTACCATCATAGAGTTACTAAACCCATAAATAAAATTATGCTTTCTAATCCTCCTCAACTAACATTTATATGTAAGCATGAACGTGATGACTTAAATAATAATTAACAAAAAATCTATCACGTTGTAGCATGATAGACATGGCAACGAAATGACCAAAAAGTAGTAATGTTTCCTTTTTTAAAAAAAAATGTTTCAATCTACTGTAATTAAAGCAGAGGAAATGATTTTTTCCCTTATAAGTAGCTAAAAAGCAAACAATGAACAAATGTTTTTGATTGTTGAAGAGAAGTAGGATAATATTTACATTAGAAGGAGAAGAAAAAAAATGAATGGGCAAAAAAGAAATTAAATCAAAAAGAGTCAATAAAAACATACTTCAATAATATCTTGACAAAGAAATCAAAACTGGGATAGCTTATTAATGACTCCCATCACTGATAAATTGACTGTTGCGTTTTGAATAGAGTAGAAAATGGGTTAAATATGACTTTTGTTGGCTGTAAACTTGACAAATAATTAAATCATGCTAGATTTCATATTCAATGTAAATGAAACTTGGAAAGTAAATAGATGCTAATAGTAATTAATTGACTAAATGCTTAGAGGGGAAAGAAAATTATTAAAAAACAAAACAATGCAAAAGATTAAAAACTAAAACAGTCAATTAATTAAAAACTTGCATTTTGTAAAAAAAATTAAAATGAGGTTTAACAAAACATCTTTTTATGCATGCATACTTTATAGACGAAAGAAAAATGTATATATATGGTAAAGCCACATTATTTTAATATAGTTAAATATATTGTTTTAAGAGGGTATGTTAATTCATCCAGTTTTCTGAAATAGAACTCATTATAAGTATGCAATGACACTTCAAAAAACTGTTAACATTTAAGCCCTTTTTGGTGGATTATTTGCCATTATTTTGATACAATTAATTATTAACATTTTATGTTTAGTCCATGGTGTATTATTTTGATTTTTTTTAAAAATTGTTTGTGAAATATATATATCTAAAAGATTAAAGTAATCATAGAATTATTGTCCATAGATATATGACCCAATATTCAGCAGTAGTGAATTGTATCATAGAACAATTGTATTTTCTCAATTGGTGCATTGACACTTTTCTGACCAACTGATATGTTTCTTTTCCAAAAATAGCTAGATACCTACCTCTACAGGATTACTAGTGAGTTAACTATGAAACATTAATCTAAAAAATTTCCAAAATTCAGTCAATCCAAGCTCGAGTCTTAGGTCATGGGCATTGCTGATCACAGTCAGTGCATTTAACACCTTTCTGATCAAGTGCATGAGCCTGGTACATTTATCCTCCAAGAATAACTAGATATCCATTAATTGGATGACTAGTGGCTAGTTATGGATCATTTAAATGAAAAATTGCAAGATTCAGTCAATCCACATTTGAGCTTGGTTAAAGGCATGGTTAGTGAATGTATCATACCATAAGACCCTTCATGTATACACATATGCAGAAATAAAATTGATGTCCTACAGCTCATTAAATGTAATTTGAAACTACTCAATATTCTGTTGTATGTACAAAATAAAAATATCTTGCAAGTATATGTGAAAATTCAAAAGTATGAGCCCATCAAAAGATTTAAAAATGGTACTCGGACTAAATGTTCAAACAAGATTAGTGATAAGCTAAAATGATCTTATAGGAAGTAATATTAAATAATATTGATAAAACATCAATATTTTGTTTTTGTTTTACTTATTTATTCTATCATAAAGTTGTAAACTGCATCATTTGTATGATCATTGAATAGAAATATTTTTATAGATATAGCTTTTGTAATGAAATAGCTTGAAAGTTTTTTTTTACAAGAGATAAGATACTAATATATTTTTTTGTATGAAATAAATTTAATATTCAAATATAAGCATATTGTCTATACTAAATTTAAATGTAATTAAAAAAGATTTGAATGCAGACTTTCAAGCTCTTTATAGCTATGCACTCAATATTATACAACTGATCCACATATGAAAAAGATAAATGATCTCCAAGAACCAGCACTCACATCAGATAGTCCAGATCATCATCTTTCACACATATGTAAAATTAGTGCTCAGTTTATGATGCTGGTTCAGCACAAAATACATATATAGGAGATCATTTATCTTTTCCACATGTATGTAGGTAGTCAATATATCAATTGTATAAATTGAGTGCATAGCTATAAAGAACTTTCGTCTGAGTAAAAGACCCTTCTAATTATATGAAATAAATTTCTAAAAAAAAATCAATCAATAAATAAAAATAAGATATAATAATTACTGAATTAGAAAAAAAAATTGTTTAAATGTAAATTTTATATTGACAAACTATCATTAATTTTGTAATATACAAAGCAAATATGTCAAATGGTCAACATTACTCTGTCTATACATTCTAATCTGAACATTTGCTGGAATAGATATTATTTTCAAAGAAAAATTAATAAATAAAAAAAACTATAAATCGAATAATCATTTTGAAAATTTAATTTTAAAGAGAAATAAACTGTCTTCAACATGACATATAATAATTATAACTACCATTTTTTTGTTATATTTATTGAAAGACAAATTTGCTTTGACTTCTATACACTGATAAATTTAATTAGAGGTGATACCATTAAAAGCTTCAGGAGCACAAATATATATATATAAGCAATTCAAATAGAATCAATTAAAAATATTTACTTAAATATAAGAATAAAAAGAAAGAGCATGTGGTTATAGGCTAAAATTCATTGTAAACCTGATAACTCAGTCACAATTTATCAGAAGTGTAATTACTGCCTGTATATTTTATCTACTAAATAATTAAAAGCAGGAATCAAAAATATAAATTATTAATAATATCTCTATCATAAGATTTGTTTATTAGTTACTGTTTATGGATCTCTGTTGACTACTGATTTATTAAACATGAATCTTTTGTACTATTTGAGCATAGCATTAAACATATGTACAAAAAGGAATAACTAGAGTTTAGTAGGCATGATACATACCCATTAGATTAATCAAAGAGGATGGGTATTCTCCTAAGGACCTGAGTAATAATTGGAATTTTAAAATAATATTAGATTAATAATGTTATAAGGAAGTATTTAAAAGCAAACTCATTTCATATAAATTTGATATTCACCATGGTAATTTAGCTAAATATAACTAAGAGATTCATTTTCCCTTTATTACTATTTTATCACTAATTTAATCATTATGACCATTAATCTCCATTACATATAAATGATGCACCAATTTGTGGCATAAGTATTTATGATTGCATATTTCTATTACAATACATAAATAATAATTATGCCAGATTATATGTAAGTTAAATAGAAGCAACTGTAACTTCCAATAAATTTTGTAATGTAAATAAATTATTAAAAAATACAGTGATACCATCTGTCCTTTTAGCATTGGTTGGTATCTATGCTTAGTTTGCAGGGCCTCTATGTGGGAGTGCAAAGCACAAAGGAGTTTTATCACAAGGGTGCCAAGGCGGCAAGATAATTAATAAAATTTATCTGTAAATGAAAATGTTTACATTTTCAAAGCACTTCATTATCAGAAATATGCTATGAGTGTAAATATTTTTTATTTAAAGGTAAAAGGACTTATTGTGACCATTGCCTGATCTTTTAATTTTGAGACTCAAGCTCGAAATATACTACATATATACTTTTATCATCAAGCTAAACCGAACAGGTTGACATCATTTTGTCACAATAATTAATAAAATTTATAAGTAAATCTTTAATTTCTGAATCACTTTAATGTCAGACACATGTTCTGATTGTAAATATTTTTTATTTAAATATAAGAGGAATATTTTTGAATTTAGACTTGACTTGTGATAATTGCTAGAGCCTCACTTTGCCATTGCACAAAACCAAACAGTTCCTATGCTCTTTTATCACTGAAATTAATAAAATTTATATGTAAATAAAAATGTTTACATTTCCCAATCACTTTTATTTAAATATTCTCAGTTATATAATAAGTAATATATTATTAATAATTTATTTAAAAATAAAACTTGGTTAAAAAATAGTCTCATAATTATAGTAATTTGGCATGAGATGAAATTGTTTTTATCAATGGTATTTTTCAAGATTCACTTATATTATTCAGTTTAGAATAATGATAGAGTGACCGACTTAGGGTGTGGGATTCTAGGATCAATTTTGCAGCTGTCTTGTGAAAAATATTTTTAATAACATTATCTTTCATTTTTATTATTATGCTGTATTATCTTTTTACATCTCTTTTATTTAAATAGATTTTCCTATTTTTAATGATTTTTTTTTATTTTATTTTTACCATATTATCTTTTGACACATATTACTAAACAACTTTTCCTTGGATGTGGACTCAGGTTTATTATCTAGATAAAAATTCATAATTGATCTATAATCCATACTACATTACAAATCTAAGGAAAACAGAATGAGTAAAAAATATAATTTTTATTAAGATATTATTGCATGCCAAAATATTTAATTATTAACAAATTTCATGATAACAATATTATTTAATGCAATTCTTTTTTACTATAATAAAATACCTAAATGATTGCAATATATTAAAGTCTAAAAAATGTATCTTATGGAACAAACTGTGTTTGATTTCTTTTTTATGAAAATAATTGGCAAGGCATTTGAATAAACAATCTAAGTATGAAAATTTAAAATTTTTTCTCTTAAATATAACCTGGCTGAATCCCTAATTGTCGAACTATATAATAAAATATATATGACTTAGTTATTAATAAGCCTTAAAAAAATTAAATAATAAAGTAGTGTAAATATTTTTCTATTTTTATTAAATGAAAACATAAACAACTCATGTGTAAGAATTTCTGAATTAAAAGTACTTAATGGATTTTAAACAAGTTGGTGCTAATGGAATGAAAGAGTATTATTTAAAATTAATCTAGTTTCGTCCTAATAAAATATAATAGTTACGTTAATAAACAATGTATGTATGAAAATTTAAAAATATCAGAGTACATATACAATAAATTATAGGTATTAATAGTGAAATAATATGCACATAAAAATTAAATGATAGGATAACTTTCTTAATAGAAAATATAATAAGCTTATGTATAAGAGATTTTGAATGAATTTTAAACAAAAGAATTATTTTAAACTAATTATTGATATGTCAACTAAAATTGATCTAAATATTGATAAAAACGTCTGAGTTATACAGTTTTTACAACTATTGTATTTCAGAAAGGATAATGGAGACAAGCCGGACTCTTTCTTCTCGCTATATAGGACAGAGCTCAGAAATAAAGCATTCCACAGAATCATTCTCTGACTACAGCTAACATTTTAAAGGAAGGAATCTAGAAGTAGAATTACTTATACAATATCAGAGCCAAACTGAGAAAGAAAGAGAGACAATGCAATGTTTTTGTGCGTGTATGTGGGGGTGGTTCTTTTAAATATGATAATGACTAAAACCATATTTAACATTTTTTCTAGCGAAAGCGCTAGCAAAAAATCTTTAATTTACAAATTTTATTGATAGAATGAAGGGAGAAATTAAAATTTACTTTTGCATAAAGGTACTTCTTATCCATGCAGTGGTGCTATTTATAGGATAAATGATATAGAATTATCATTTAAGAAGAAGCAAAAAAAAAAAAAAGATATTGCATTAATATTAATGACATTATAAATATTAAAAAACCAAACTGATGACTGGCTCGGCATATAACAAGAAATGATTGTTAATGAATTAATAAGACTCTTGTGATTAAAAAAAATAGAAAAAAAAAATAAAGAAATAATAGGCATGATTTAGTTGGCTAGAATAATTTTCTATGGATAGAAATATTAGATTAAATAATGAAACAAGAACTGAATCAAAAATTATATTTTGTTAGTAAAGAATATAAATGAAATTAAAAAAAATTTGGAAAGAATAAATAATTGATATTTATTTTAAAAAATATTTCCTTAACTGAAATAATAAAAAAAGAAAATGAGATAGATAATAATGAATAGATTTTACAACAATGGAGAAAGAAGTTATAAAAGTTATAACTTAAATAAAGTCAGACAAATCAATACATTTATAAAATTGGGATTTTTTGAAAGCTTCAAGAAGAAAAGATTTAATGCAATTAATTGTTGTTTGTAGTTTAAATAATGTGCTGTGAGATTTGGTGCAATGAAAAACTCAAATTTAAAAGTTTTTAAATCAATCTTAACTCAATTTGTCACTTTGGTGTTTGAACATCATAT
This sequence comes from Epiperipatus broadwayi, assembly GCA_028023455.1. Lineage (NCBI taxonomy): Eukaryota > Metazoa > Onychophora > Udeonychophora > Euonychophora > Peripatidae > Epiperipatus > Epiperipatus broadwayi. The sequence continues at coordinate 1,406,036 of JAQFVV010000105.1, read as the reverse complement.
GATTTACTGAGAAATTAATCATATGATTAATTGTCAAGGATCCTCTGAATATTAAAATGGTGATTCTATATCATTTATTCTATAGATATATAATCAATAGATCAAATTTACTCCATTTAAAATTGTGTAAATAAACAAAACTTAAATGCCAATGAATGATACAAGGACAAATGGTATCATTTTTAACTTTTAATACTTTATTTATGTTTCAAAACTCATTGACAACTATAGTTATTTCCACTCAGTTTTTTATATATATAATGAGAAGAATGTCTGATATCTTTATACTGCTTTATTAGCCTTTGAGATTATAGAGTGCAATTTAGAAAAACTGAAAATTAATTTGATTGATTACATATCTGCTTTTCAGCATAGTGCTTAATCATTACATGAATGTTTTAACAATATTTTAGTTCCATATCTTTTCTTTCTATATCTAATAAATTCTAACTGCTCTTCAGTGAACATATTTAACTTAAAAAAATCCATCTATTCAATATCCATATAAAATCCCAACCAGGCAAGATATTGAGCTAATTGTTCTAAAATCTTATCTTTGAATTATGGCTTTTTTGTAAATATTATAACTGTTGGTAATCAGTTTACTGGCTACTTGTCTCAGTCATAAATATATTCAAATATCTATCAATTATCTTAATTTTTCCCTCTCACAGTTTTCAATAAATCCTCTGGGATAGTAGAGTCAATTTTCTATGTCTTGTCAGTGTGCATTTAAGTTAATATTTTTACATCTTTATCCTTTTGTATAATACTTTTATCTACATGATGTTCTTTGTCAATGAAGACAGATGGAAACTTATTATCCCTATCTATATATTTTTATCATCATTTCAATGCATCTATTTTAGTCACTAATAATTTTTATCATTTTTGATTTTCCGTTTCTGCAATCTGCTTTTTTTATCAAATTTTTTTTTATATACATTAAATTAGCTTCTCTTTGTAGTTCTTTTATTTCTTTATATTTCCATTCTAGATACTCTCTACGTACATATTTCACATCTCAATTCTCTGCTCTACCATTCATGTATTCTTACTTTCTATAGAATTCATATTTTTTCATCTTCTCTTTATCGATTTATTCATATATCATTACTAATCAAATACTCCTACTATATACAATTATTTTCTTTTCCAAAAAATCTGCAAATGTTTCTCAACTAATCCGTTTAATTTATCAGTTATCACTATCAAATTACGATCAAAATTTTTATCAGTTCTAGTGTACAGTCACTCTTATTGCTATTTTTAAACCTATTTTAAAACAAAATAATATGTTTGACATTTATTCTTATTTATTAGGGTATTCCATATAATATTTTTAGATCATGTATTCATTATTATCATACTATTGTATTTTATCTGCAAAAATATATTAAATCTACCTCTTTTACTTTATATTGCCAATCCATAATTTTAAATCATTCCAAGCACTCATTGTCATTACACAACTATCATCACCACTTTCAAACATTATCGATCAATAGCACAATGAAGGTCCCTTCAAATATAATTCAGTTTCTTTGTCCATAGCATCTCTTCTTTGCACTACAGCAAAAAAAAAAAATCCCATTTCATCCATTCATCTAGCATATAGTCCTCTTTCTAGGTCTTTTACAATTTTCGAGGTATAGTTAAATACTTCAACTGTGCATCTATTACCGTCTCTTATAGCAGGGGTGGGCAAATAGTGGCCTGCAGACCACATGTGGTCAGATAGAAGTTTGTTGTGACCTGCCAAGACAGTCTGAAAAATTTCCATGTATGAAGAAATTTTCTGTGAAAATGTTTTCTATACTTGGGTCTACATATATTTGTGAGTAAAGTTTTTCTTGCTTGAAAATCAACAAGAGTAAATATAGATGCTCTTTGACAGACATTAACTTGCAGGCCGTGATGAGAATCTTAACAAGCAATCTCACTCCTGATTTCAAAAAAATTGTAGAAAAGTGTGATAGGATACATTTGTCTCATTAAACTGATTCTAAAATGAAATCTTCTTGCAGCTATAGATGATGTGAAATTAACACAATTAATAAATTGAATAAAACTGCCACGATTTAATTTAATTTATATTTATTGATTTTTATGGCACAATTTATAACTTTTCTGAAATGCAAAGTTAACTGATGAATGCAATCATTTTAAAAGGTGTGGTCCTCCGTTAAACTCCGCTTACACAAAGTGGCCTTCAAGTGAAAACAATTGCCCATCCTTGTCTTATAGCAATATATCCAGCCCAACACCATTTCAGTCTTGATTCTTTCAATGATTCTGTTTATTATTTCATCCAATTATTTCATTTTCAATCACTTCTTGTTATTCCCAACAAACATCTCTCCTTATTTCTTTGAATGATCTGAAGTTGCTAATATTGGTTTTTTGTCAAGTGCCCAAGTCTCAGATCCAAAAGTAAAAACTTTTTTTAATTTTGATTATTTCAGACAAGTACTTTATCATCAGCCCAACTAGTCAATAGCATGTATATATGAATAATAATAAGATTTCTTGGAAACACTTTCAATTTTACCATCATTAATGTAACATTTTTATTGGATACTTTTAAAATTTTATTGTATTTTGAACATAAAACAATATTTCCATTATTTCATCTATTCTTGTGTATAGAATATCAACCCACATTTAATTCATATTTTTCTCCACAACCAAACCATCATGTTTCACAGAGTTCTACTACATATATAACATTTTCCTGTTCATTTCCTCAGGCTTATTCATTGCATTATTTTTACAATATATTTTTTAAACTCCAATGACTCTGAATAGTTATCATTACTTGAATAATGTGATCAGCCCCAAGAACTTAAGTCTTTACTGAAATATTTTTCATTATAGTTCTTCTGGCCACTATTTTCAAATCTATTTGCATTGCATAACTTCTAAAATATTATTAATTAGCAATAATAAAGATTATTGCACTTCAGTTTATATATATATATATAAATTTCAAAATTAAGTAAACAAATAATCATTTTAAATAAACTCATTCTAAAAAGTCACCAACAGATTCATTTTAAAAAAAAAACTTAAAAAATAATTTTCCAGATTTCTAATCTTTTTTTTTTTTAAAAAATCTGTTTTTGATATATTCATTAATGAAAGCAGATAAAACAATAGAGTAAATGAATTAAAATATACTTTATACTTTTAAAAATGTAAATATGTTCTATTTATATGTAATACAGGAAATTTGAACACAGACTTTCAAGCTCCTTTCAACTATCCAATCTCTCATATAACTAAATACACATGACTACATACATGTAAAAAAGATAAATTATCTCCAATAAACGTATTTAGTGCTAATGCAGCACTCATCAGTTGGTCCAGATCATTATCTATATATATATAATCAATGATCAGTTTATATTAAGATAGCAAATTTTAATGGACAGACTTCAATCTACTCCACCCTCCAACTCTTAAGCTGCCACACCATTGAAACTCTGAAGAGGGTACATCCAAATCCCTTGTTGATGCGATATTATTGTCATACCCATGTTGACCTTAAGTCACTCCAACCCCTCATGTATAGGACCTTGTCCATTCAAATACAAAGTAGAGCGATGGGCAGGATATAGGCTAAATCTGTAATATTTATATGTAAACAAATAGGTAGTTAAGTGGACTACTATACCAATAGAATATTATTAATATTATTTCTTTGGGAATTTGGAATCCTTTCATTGAGAATTCAATTTATGACAAGATTTTCCTTAGACCAATTAAATGTGATAGATGAAAACCTCTTTTCTACAAAATAGTCATTTAAAGCACTCTTTAAAGAAATGGCTTCAGTTTATCCAGTCTTATCAATAATAAAGAAGCAGCACTGAAAGTTTCTCAAAACAAAAGTGATTTAAATGTTTTAATAACAGTGAGATAGATTAATATTAATAAAATGAGGATGTGTTAAGAGACAAAATGTACCATTAAATAAAAATGGAGAAGACAAACCAAATTACACTTTCTCATGATAAACTAAAACTTCCAAAACAACTGAATGACTATGACACAATGAGGTGAAAGTTAACGAATATAATTTGTCAAATTATAAAATATCATACAAATCATTTAAAAACATCAACATGTGTATTGTTTCATTTGAAAATATCTTAAACTACATTTTAATGTTACAAATATATCATAAGTTGTAATTATAAATTTATTAAACGCTCACTATTATTTCAGTAATAGTTTTAACAAGGCTGTAAACCTTAGCAATGAGCGTCTGAAAAAATCGTCACTAGGGACCTCTGTAGGTGTTTTAAAGACCTACAGAGGTCCCTAGTGACGATTTTTTCAGACGCTCATTGCTAAGGTTTACAGCCTTGTTAAAACTATTACTGAAATATATCATAAGTAAGTTTTAAAAAATGAGTATTTTTACAACCCAATATATGATGTTTATTAAATATTATTGTAATTCAAAAATATAAGATATATTTTAAATTGTTAAAAATTGATTATATTTAAATAAAATAAATATATATAATAAAGATGTGATTATGATATCACAATCATATAATATTAATAATGGTAGAAGGTATATTATTTGTAATAACACAATTAACTTGCGTATATTTAAAGACTTTTGAAAGTTCACTGCTTGACTATTAAAAATCGATGATATATAGAAAAATGTGATTGAATACACATTCATACTGAAATAAATAGCGGATCGCATGATATCTTCCATAAAAACAACATGGTAAACTCTCATAAATGTTAATACCCAAACTGATGAAATATATTCAATTAGGGTTGAATACATACGCATACATATCAAAATAAATATCAGATCATGTAATGCAATCTACTGTAACAACAGTATAGTAAACTCTCACATATATTAATGCACAAACTATTATCATTTACCATCCAAATAAAGTTCTCTTCTAGTTACTGGATCTTATATATAATAACAAATAAAGACTCAAAAGAGTATCTTTTGCTGATTAAAAACTAACAATTTGGATACTAAAACTTATGAGGTTACCATGCTGTTTTTACAAAAAATATTATACCATACAATCTGGCATTTATTTCAATTATATTAGACTGAAGGTTATGATGACCTCTGGAACTGTGACATGATCCCTCCCCCTTTCCAATGAAATATCAGTTAATCAACATGAATAAGAAAAATAAGATTAGACATTATAAAAGTCTATGAAGCAAGATGGGTGTATTGTGAAATGAGAAACAGAATTAATTCTGAGAAAAACAGCACATGTAATAAAAATAAAATCAAAAATAAGGTATATATAATGATAGGGTGTTGATGGAGAAACTAAAAGCTATAACTTGAAATTAGTGATTATACAGGTTGACATTCCATTTAAAGTATATGATATAAAACAATAGATATTACACATGAAAAATTGTCAAGTAACTAAAAATGAATATAAAAGTTGTATTATAATAATAAAAACTAAAATATTGAGGTAGATTAGTAAAGAAAGGGTTGTTGAAAAAATTTTGTAGCAAAAAAATATAGAAATAATGATATAGGTTTTATAAAAAAGAAAAGCACCAAGTGATATAATAAGATCTCAATTAGATTATCTATTACTTTAGACTAGATTAAGAAAGTGCATTAAACATGTGACATCTTAAAATTGACACAATCAAATCACAAATTAGTACAATAGGGCTATGATGTCCGCTATATTTTATTCCAAACTCCATTCAAATACATTGTATATTCCATATAATAGATCATGTTTTGCTGATATGCTTTGCTTACATAAGAATTTATACAGTTTTACTGGGTTGCAAGTGTACAATTCTTTTCAACATGCACATATATAAAACTCAGATGTTTTTATGTGTATAGTATTCAAATATAAATTAAGATTATAGTGCAAATAAAACAAAAGAAAATAGTAATGTTTTATTAATAATAATTGAGGGATGACAATTACTTATATTTTTGCTGCAAACTATTTCATCAATTAGAAATAGCATGCAGGTTAATATATAACACAACATTTTCAGTGATTTGATCCTCCTCTCATTTTCAGGTTTTGCTGGCTTAACCAGAGACAATACTAGTGTGGGAATTAAATCTGGATCTTTAGATTCATGAATATTGGATTTAAGATGATGATTTAACCAATTAGGTGATTTGACAAAGATAAACATGGAAATTGAATCTGGACTTTTAGATTCATGAATATTGAATTTAAAATGATGCACTAACCAATTGGTTATTCTGTCAAAGGCAAGTCAGTAGAAATTTCATATAATTATCTATGAGAATCCTCCTGATTTCTTCCTTTTTTCTGGGGCTAAGTTAATGACTGGTTTTATGGGAAGTTACCATAATCATGCGAGCAGCTTTTTAAATGTTTTTGCTTGTATTTTTGGCTCTCCATCTGATATTTATTTTTTCCTAATCAAACATATGTTCCTTGTACATATGTGATCTGTTTCTTTAGATACACCTATTTTTTATTTGTTACTCATCAGTTTGTGCTGTTTTGTTTTTCAGTGTGGTGACTGGTTTTACTAATAACTATCCTCCCACATTCACATGGTACTTCATAGATTCAGTTTTTGTTTTTCAGCATTCAAAGTTTAGGTTTTCTAAAGAATGGGATTCCTCATAGTATGCTCTAGCTTTAGTAAGTTGTTCTGATGTTATATTGTTTGCTCATTTCTTTAGTTTGTCTGCTAAACCTGTGAAGCAGTAAAAATCTGTTATACATATTTTTGCTTCACTGTCTGGTGATATTAGGAACCTTCAACCAGAGGTTAAAACCCATTTCTATATTCGTTAATCACTAGAGAGTGCAAGTACACATATACGCATGATTATTCCCCCCTCTTTTGTTAGTTAAGCATTATTTTGATTAAATAATATTACTTTAATTCGTAAATATTTAAACTTCCACCAATGTAAATAGTCGTGTACGTGTGTGTATGTATCACAGATTGCTGCAACTATTATAATTATATTTTATTAACTATTTTGTTTCTTTGCATTTATAATTCATGTATTATTTTATTTAAGCTGATGTAATACCAGAGAAAGTTCTAGAGAGTAATTAATATAACTGAAATTTGCAAACAAAAAAAATGTATCTTGATTAAATATAAAATGTCTTTAATAAAGTAGATTTATTTAAAAAGATCCTATGTTAATGGAAAATATATCTCGTGAATCTATTTTCAACTCGAAATAGATTGAAACAATACTCTCTTAAACTTATCTCGTTGTCATCTTTAAAATATAACCGTTAACAAAGGATAAATGTAGCTAAGTCAATTAATGTACATCTGGGCTTCGCCAACAGCAGGGCAAATAGAAAGTTCTAGAAGGCTTTGGTAGTATATAAATACAGCCCAAAATTTTGTGCTACTCACACTGTGCTTTATTTTCAGAAGGTGTTGCAGAACGAATCTGCATCACTCAAATTTTTAAAATTTGACTTCTGAGTAGTGGAAGAAACTTACTTTCCCGATCTTTTCAAGATCGCCTCCATACCGCTATGCTACTATGCCATCTCCACTTAGAGACTGCCTTAATCAAATGTTAATATAATTCTTAAAAGATGCCAACCATTATTTCTCCAAAAATCTGCATTGCTGACCATGTTTTTCCACATTATATTTCCCATATGCGTATCAACCTGTACAGCCATCAAGTCTTCAAATAACAGAAGGTAATCCTATCTCTGCTGTCAATATGAATTCTTAAACCTTTATCTATGTATTAATGTATTTAAAGTACAATGTAACTCTCTGTCTATTTTATAATCGGTGATGTAGTGCTGATTATCATAAATCTCAAAGTAATGACTTCCTATTTCTCTGTAAAATCTAATGCATGAATCTATAATTTTTATTTTCTAAACGTACTTGCTGGGTTTCACTCTTGTTATCTTATTATTTCAAATGCAGCAAACTTTTAACTTTATTTTGTTTGATTATATTTTATTTAATATGCTAATAATTCAATCTAGCGAACCGATCTTATCTTAATGTTCTATTTTGCCATTATGGAATGTAAATACCTAAATGTAAGATTTCTTACCAAACTTGAAGTTAGCTTGATTGAATAATGTTACTAAATTGTTTTATGTGTTTAATGGCGGACTATCCGCTGCCATATTTAAGATATCAAATTATTACTATATTAACGCTAATGATTTAGTGAATTTTCATATTAAGTAAATAAAGCTTAGTGACCTTACCTTTACTAATAATCAATTATTCACATCTCATGCCATCTAGCGTGGTAATATTATGTAATTTTCCAACTAATTAACCATATTAATATTTGTTTAATGAAGAGAACTATATATTCCTTCTATTTTTATGTTTGACTTTCTAACTAATATTTAAGGTCAACTGCGTACCTTTAGGGATGGGTAAATTGTGTCATGCCTTTACGCTAGATTTTATTTAATTATGCGGGACTTACTTAACATATCAGCATCATTATGGACCTGATTTCTATTAGTGTTGCTTACCCTTGATAATGTTGTAAAAATTCTTATTTCTTGCTTTGTCAAACTAATATCCGGAGATCCCAGATCCCTTCGTAAAGGCATATTTCATAATGGAGTTTGAAAGCACCGACTCCAGGATTGCATAAGGATGTAGTTAGGTTCTGCATGGGACATCAGAAATCCTAACCATAGAATCCTTATCAACCATTTCTTCAGGCGCCGTCTGTCATAAGTACAGGCAAGTTTCTCATTAGTTAAAAAGCTTCTTATCCTAAAATCAGACTCAACCTTTCTGGCATTATCATGTAGGTCAGCACCGCAATTATTAATTCTTATATTGCCCATTATTAATCTATAAGTCATAATGCTGTGATTTTGTAAATATCATCCTATTCTTTCCTTTTCTATATCTTATAAGTTAGAAAGCTCATGTTAAAGCTATTTTAAGCTATCCACCTGCTCATTAAATGATCTTTAGATATGCTACATAATAACCTTCAATAAATACTGTCAAATCAGAATTATTTGATAAAATAAACAAATATCAGTTTCTTTTTAAATGATTGATGAAGTGTAATTACTAACTAAATAAACTTGGTAATTTATGAAATGTTTTCATGTATGGTTAGAATAATCTAATAGAAAGGAAGTATGTAAATCAAATTCCACTTTGTTCAGTAAAGTCATTTATTTTCTTTTGAATAAATCATGGCATTCAAAAATCTAGTCATTGTAATTTTGATATCTTACATTAGCATATTAAGCCACAATCTTGATTATTTATTGACTTTTATTCATCTATGTAACCTGTATTTGCGTATTCTTTAATCATTAATCTATGTTCTAATATGTAATCTTTAGAATACGCAAATCACTACCAATAATTACGTGAAACCCAGATGTTATTAATTATGCATGTTTCAATAGATTCACCAGTGTATTTATTTAAAGTATATTACCCATATATATATATTTACTCAAGTACTAACCGATTATTAATATAAATAAATTAACATTTTCATAAATCATTCTTGGGTGTTTCATATCATGCATGCACATCACCATTTAGATTGCGTTATATATCATAGAGTACATTGATATTAAGCCAGTGTATTACCTTTATTAATGATTTTTACAAAATAGTAATATAATTAGGGATTTGAAGTCATGTGGCACAAATATTTCCCTGTAGATCTCTTGTTTCTCCACTATGCCTCCGGGACTGGAATTAATAAATTTCATCTGTTATCATCATAAATGTTCTTCATAATGTTATAGTTTTAGAGAAGGGTAAATAGGGCAGAATCCATGATTGCTCCTGACCTGTGTATCTCGGGCATAAGTGGATTTAAGGTAGTTTTGGCTAAATTCTGGTTCTTGTTAGATGAACATACAATTCTGACTGGTATACCTGGTATATATGGATACACTTCAGAACCAATAATTGTTTTTTTTTTCATTTGATGTTTATTTTTGTTGTTTATTCAAGGTTTTCTTAATGACAGCTGATTGATGGATAATCATTCTTTACGAAAGTTTGTTCTATGTATATATTTCTTTTTTTATCTCAAAATATGTTTCAGAACAAACTTTTTTTGCTATATTCCCATAGTGATAGCATATTAATATCATATTTTATATTTCTATCATGACTAGATTTATATGCTAAATATTTTCCTGGGTGTGTGGATTTTCTGTAAATTCTAGTTTTAATTCTGCCATGGGAAAGATCTGTCATACGAACATTTAAAAATGCCAATTTTTTTTCCCAATCTATTTAGTGAAGTGTATCCAGAATGTTTGTAATAATGCCTCACAGTATAGTTAGTTATACATGGAATTATGTTATCAACATAGTGAAGCGAGACTTAAGAAAGTATGGAATAATTATGATTGTGGTTTCAAATTCTTCATATAAATGTCACTAATAAGAGGTGATAGTATTGAGCCGATAGTCATTCCTTGATTTTTTTTAAAGAATTCTATGTTACATTAAAGATATGTTGTTAGTTCTATTATGCAATTAGTAGGAAAAAGTTGTTCTAGCTTGTATTAGTTATTTAATCTTTTCCTTGCAATAGATAATATTTCATCATAGAGTACATTTGTAAAAAAACATTTCAAATGAAAGCATACCAATAAGTTAGTTCTTTCAAGTTTCATGTTTTTGATTAATTCCACAAAATGTTTAGAATCCAAGACAAAGGACTGTGGTCTTTATAAATTAGGTAGACAATAATATTAAGGAATTTTTCTATAATATAATGTTAATTTGTTTTTCTGAATCAGAGAAATATCTGTGATGCTTTCTAAATAATGCTTATTTTGTTTCTATTTTCAGTAATGGATTTTTTTTGCTACTTTTTTATATTGGACTATTGTGAGGAGCTCTTGATAAGGCAAAATGAATGTTTGTGTAAATGATATTTTCCCAATAGATATAAACAATTATGACAGACAAAAATAAATCATGGCCCTTATTCCCAGGAGGCTGTAAAGTCAACAACCAAGGCAGCAGTTGGTGGCCGAAGGCGGTGGGTGATAAGAATCCCCTGATTGCGGACCCAGGCTAACATTTGATGATGACTTTTTATTTAGGCACTTACAACTGCAGATCACTTTCAAGTGAAGGAAGATTGCAAGAAGAACTGTCATATTAAATAGGACAAGATTGGACTTTGTGAAGTTAGAAGGAAAGGTGAAGAGATAGATAATTCATTTAAAAAGTGGGCATTTATTCTATTACAAAGGCACAAATATTGGAAGTACAAGTGGAATAGATTATAAATAAAAAGTGGAAGAACAACATTGTGGAGATGGATGGTGTATCAGACAGAGTAGCAAGACTAGTTATACAACTTAATAGCAGATACCAAATGCAGATAATTCGGGTTTATGCCCCAACAAGTGCTCATAGTGATGAAGTAGTAGAAGATTTTTATATGGATGTACAAAAGGCTTGAGATCAGAGTAAACAACATTTTAAAATTGTTATGGGAGATTTTAATGCTAGAAATTGGTAAACAAATGAAAGATGAAAGTGCTGTAGGTAATTTTGGTTATGGTAATAGAAATGAGAGAGGACATAGACTAGTGGAGTTTGCTGGAAAAAAAAAGCTTTATATTATGAATTCTTTTTTTGAGAAAATATGTTAAAAGGAAATGGACATGGAAGCATTCCAATGAAGATACAGCAGACTTGGATTATATTTTGACTAACAGAAAATACATATTTCAAGATTGTAATGTTCTTAATAAATTTAACACAGGAAGTGATCATCGATTAGTAAGATGTAAGATACGTGTTAATGCAAAACTAGAGAGACAAAAATTATTAAGTAAAACAATTTTTACAGTTGATATTCCTAATCTTCAGAAACATTCTAATGAATTTAAATTAGAACTTACAAATCAGTTTCAAGTATGAGTAGATTTTGACCATGATTTAGATTTGAATGAAATTAATATGAAAATAACTGATATACTTTTAAAAACTGCAGCAACGTAGCTGGGAAAAAAAAGCAACAGTTGACCAATAAAATTTCTACTGAGACTAGAGAATTTATGAAGAAAAGAAGGAATATGAAGATATACAAAAATAATGCATTAAAAAGGATTGAATATCTTAAATTTTGTAAAATGGTACGAAAAAAAGTTGAAAATGATATAAGAAAGTATAACTGTGAACTAGCAAGGAAAGCTGTAGAAGAAAATAAAAGACTCAAGAATGTAAAACAACATTTTGGTATTGGTAGGAAATTAATATCTGCAATAAGAAAAGAAAGATGGAATTATTACTAAAAAGAGAGATGACATTATGAAATGGATAGAATACTTTTATCAAGAATTATATAGTAATAAAGAACAAGTACCTCCTATTTCTATTACATCTTCTGAATTGGTTAGAATTTTAAATGAAAAAGTGAAACATCCAATTAAATGTATGAAGAAAGGAAAGGCTCCAGGTAAGGTTGGAATTATAATTGATATACTAAAAGAAGCAGGTGAAGAAATTGAAATTTTTTTAGCAAAGTTATATACCAAATGTCTAAATGATAAAAATGTACCAGATGATTGGAAGAATGCAGTAATAATACTAATATTTAAAAAAGGTGATATTAGAAATTACAGACCTATCAGCCTTTTATCAGTTTTATACAAAAAATTTACCAAGATAATTACAACTCATCTACAAAGAACATTGGGTTTCCATCAACCAAGGGAACAAGCTGGATTTAAAAGTGGTTTTAGTACAGTAGATTATATCCAGGTATTGAGAGAAGTTATAGAAAGAACAAATGAATATGAGTTTCCATTATGTTTTGGATTTGTAGATTAAGAAAAGGCATTTGATTCTATAAACATTTCTTCAGTGATTAAAGCATTGGATCATCAAAGTATAGATCCAGGATATTGTCATATTTTAAAAAAATATTTATAAAAATGCAACAGCAACAATTAGATTACATAATGATACTGGGAAAGTCAACATTGAGAAAAGTGTAAGACAAGGTGACTCCATATCTCCAAAACTTTTTACAGCAGTGTTGCAAGAAGTATTTTGTGGATTAAAATGGGAAACTAAAGGAGTGAAAGTAAATGGAGATTAGTAAGTCATTTAGATTTTGCAGATGATGTAGTTGTTTTTGCAAATAATGCTTCAGAGCTGCAGGATATGTTGCAGGAATTATCAGATGAAAGTAGGAAAGTAGGACTAAAGATAAATGTTAAAAAGACTAAAGTAATGTTTAATCGATTTGCTCAAAATATGAAAATAAAGATTGATTATGATGAATTAGAAGAAGTTAACAGTTACAAATACCTTGGTCAGATTATTAATGCAGATGGAAACATAATGGATGAAATTAATCATAGAATTAAACTTGGTTGGAGTGCTTTTGGTAGAAATAACTTGATAATAAAAGGAAATATGCCTATGTGTTTGAAAAGGAAGGTTTTTAGTAAATGTATTTTACCAGTTCTTACTTATGGATCTGAGACTTGGACACTTAATAGAAGAGCAATACAGAGACTCCAGACCACTCAAAGACGTATGGAGAGATGCATGTTGGGAGTAACAAGAAGAAATCGAAAACGCAATGTATAGGTAAGAGAACAAATAGGTGTTACTGACCTCATTGAAAAAATAAAAGATTGAAGTGGAGTTGGGCTGGACATATTGCTAGAAGAAATGATAATAGATGGACAATTGAAATTTTAAACTGGATTCCAAGAGATTGTAAAAGACCCAGAAAGAGACCACATGTGAGATGGATAGATGAAATAAGAAAGTGTGTAAGGGTGATGTGGAGAAGAGAAGCTAAAGATCGGAGAAAGTGGATTAAACTTGGAGAGACCATCTTGCAGTGGATTGATAATGGTTGATAATGATGATGATGATGAATCAGTTGTACCCATTACAAATGTAACAATACCTTTGTCAACAGAGAGAATGATTATAGATTTCTCTAGTTTGAAAGATTTAAGTAGTTACTAATAATAGTATATACTTGAAAAGGTAAATGATTACAAAAATAATATACATAACATACTCTTATAAAGCTGAAATGTAAAAAAACTGAAAGAAAATAGAACTTGCCACTTACTTTGAATATTATTTGGCCCAAAGGCAGGATGGATGGTTAAGATACATTTTTTTAAAACAAGACTACATAGTTATTCTTAGTTGATGAAATGGTAACAAATAAAAATCTAACTGGTTAAGTAACCAAGTGTATCCCTAGAACTTAATTTTTGAACCCAAAGTTCAAAAAATTCTCACACATTAAAGGACTTGCAAAAATATTTGAAATTAATCTTCCTTGTTTAATTACATTTGTAATTTCTGCTTCTTATGCTTCTGAAAAAATTGGCAGATATGTAATTACATAATAAATAAATTCACAGTGGAAGCACACTAATTTCATCAGCAGCCATCAGATAATTCATATTTCTATTTAGTGAATTTCTGAAGAGATATAACTATATTTTCCTTATTTTTTTTTACAATTCTTATTATTGTATCTCCATTATATCTGTTTACCATATTTATCATTATCATAGGCCAACACATTATTTCAAAAGTCTGAAGTTTTACACTTTCAATCATGCTCAGATGCCATGTTACATGCATTCAAATCTATTTTCCATAAGAAACTGATGAATATTTTTAATGAAACTTTTGATAAAAATATCATAATCGTGTCAATGAAATAATTTTAATCAATTCAGTCATCAAATTCATCCAAAAAAGGTATCCAAAAGAAGATTTTATAATACCACTTATCACAAAATTACTATTTTATATATATAGGTATATCTTTTAAACTAAAAAAAATATGACTTTAAAAGCAGTCAATACTGTTAAACATGAAGTGTTAAATCACTGAAAATAAAAATTAATACTTCAGTTACCATGTAATAATTAAAAGTTATTCAATGTAAAAAAAAAAAAAAAAAAACATAGCCATTGAAAAGGAGTAATTATTTTAATTAGGGAGTGAAAAAAAAAGGCAATTAAACCATCAATTAATACTTTAACTAAAATTGTTATTAGGTTAAAAAAATTTTTTTTTTTTCACATGCAAATGACTATCATTAAATAGAAAAAATATTACAGATTTTTGAATCTGTATTTTTTTTTCAGTCATTAATTTTTTTTAAAGATTAAGATAAAACAATTTTCAAGTACTCTTCAAATTAATGCATTGCCAGTTGTGCATGCATGTGTGTGTAAATGCTGTAACAAACAGGTATTGCATTATTGCTTGAGAGTTTGTAAAAAGTATAAACATCAGAAGTGCCTACACAGAAATTGATCCTAGGGTCAACCCCAGATTCCACAGTCTGACACTCTTACCACTGTGCTACACAGGACAAGGCTTCTAGTATTTATGACCCATTATACATTATATTAATTTACAAGTCCTAATTTTTTATTTAGCAAGTTCTTATTTACAGCAAATATTCTTCAATAATTATCCAAATGATAAGTAAATAATATTAAAATTAAATAAAAAAATTCTTACATTTCAATAGCTCTTAGATATAGTATTTAAATTTGATAAAAATTCAAATGTCATTAGCAAATCTTTTAAAATATATGTATATGTTTCTATTCAAATGCCATGATTTCATTATAATTGCTATGTAGTTCTTCACATATCTATACCTTGCATAGTTCAAGGGCAATGGTATATTGGCAGAATCTGAAACATAAGATCCTCGGATTAATTCCGGCTCTGGTAAATTTGGCCTTAAATTTCTTATGAACTCTTGAGCAATAAAGCCATATGATTATTTAGGCATTTTTATCACATATCTACTAATAAATGTGAATGGAGATCTTTCTTGGCATCCAGAAAGTTAAATAATGGAGTATCAACATCATCATACTTGTGCTTTTTAAAGATAAACCAATATTTTTTTCTTAAACTTTATACGTCTTTTTTTAAATTTTATATGTCAATAGGCAGGACGTGAACCCAAGCCAGCTGCTCAGAAGGCAGCTATGCTAACCGCTAGGCCACCAATGCTTGATGCTTCTTTTTTTTTAACTTTCCTCAAAAGCAAATTGTTTAAATCATTTTTGTTGTTTCCAATAATTTATGAACTTTTACTTTACCAGTCCTTCAACTAAAAGAAAAAAACAGCCTCATTGTTTTTCTATTAATAGCACCTAAAAATTCTAATTTATGTTGATTACTGAACTAAATTGATTACTGAGGTAAAATCTTTTGATTAAGCAGTTCTATCAACAATATTTCTCTTTTTTTTTTAATGAAAATACTAAATTTCCCAATCATTTAATCAATATTTCATTTTAAGCTAGTTACTACAAACATTTATTTACATTTTCATATCAATTCTTTTCTCTAAGTATAATAATGTTTATCATTTCTTTCAAATTCTATTTCTACTTATGATGCAGTCATATTGTCCATCAATCTAATGTAACAAATATAACTCTCACTAATAGTTATATAATTATTTAGCCAACATATATATACTGTATGTCCAGTGAAAAGATGATGGGCTCATTCCCCAAGATGCCTACAGCGCCACATTCTGAATTGACACATGTCAAACATTTTAAGGTGCTAGTACACCTGGATTATGAATTACCACATGAAATAGAAAATGTGATTCATTTTTTTAACCCATGATGGACCAACACACTAATATTAAATTTTGTTTTAAATAGGGCAAAACTGCTAGTTAAAACTTTTGAAACGATTCATACTATACTTGGCAGTGGAGCCACAAGTCACAAGAAAGTTTTCAAATGGTTTGCAAGAATTTGTGATGGAAGGAAGAGCACTGAAGACAATTTTTGAAGGTATGAAGCAATGGTATTTCATGTTCAGACAAAACTACTGTCTTAAAACTTTTTGTGATGAATAGTTAAATTATGTTGCTACATAACACATACATTAATCTAGACATCCATTGCAGACAGCTTGAAAAACCGAAACTATGTTTTTTTTTTTTTTTTTTTGACATAAACTGCATATAGTTATACATTTGTAGGATAACTCTTTTGTACAAATACATTATAAATAATACTTATTTTATTAGAGGCATTTTCTTTTGAAATATTAATTAACCAAATTAATTCAGTAAATTTTAAAAACATTAATTTATTTTCTTTTTAGAGACATTTTCCAGTTATAGTTTTCAAAGCAATACCATCTTTTCATCTCGAGTGCTTTTTTTTGTGTGTGTTTGTTTGTTTCTATTAACAGGTGAAATGACAAACATTTCAGAACTTTTTTTTTTACTTCTGTACTTTTGAGGAATGTGAATTTTATTAGTTAATATATGTTAAACTTTAAAATAATATATTTCTTTTTATCAAACTATAAATGAAGTGAAAAAAAAAATATCAAGGCTTCAAATTTTAATTATATACTTGATTGTGTTTTTAAACTTAATGTCGGCTGAATTTAAAACTATGTATATCAATACTAACCTTAATATAATATTTTTGTTATGTATGTGTATAATTAAAATACACATGCACACAAAATAATAATAGTAAATGTTGTAAATGGGGATTTAATATTTAAACGTATGTACCTGTATAATTTGTCATATACATACATTTAAATATTAAATCGCTTTACAATATTTACTATTATTATTTTGTGTGTATGTGTACTTTAATTCTACACATACATAACAATTTGAATACAAGTATAATTTATACACTTGGAGTTTAGATATAATTAAAGGGGATTTGAATGCAGACTTTCAAGTTCCTTTCAACTATCTATTCCACATATGTTAAAAAAATAAATAATCTCCAATATATGTATTTCGGTGCTGAATCAGTACTCATCAGTTCTATGAGAGAGAATGGATAGCTGAAGGGAGCTTGAGAGTCGGTATTCAAATCCCCTATAATTAATCTTAATATAGAGATATTATGCATTAATAAATTATATAAATATAAGTAAACAGATGTAAACAGTTAACCACATTATGTTGTTAAAATAATATCTCAAATAATAAAACATTCTAGCATAATTGTTATATTTCTTCACTATACTAAAGGTACGTTCTTTACTATTAATATAGATTATTCTATTATAAGATATAATATAAGAACAAATTTTACAATGAATGCTTTCTCATCAAATTAAGATTTATTAAAAAAAAAAATGCAAACATATACAGTGAGCAATAGAACTACCGAGATATTTATCATGTTAGGCTTGAATTAATCATTTATTTCACTTACCTGTTTGCTTGTATATTTGGCAGAAAAAGTAAACTCTACATTATTATTATTAATAATTAATTATTCTGCTGCATATTTGTGATAATTGTTGATAAGTTGAAAAATGTGAGATAGAAAATCTATTAACATTATATTAATATTATTGTGAGAGAAAAAAGTTTTCCAAATGAAAAAGATATAAAATAATCAAAAAATAAATATGCTGCCAGGATTAGTTGAGATAGGAAGTGCATGCACAAGATTATTCATTACTTTTCTGAAAAGCTAACTTGATTTAATGCCATGAAAGAAAAAAAAATGCTAAGTATTAAAAAAATTTTACTAGATAAGTTTGTCTTTGCTTTTAAAAAATTGGTTTTAATTTCTACTATAAAACAGAAAACAGATAGAATGTAACATAAAGGGGAAAAAATCAATGACCATCAACAAAAATGAACAACATTAGTTGACATGGCTACACATACATAAGATGTTTCACACCTTTGTAAAAAGTTGAGTTAGAAGGTTGATTAATGCCATAAAAAAAATTTCCAAGCAAGAAAGCAGAAGTGACTTTTTAAGCATAAATTTGTTTTTGCTTTTAGAAGATCCATTTTAATTTTCACTAAGGTGGAGAAAACAAAATTAGAATATAGCATTAAGAAAAAATAATTTCCAAATAGATAAAAAGTTCTACAAATGATATGGCTACATTGATGTTTTATGGATATCTATTGGAACAAATTTGCCTATATTTTTATTTGCTGCTTTTAGAAGTTTTATTTTAGTTTTCACTAAAAATATGTGAATTAATTTTATTTGTATATTTATATCTATATTTTGATTTTCTATTGTAATTTTCCTGTGTAAATGGTTGTTTTGGATAATATCTACTGTTTAGTTTATAGTTCTGCAATGGATTACACCTAAATACATATTTCAATGTATGCTACAATAAATGAATAATGTAATGAACAACTTACTGTAATCAATTAATTCAATATAGCAAATTGAGCATATTATTTTATACAATTAGAAATCTCACCATGTCTAAAGTTAATAACTTACATATGAAAAAAAAAGAAGATATATTCAAATTTAATAGCAAATAATAAATAAGTTAAGTATTTTTTTAATGAATAAATATAATATTGCACAATCAATGTTATATATTAACCTTAAATTGTCGAATCCTGAAAATCTGTTGGAACTAAAATCTGTAATATAAGGTTTCGATCTAGAATATGTTTAGATCACTAATGCTAAAAGCTTTCAAAGAAAATGTTATCTTTTAGTTAGTTTCATATTTGAAAATTAGTTAATAGTTAAGATTTTAATTGTAAGCATTGTGGCTAAATTCCAGCAGCAATCATTATATCAAGAGATAAGTAAATTTTTGCATAAGACAAAATACACTTCTGCACTTGCACAACTTTTTTGCCTTTACTGACAAAAAAAAAAGTATATATTTTTTATTTGTTTATTGTTTTTTTATTGTTGCAAAATTATTAAATATTTCTTTCTTAATAAGTATTTGTTATATTACATATATTTTTCATTTGAATATATTTAATCTATAGAAGGAAATTAGCCCATCGAAAATATATGTGATATCAGAGAATGATCTTCACCAATAACTTTATTACTGGATTTTTTTTTTGCTTTTTTAATGTCAGAATTGATTGTTAATATTTGTAAAATTAATTTCATTATTTGCATGTATGCTTTAATGTAAATTAATTAAAGCATAAAAATTTCTTAATTAAAGCATAAAAATTTCTCTAGAAATAAGTTTTTTTCTTTAAATATAAATTTCTTTGTGTTGACAACATTATTGACATTTTTTTTATTTGCCAAACTGATATTTTATTTGCACATGTTTTTAAAGAACTTTATCTGAAACATAAAGATATGGTGAAGAACATTTATTTTTTATTAAAAAATACAAAAAAAATGAACGAAAAGGTCAATGTGTGTGTTCCAAAATCACATGGTTAAAAAATTAAACATTCAAAGCATAAAATTATATATAATAAGATTTTTAAAATTCTTTATGTGTAGTTAATAAAATGGCATTTTTAATCTGTTTTAGTTTCATTTTTGATAAAATTAAAAATAAAATTTTCTATGTAATAAAAAACAAAACCGATGATACTTACAATGAAATGAGGTACAATTATTGAATAAGTTAACTTATGTTAATATGTACATAAAGTGAGGTCTGTTACAATGAAATAATTGTTTCAAAACCTCATTTATTATACCATCTGTTCATTGTAGCTTACATTAAAATTCATGGATTAAAGAGTGCTTCATTCTAGATCCAAGGCTTAAGATCAAAGTTACATTCCAAAACAATGTATTATGCAAGAATAAATAAAAATGTAAAAACCCATAAGACTAATTGCTGTACATACTGTATAGATAAGATTTTATTGAAGCTAAAAAATTCATAATTTAATTAAAATGTAAACAAATTTATATATCCTATTAAAAATTCACATATTGTTAATTTCACAACTTCTATTTTCTTATGAGATCATATTCAGCAGCAATCTTTTTGGCATTAGAAGCTCATCATATCTTATAATACTATGCAATCTGGTTTATTTACTGAATCCAATAAACTATAAATTTCTGGTAATAAATTCCTTCATAAGAATACACATTAAAAGATCTAGCAAACAGTTCTTCAAACAACTGCTTGACCTTCTGACAAATGACTGCCTCATTTATTCTGTTATCTGCTATTTTCCTATGATTAATCCATATTAGCAAAAATTTCCTTTTTTCACTCTGTGAAGTTACAATGACTGTTCAATCTGGAAATTCCTTAAACTATCTGTGCAATTTAATTTGTCATTTTTTAAAAATGGTATCCATCAAAGACTTAGTTATTACTATATTCAAAACACAGCTTGCAGACCATTTCACAGTTCAAGTTTTCTCTTCCAGAAATTTATTTTTTTCATTACAATATTGAACACAAATTTTTGATTATATTTATGACTCATAATTAAAATTAATATTTATATGTGTATGAAAAAAATAGAAAAAAAAGTAAAGATAAACAAATTGCAGAAGAAAAATTAGATATAAATAACCTTACAAAGCATGATAAAGATATCTAATACTTTGATCAAAACTAAAATGTTCTGAATTTTTTATGCATATCACTGACATGACAGCCAGTCACCCTTATTTAAGATCGACCATTATTTGTTGATTTAGTGATTCTTTAGCACTTGAGATATGTGCAATTGTTACTACAAATTAAAATTATCTTTTTTTGAAATCAATATTACTCGGTTTCAAATTCTGCTTTTACATCTCACCTAAAAAAATATTTAATAGATATATATCAGCAATATTTTTTCCCACTAAAGAATTAGAAATTCCATGTTTAGGATTTAGATTTCTGTTATTATTGTCATAATTTTATTTTGAAACATTTCTTTTTTGAAGTCAATATTAATCACCTTTCAAATTTTACTTTTATGGTTCATGGCTGCAATTATCTAGGAAATTTTTTTTTTAAAAAAAAAATATATATACAATATTTTTGTCACTAGAAATAAAAACAAAAGGTAAACGAACTAAACAAAGACAAATTCTGTACTAGTATTCATTATATGCATTTGTTATATAAATCGTAATTTATAGAAAAAAGAATTTGTTGTACTGGATGACACTCTCTGTTCTTATGGACAACATAGGTAATGAAAACTTTGCTCTAATTATGATCTCCACCTTCATCCTTTACGCATTATGGACCACGAGATGCAGACTAATTTTTAACCAACCTACTAACACCCGCAAAATGATTTCCTAGCAAAAATCACTAAAATCAAAGAAAGAGACAGGAAAATTACCCCTTCTCACATGTTTGAGACCACTTGGAGCTTAATCTCCTTCCCCGCCTAATAGAATAATAATCAATTCTACCTCCATATCTCTCTTGGAAATGACTCCATAGGAAATCTAATTACAATTAAGATGGGCTAATGTCTAGATATTCAACACTCTCTTTTAAAACTTGCACACAAAAAATTATACTTACAATGTAGTATCAACAGATAAACATTGCCTTGAATGGGATGGCATACTGCTGTTTCACTGCAATACTCGTGTAAAAGGATGAACAATTCTCCCATACTTGGTAAATAGGTAATAGTTCTAACTTGTAACATCTATAATTTATTGTAAATAACAGTATTAGTTGCATTATTTGGTTATAACATATGTAAATAAGACCTCATAATATCCCAATCCCTGTCATAATACATATAACCAATGTATATACCAATAACATAATAAAACATTTTTTAATAATAAAAAACTTTCATTGGAGCAAATCCCATTGTATATATGAAATTATAAAAACAATAGAAATATAATATACAAATACATATATGAGGTATATTGAAATGGTTTCCAATTTAGAATATGAATTGAGAGTTATGTTTTAACTGCTTCAGATTATTAAGTGGGTGTCTCATGCGTTTTATTTAATTGGTTGAAATGTTTCCCTTTTTTAATGATGTAAAAACTATAAGCATGACATCAACAGAGATATGGGCATTTGATACATCTCTAACATATCTTTCTAAAGATGTCTTTAACAAAAAATCTGATGAAATTTGGATTTTTTATTAATTTTTTTCATAACAATTGCATTTGATTTTTTTTTTTGACCAATTTTCTAATTTCCACGAAGCAATAAAGACAGAAAACTTTTATCAGCATTTTCAGTTTGACAAAACAGATTAAAAATATGCCGATCATTCACAAACAAGGCCTTCCATGGAGTCTAGCATAATTGCAGAATATCAGACTTGTAAATATGCAATTTTAATTTTTTGAATAATATTTTAATTTTTTTTTAATTATTTGAAAAATGATTTAATTTTTAATAATTTGTGTTTGTAGTGGTGTGAGTGTATATAAATTCTATATTTATTTATGCTCCTGTGAATTCATATGTAGAGTAATTTTGTGTGTTCTAATCCATTTATTTTATAAATATAAACTTATTTTATAAAAATAATGATTCTCTAAAGGTTTTATAATTTATTATTTGAAAAATGATTTAATTTTTATTAATTTGTGTTTGTATTGGTGTGTGTACATATAAATTCTATATTTATTTATGCTCATATGAATTCATATGTACAGTAATTTTGTGTGTTCTAATCCACTTATTTTATAAAAATAAACTTAATTTTATAAAAATAATGATTCTCAAAAGATTTAATAATTTATTATTATGTTAATATGGTGTGTTTGTATTTACAAGTAATGATTTACAAAACTAATAATCAAATGTACAGAAAGATTGCATATGCAGGCAAATAGCATCATCACTGGTGTGCATAAAAAATATAAACATCACTGATGTACACAAAAAAATATAAAATGAAGAGATGAAACTAATTTTATCAGTGATACAGACAGTATCCTACAATTTCTAGTTTTAGATAGACAAGAAGCCAATTGCTATGATGACAATTGCATATCTATCTTTTGGAAATGATTTGTTTCGTATCTTTTATTAGGATGAACCTTTTTCTTATAGATGCCTTTGAGTTTTGGTAACTTTTGGGGTACAAGATAAAAATGAAGAATTCTTATGTGAATACTTTTGGAAATTCAGAAGCTATGGATTATCTCAGGTAAGACATATTATATATGGTTTGAAAGATAATTTTGTGAGGAATACAAAGAAATTATCACTGAAGATGTAATGTAAACTTAGTTAATGATGAATAAGAAATTATGAACAAACAATAAAGTAATAATTATGTCGGATGTTGAAATTTCTTTTTTTCCCTTATTTTTTAAATGGTAATCACTATTTGGCTTAGTCTTATTGTTTTCCTTCATTTTTCTAATTTCTATCAATGTAAAGTTTTTTGCTCTAACATTATTAAAACTGAAGTTATTGTGAAAATTGTGTCTCAGGTCAGTTTTTTAAAAAATTCAATATGGCGCCTGGAAAACATAGCAATTAAGTTTTTAATTGTGTAAATCTAAATAGCAGTCACACTTTTCCATCTTCATGAATCACTGACCAATATTTCCTTAAATAAAGGCTTATTTTAAATTATAAACTTTGCATTGTCTTTGATTATCTTTCATTTGCGGAAAGTGTTAGATTTTATTATTAGAGTTTGTGTTATGTGTTAAAATAAATGTAAAATGCTAAACAAAATTTAAATAACATTCCATTTTTATAATTCTAATTATTAAGAAATATAAAATATAAAAAAAAAGGAAATAGATTTAACACTTCAATTAAATTATATGAAATATTTGAAAACTGTATAAAAAAAATCCCATTTCATTTAAAGATATGCAACACAAATGTAATATGCTTATTATGGTATATATGTACATAAAAACATATAAGTATAAACATTTAACCAAAAAAAAAGAAGATATAATTCTAAAAATAAAAAATATCTTGCAAAGGAACTAGAAGAAATGAAAGCCATATACGTGTAAGATCTGAAGATATCTTTAAACTGTGGTGAGGAAATTGTCTTTATGTATTTTCTAAAAATAGAGTAAATGACATGTATGTTGAATTCTCTGCATAAATGGTTGACAGAATCAAACTCAGCAAAAGAGGATTAGCAGTCAAATAATAACCTATGATCACCATCAGTAGTAGTTAGTCAATGCTTATTACCCTTTGGACACAATTTCTTCCAGCATCTCAATTTGAGTTACATCATAAACACTAATGAAGCTTTACATCAATAAGATCAAAAAGAAAAGATAAGATTTTACCAAAACACTGTGGAAATTGCAATTTGATAAATAACTGATAACATGATGCACATCCATCAATATGTATAGACACAACCATAAAAAAAATTAAATTATATGCAAAATAATCTATCAAACCAATTCTATTTTAATGACTATTTGATTAGATCAACTCTTACTTTAAAGCACACTGACACACAACATAAAAACAAATAGAAGTTCATTAGTCTAAGATTACTAAATTGAAATTTCTTAAAATATTATTTTAGCTGAATGGCTACTTAATAAGTTCATACAATCAGAGCATAACAACCAAGGAGAGGCCCAGTTGGCAAATTGGCTTGCATGTGGTTATGGGAACATGTGCCTCAAATATGCTTGTCATTGTGATGTGTCACAACCTCCAGCTTTTTAAGGATCACTTTGTCAAAGCTGCCCTTTTATTCAGTAACTAGATGAGGAACAATGGCTGAAAAACAGGAATAGATGCATTGGAAAAAGGGATCCATTCTTCCACCTCTCTTTATTTCAGAGAAAAAGAGAGAGGAAAATAAAGACCAATATTTATTAATAATTAGCAGTCAAATGATCTCTAATGAAGGAGAGCAATCATGCCAGCCATAAAAATCTCCATCAATCAATCAGTTAATGCCAGCAACAGAGACTTTCACTCAACTGTCCAAAGCTAATAAAAAAGTAAATTAAAAAAAAAAAAAAAGCATTTCACACACACACACACACAAAAAAAAAAAGAGAATTGAAAACATTTTTTTTTAGAATCATTCAGGTCAACATATATTAATTAAGAATTGAATCTACTTTTAATGATCAATCATTGCATAGTAAAAAAAAAGATTAAACAAAGTGAATGATATATATATAACAATATATTGGCAGTCCCTGCCATGATTCAACAAAACACTCTCAAATATTTTTTTCACAAGTATTTGAAAAATAAGATTTTATTTATTTTCCATCAAAAACTAAAAGAATTTAAATATATGTTATGAAAAAAAAAAGATAATTTATATAAGCAAAATTTTAAAAAAAAGTATTTACCAGTGTTTTGGATTTCATAGTAAGTACATAATAGCAATAGCAGAAATATTTTGAATAGACAAAAAAAAAAAAAAAAGGGAGAGGAGTCATATTGTTTAATTACCTAAACTTTAATTTGAGCAAAAAATTAATTTATAATCAACATTAAAAATTATTTGTTACAAAAACAATCAAATTTTTGTTGGTAGAATTTTAACAAACTTTGATTCTATATGGGATGAATATTGGAAACAAAACAAAAAAACTTTAAATTCCAAGTTATTTTAATAAGGAAATAACTTCAAAATTTTTTTATATAATATCTTTAGAAAACATAATGTTAAAGTAAATAGAAACTTATCTATGTTATCACAGTAATTTTTATAAAAAAAATAAAACATTTTAAGATATTATCAATTTGAATTTACATAAATCTCATATTTCTTCTTCTTTTTCTTTTTTTTTTTGAGGAAATACTATGGTAGATAACTCACTAAAGTTTACCACTTTGGTGGCCAACACTTTAAACATTATCTCCAGTAATATCAGCAAAGCAAAACTCAACAATTTAAAATGTAAAGGATAGGTTGATTAACTCTATTTTTAATTGTTTGATGATGTATGAGTGTTGTTTCTACATAGCTTAGGGAAAATTTACATCTATTTGAATTTCATTTACACACTATTTATAAATTATAAAAAAAAACCACAAAACTTAGAAAAAAGAAAACTCATAAAATATCCAAAACTGCTAAAGATTTGTATTTATTAAAAAAAAAAAAGTCCAACATCTTTTCTATTAAAGTAATAAATCAATAAAATAGTCTCAAAAGCATTATCTTAAAACAATCTAAATAAATACTAATTAAATGAATACATTTACTTGTATTAATGATCTAATAGACATTTGATTATATATATATACATTAGAGTCACTTCTAAGTTTCCATTATTATTATATTTTACAAAATAATATCCTGTGAGCGCAAAATGATGCCTAAGTATCAAAAAGATTGGCTGAGCAAAGGAAGACCATTCAACTAATCAAACTGAGATTTTACTTTCTTCAGTCAAAAATTAATGGAGAAACTTTTAGTTCTTGTGTCTGCCACTATTGCTAGTGTGCTAAGTCATAAAATACATCCTAAAAATTCTAGTCAACATACATACTTTTATAATTATAAATAAACAAAGACTGTATAGAGAAAAGTTTTCATAAAGTCCATTATTTTTTTAAACAGTATGTCAAAACATGGCTAAGCACCTACTGTTTAAAAAAAAACAATTTTATGAAAGCTTTTTTCTATATGGTCTTTGTATATTTATGATTACATTATTCTGAGTTAAAGCTTATACTTTTATAATTATATATTCTTTAAAGTTTTCAAAATATGGTACATCACATATAAGAGCTCATATTTTGTTGATAAACTTTGATTAAAATAGAATACATATTCATTATTGAACTACAAATGTTCGATATGAATATATATATAAAAACAACATTTTTCTATATGTATAGTATGCACACAAAAATTAAGATTATAGTATAAACAAAATTGAAAATAATAATAATAAGGTTACAGAGGGCATATTTACATCTATTTTATTGAGTATATGTTTATTCAATTCATTCACAGAGAAATAAATAAAAAACTTGCTGTACTGTATTTTTATTTTTTCAAGTAAATAACAAAATATCTGACTTTCTTTGCAATTAAATATGCTCTGCATGATATTCTTTTTTCTTCAATAACTCTTTTATAGAAATGTAATAGTAAATTTATTAACAAGAAACTACGGTTTCTCTGTTCTGTTTTAAAGTCTGTAACAATTTTAAATGTTCTCAAATTCTGTACAACTTTTAGCATTATGCTTAGAAACATTTTATTACACAAAAGTGAAGCAAAAATAATATTTATGTACTTTCAACATAAATATAAAAATTCTATTACTAAACTTCATCATGTACAATGCTCTGAAATGGGGAAATGACTGTTGGCATACTGTAAAATGTATTTACAAATTTTTAACTGCTGTTTCAAATGTGATAATATAAAGTCATCAAAGATGAAAAAATGGCTGCTCACATACCATAATAGGTATTACATTTATAAATTAAAATTTTAATGTTTTTTGGTTTGTTTAATTTTTTTCTTGGATATGGCATTGTGTACATTGAGACAGTATAGTTCTTCACTATATATGTTCTTATTAAAACATTCTAATTATTTGTTTAATATTTTAATCATCCCTTGGGCTTTGTAAATAAAAAAGTGATGTTTAATCTGTCTCATGATTTGAATAAAAAATTATATAAAAATATTAAATAAAATTGGAACAACTTTTACAAAAATCCAAATTTTGTTTTGAAAAATAAATTTATACACAATCTGCCATAGAAAATAAAATAGGAAAAAGTAACAAATTTTACTAGAATTATTTTCTTTAAAATACTTTATACTTGTAATTACTAGCAAAAAATGCTCTTCAAATTCAGATTTTTTTTTTTTTTAGTTGTTTGTAAGTTAGCATTCAGATCTTGTTTATTAGACACTTCTTTAAAAATGTTTTTTTTAGAAAATTTTATATAGGTCAATGAATCTTGCTAGAAATTTTAACCCCAAATATGAAAGTCAGTATTTTTTTAATTAGAGCTTCCACCTACTGACTAAGACTAAAATATAAAAATAATGAATGAAGAAAATTGATATTTCAAAAAAAACAATACTCTAAATAAATAAATATTTACTGATAATGCTAGCAATGGGATCAGAAATGCAACTTTTCAGGATTAACAGGATATTTGTGAAAAAGATTAATGACTGTTTGAATTAGGTATTATAATAAGAATGTGAAATGACTGCTAACTTGAATATATAAAAAAAGTTACTGTGAAAAGTGTTTCTCTACAGCACATGGCTAACAAGTAACACAGGATTTGGCCAAACAAACATTCTCTTGGATCTAATTATCTGATGTTTAAAGAAAATGTATTTATCAATTATATTTCTATAATTATAACTTTTAAAATTGACATAGAAAGTAAAAACATATTTCAAAGCATTTTCATAAAAGGTAAAAACTTTTGAATATTTGCATTTTTTTAATATCAGAAACATAATGAATATCTATCTATAGGTATAGAACTTTCAAAAAAATAAATAATAAATGCTATAATTAAAGTTAAAAAAATGATACTTACTTACTTTTTGTCAAGTTGCATAAAAAAAAACAATAAAATAAATTCAAACTGTCTGACAGAAGAAAAAAAGTACCAATTGAAAATTAAAATCACAAATGTAAATTTTTGGTTTTTAAGTGACTCTCTTTCTTAATGATGAACATAACTAAAATTTAAATTATTTTTTAAATATATAAATTGCAAATCAAATGGGAAGGTTAATAGAAACTTTGTAAAATTTAATTGTAATAATTTCTCAATGTCAATGGGATCCCAGCATTAAAAGTTATTTTGTTTATGAGATTAAAAATAAAACATGTGTTTTTATTTTATTTTATTGAAAACATAAATTGATAATATACTTTTCTAGGTTAACAACTAATCTTTTTCACAAATATCCTGTTAATCCTGAAAAGTTGCATTTCTGATCCCATTGCTAGCATTATCAGTAAATATTTATTTATTTAGAGTATTGTTTTTTTTTTGAAATATCAATTTTATTCATTCATTATTTTTATATTTTAGTCTTAGTCAGTAGGTGGAAGCTCTAATTAAAAAATTACTGACTTTCATATTTGGGGTTAAAATTTCTAGCAAGATTCATTGACCTATATAAAATTTTCTAAAAAAAACATTTTTACATGTAGTAATATTTTTTTTTGAAATTAACAATCATATCAACTTATGATAATGTAAAAATTGTACACACTACACATGTGTACCCTTGTCATTTGATTGAGCTTGCATTCTCCTTTCAGACAATGTAGTTTTTATTTCTCTATGATAAAAATAATGATTTTATGATGATTTTTCCAAATGCTACATTTATCTTTTATTATTCTTACAGTTTAATGTTTACAGTTAAATTTACAATGGAGAATAATGGATTATTCAACTGATTCAAACATTGACAGTGATTTCTCCACATGGAACTGAGAGATTAAGCTTTCTTACAATTTTCTTCTAATGATTTCTTAGAAGTAATAGTAGTTACAAAGGCTAAAAAAAAAAAAACAGAATTAACAAGCCATCTTAGTCCATAATTGCAGTGATCGTCTTTACTGCGTGTCCTTTTTCTTGATAGAAAAAAAATGAGTTTTTACTGTTGAACATTATTAAAAAGGTTTTTAATCACTCTTAAGTATTTATTTATTTTTTTGCTATTATTATTTTATAGAAAAATATATTTAAAAAAGTCATTTGTAATATTAACAAATTTAAAAAAGTTGCAGACTGGAAAATTTATACTATTAATTAGTGCATTTTTGCTATGATAATATGTATTTCTTGTAGATCCCTTTCTTCATAAATTTAATTGCAGTTCTCACTTCCTCATTCAAAATTCTGGGCAATTTGGAAGATATAATAGGTATAGGAGACACTTGTTCTTTATTACTATATAATTCTTGATAGAAGTCTTCTATACATTTCATGTGTCATCTCTCTTTTTAGTAATAATGCTATCTTTTTTTCTTATTGCAGATATAAATTTCCTACCAATACCAAAATGTTGTTTTACACTCTTTACATTTTTATTCTCTTCTACAGCTTTTCTTGCTAGTTCACAATTATACTTTTTTATATCATTTTCGACTCTTGTCTGCACCATTTTACAAAATTCGAGATATTCAATCTTTTATAATGCATCATTGTTATATATCCTCATATTCCTTCTTTTCTTCATAAATTCTCTAGTCTCAGTAGAAATTGTATTCGTCAATTGCTGCTTTTTTCTACCAGCTATCTTTGTTGCAGTTTTTAAAAGTGTATCAGTTATTTTCCTATTAATGTCATTCAAATCTGAATCATGTTCAAAATCTTCTAATACTTGAAACCAATTTATAAGTTCTAATTTAAATTCATTAGTATGTTTCTGAAGATTAGGAATATCAACTGTAAATATTGTTTTTCTTAATAATTTTTGTCTCTCCAGTTTTGTATTAACATGTATCTTACATCTTACTAATCGATGGTCACTTCCTGTATTAAATTTCTATATGAACATTTAATTCAAAATATACAACTCTCTGAAAAAGTTAAAAAAATTATTTACAGAATGTCAAGAAAGATGCTATCCTTTCACAGTCTCACACCTATAAAAAATAACTTTTTGGATTTAAATCCACATAAGAACTTGGGTTGAAGTAAATGAGGATCCCTTTTATTTCAATAAAATAGCTATTACAGGTTTATGAGTAAAACTTGCTTAGCCTCAGAAATTATTAATTAATAGTAATTGAGAATTTCTTGGTAATAATTGAGAATTTCTTGGCAACAACAAAGTTAAAGTTTCTCTTTCTATTTAATGGATATTATCTCTTCATTTCTATTATTATAATATCAATTAATCCAATATATATATATATATATCACATGACCACCACTTCTTATGCTTGTACATAAGCTAATGGGCTTGGATTGAAAACATTAAGGTTGATTTCAGTTTAAGACTCACAGTTTTGTAGTTAAATGGAGATAAAAGGTGGTTGCTGGAGGGTTGCATTAGATCCTAAGATCTAGGTGCAGTGCTCTCAGATCCAAGGCTCCTCACTGATGAAGGCCATAAGTCAGAAACTAGTCTGGGGATATTGGATGAGTAGGCACTAGATGGGGATTTTATGCACAAGCCTTCTGGCATCCATTGATTACTCTAGATTGCTGTGTGTGGCAATATATATATAGTGAGTTTTGCCTGTGTTAATATATATATATACATACATACTATAACAGCTTAATTTTAAAATTATATGTATTATGATATCAACAAAAATGGTTAAGAACAACAACAACAAAAAATAAAATACACAATACAATTATGAAAAAGACAGTGAAATAATAAATTGAGACAGCACATTAGCATATATATATATATATCATAATCACATCTATGCAGTATTTATGTGTGTTCATACAATCATTGTCCTTCAAAAAAAAAAAAAAACTTACTATCCCTTATGATGATCAGTAGATATTTTTCTAAAGACTTTGTATAGATTCAGTGTTGTTTGATGACAAATACTTATTTTTTTAATACCATCATACATATTTTTAAACTCCTCTTATAGATTAAACACCTTTTGATGATGAAATCAATGTTCTTGTACAACATATTCCTATTTAGAGGAATATTCTTTCTGTTCATATCTTCCAGCCAAAAATTAACATTAAATTTTCAATCTTCACTAAACATTTTTTTGCATACTACATTTGTAACTTTGGCAGTTGCAGAAGCATAAGAATGTTAGCATAAATTTCTTTTTCCTTATTGATAATTCATTCCTACTATGCATCTGCTTAATTTCAGCATGATGTTTTTTCCTCTCAAAATTAAATCAATTATTTTTATTTTATCTCATAAATGAAATATTTCACAGCCTCTTTTAGAATGTTATAACCATTATGCTTTAGCCTCACTTTAAGTGAAATTTTAATTTTATAAATTACAGAAGTAACCTAACCAATACAAAAGGCTGCACAAAAATATATCTGAGTGAACAAGACAAAAAAATGGTCCCTTCCTCATAAGCAATTATATGTGTAAATATTATAAATTTTTAACCTTTAATTTAATATTTTTTTCAAACTGAATTGGAAGATTTGGAGAGAATAGTTACAGCAGTCATATTATAGTTTGGCATTACTTTCATTGTAAAACAATAACTTAGAATTTCAATCAGGGAAATTGTTTCATAATTTTATAATCAAAGTTAGAGCAAATATAATTTATGCCATTTACAGCAGTACACATCATCTCACACATACTGCTAGGTTCTTCAAAACGCATACACATCTCTCTCTTAAAATCCTTCATCAATTTTTTTATCCTCTGACATTATTTTTCCTTATTTTCAGTAGTTGTTTCTGATAAACCCTTTACAATATCAATAATTTATCATAAGTAACTTGAGTAAAAAGATAATGGGATATTATAATCAAGACAATAATAGTCATTCCTGCCTTGCCTTCCTCCTCAAGACAATTTATTAACTTGTTTAAATGTAATTTTTCTCTTTTCTTGAGCTTATTGTAATATCTATGTAAATGTTTCAAGAACACATACTATAATTTAAAATTATTTATTATTTGCTTAAGATACTTTTTATAATTATTGATATATTTATAGCACTCATATTTCTCTGTTCAAATAAATATGCAAATTTACTTAAATGTTCCATTTTCTTAATAATGGAATACATAACTCTTTTTTTGTAACTAATGTCACGTTATATATGACTTGTTTTTTTAATTATTATAACTCTTTTTTATTTATTGTGTATGGGTCTTTTCCAATTATCCAAGCATCCTTTACCTGATGCTTTCTATCTTTTCTATCCATACAAACTATTTTTGCAGTTGTCAAGTTCAAATGTATGCCCTGATTCATGTTCATGTTCCAAAAATATCACTCTATACTTATCATTCTTTTTTGCTTGGTTATACATATATCTATGTTGAGCTATCTTACTAGATATATTTACTTGTCATTCAAAAAACACAGAAATCCATTGGATTATAGGATGATTATTAATTCCTTGGGGATACAGGGTGTTATCAATTCAAAATCGCAAACCCCAGTGATACATAAATTGGTGGTTTGAAAAGCTTTTTTCACAGAAATAATAAATTATGTAAACACGAGGCTTACTATAAAAATAATACTGATGTGTATATTAAAGACCTTGTAACTTTAGAATATAATTATAATAAATTAATTAGAACTGTTAAAAGATTTTATATAAAAATAAATAAACCACTATCTGAATAAATGAATTCCAAAGAGTGGATAAGTCTCCCTCCTTTGAGGGTGAATTATAATCATACCCACACCAACCTTTAACTACTTGTAATATTAGGTTATGTCCAGTCAAGATTTATGTCTGACTAGACTAATAAGTTTTGCCAGCATATGGAATATATGTTTCAATTTACTGCTTATCAAATTTGAGTCAAGATATATATAGACATAATATATCGCTATTGTATTAGGTAACTAAATGTCACGTATAACCAGATCTTACATATATATATATAAAAGTGAAGAAAATCCCAATTGTTAAAATGAGATTAAACATGAAAAGAATTGCTACAAACATATATATATAACAACACTTAATTTATGCTTAATGTTTTGTACATCACTAATGTGAATAAAACAATGACGCAGACTAGAATAGGTTAACCATCATAAAGATCAAATGTCAAATATTTTGCAAAGCAACCTAATAATATAAGAATGAAATAGTAAATGTGTACATAATTTCTTGAATCGATTATCGTGATACTATCTACACAACAATAGGCACATACAGCACAAAAAAAAAAGGAAATGAAAGATTTCATGAACAAAAAAAATGGAAACGACACTGACTATAAAAGCAAATGCGATTCTAACCCTTTTTTCTTCAAAATTATATGTTCACTATAGAAAGCTAACTTCGTTTAAACAAGAGGTTTTGAACACCATACAAGATGGACACTTTCGTTCGAATATATTAACTTCATAAATATAATTTTAGTATGAGATTAGAAGAATCTAAAAGAACATTTAACGTCAATAGAATCAGCAAGTTAATTTGAGCAATGAGATGAATTCCTATAAAATCATTTTAAACTTCTAAAAGAAAGGGAAAGAAATTAAGCTAAAACATCTAATGAAGTGTGAATCCAGAAATATAAGTGCATATATAGCCAACCTAGCAAATGAGTGAATAATTCAATTTTTACTGCGTACAAAGTTTTCATTTTTTAAAACTGCGAACCGCAATTAATTAAAAATTTATTTGAATTAATACAATGTGGTCTGGCTAAAGGATTTGATTGTCATCAGTGGGATCATTTATCTGCTAACCAAGAGAGTTTAAATATCCATGGTGTCTACTTTTAAGATGCCTAATAAACTATCTTTCGATCAGTGTGGAATGTGTGTGCATGGATCGGAAAAAAACAACAGACAACCGATGCAAAGTTGTGCAGAAGGCACTATTCAGAAGTGGCAATGAGCGATCTATATTTGCATGGAGGAAATTTCATAAATTGTATGAATTGTAATCTATGAAGGACTCTGTTGACTTACAAAATTTGATGTAATCGATTCAATGAAATTATATTTTGTTACACGTTGTGATTTTTATTTTTAAACATCTATATACATATTGTTATTTTTTACTATTATTATTTCATTCTTATCACTCGGGAATATAAAACTCCAATTCAACGTTTAGCAAAAGTTCATTTTAGGAGAACGCAAGAAGGGAGGGAAGGTTAAGTTTAGCTAAAATCTTTTTTTTTAAATAAAATTTAGGTTTATTCTCATTCCTTAGTACTTGACTTTCACTCATTATCAATTGTACAAGACTGGATGTAAGATTTTACTTATCATATATTAATCTCACACATTTTGACAGAACAAAGTTGTGTTTGTTATTATGTTTGTTTATTGACACTTGTTACCTTAGATTGTATTCAGTATGAATGGATTAATCCTCTGAATAAATCCTTTTCCTGTCATGTTAGGAATTATATTCGACTTACTGAAAGGGGGGGGGGGACTCCATACAAACCAATCTACCACAACTGGAATCAGACTGTAACCAATATATATATATGTATCAGATATAAATACAATTTAGCCAGCTAGATTCGAGTTCCTTAAAACAATCTTGTTAAATCTTTTTTTTTATTACCACCTTGTATATAATGATGTCATCAACATGGATATCTATCATTGGGACACAGGTTTGGTAACTTTATCATATTAAATTGCTAACATGATAGATGCTCATTATTGACATTCAAACTAGATTTATATACTTTGTCTCATTATCTATATTTGTAAATACAGTTTCAATTTTGGGATTTATTTAAATTTTCAATAATATCATATTTTTTTTTACAAAATAAATGTTATAAAATCTGTTGAATTGATATAGACTTTAGTTTATTAAATCAATCATTGCATTCATTAATGAAGTCAATATCTTATATATATGTACATACACATATCACTCTTTATAATTATATTAGAGAGATCTTATTTAAATTCAATTCACTAATAGTAACTTGGAGGAAGTGGTCTGATTATAAACAGTATAAGTACATTCCTGTTAATTAAGTCAAAGGTGAATTCTCCC
Organism: Epiperipatus broadwayi; assembly: GCA_028023455.1. Taxonomy (NCBI): domain Eukaryota; kingdom Metazoa; phylum Onychophora; class Udeonychophora; order Euonychophora; family Peripatidae; genus Epiperipatus; species Epiperipatus broadwayi. The sequence goes on along the minus strand of JAQFVV010000105.1, from coordinate 1,369,691 downwards.
TGAATTTGAATACTGTAGCATAACGGAACCGAAAGAAGGGTGAGATGTGGATGAACTAACCCAAATTGCAACTAAATTTAATAAGTGTTCATTGAGCTGGTCTATTGGAAGTGAGTACAACCATAGGTTGTGCATTTCATTATGTCGTCTCCAGCATCCTATCTGAAGACCCAAGGTCCAACTATAGTTAGATGCGACCATCTCTTTCAACATCATTGTCTGGACCGTTATACTCCATACCTTCTGAGATTATCTCAAAGATTAAAAAGTATATACAATGACACACACAACATGAGTTTAAGAATCCCTTCCTCTTTGAATAAGTTATTAAACAATGATAAGAATAAATTGCCATTAGAGTTGGCCAACAATTAGTTTATAAAACAGAATGCAGTGTCCCCTTGTGCAAGGTTGAATATTGCGGGAAATCATGGGCGAATGTATCTATTAGAGTAACTCAGCATAGATATCTATATAACCGAGCAAAAAAAAATGATGAATATAGATTGATATTTTTGGAACATGGACATAAATCGAGTCGTACAATTGACTTGACAACTACTAAAATAGTTTATGAAGAAAGACAAGATAGAAAGCTTAAAATTAAAGAAGCTTGGATAATTGCAGAAGACTCATACATAATAAATAAAAAAAAAGACGTGTTCCAGTATCAAAAAATGTACCATTTAAATAAATTTGCATAAGATATGCTAGATTTAAATATTATATTGTTTCAAACAGAGAAGTGCAAATGCTATGAATATGACAAGACTTGTCAAAAGCATGCTAAGAAATAATAAATAATTTTAAACTAGAGTATTTTTCTGAATAAATGTTTGAAACATTTACATAGATTATAACTCATTTAAAGCATCTATATCAAAAACTATTTTGATAATAATATGAAAAAATAGTGAATGATTATATTTCTTTACAAGTATTGGAGATTTTATGAATATCTTATTGTGTGTGTGAGGCAAGACCTTCTTCACATTAAGCCTATATTATTAGGAAATGGTGCTGATAATTTAGAGATTTAATTGAGAATCTATTATTAACTTTCTTTATATATTAATTACTACAAAAAAAAAAAACATATCTTAATTTACTTCATTTACAAGTGTCATGAACAATCAACCTCCTATGCTTTGTATTTATTTAATTAAGATGTGTTTTATTTTTATCAATAAAAATTATCTTAGTCTGTCAATGAATATAATGAACATCAAAATTAAGCATTATGCAACTTCTAGAAATAATAGAAGAGTACCATAATTCTACAAACAATAATATTAGTAATAATAAATATAATTTTGTTAATATAGCAATTTCCTAATATCAAAAAAAAAAAAAAAAAAGATCTATTATTATCTCTGATCTTTTTTTATATATGAAAGATATTTTAATTTGTGCAATAGTAAGAAGCTGTCTTTTAATGTAAGTTTTCTTGATTCATTCCTAATTGAAGAAACTAAAGAGGAAGAAGAAAAAAAAACATTTAAGATTGGCCAAATAAATAGACAAAGAATATCAACTGATCTCAGAAATAAGATGTCATATAATACATACATAAATAAAACATATGCAAAATAGAAAATATCCTTTTGTTTAAGTCAATTTTATTTTAAAATAGTATGTAAAAAGTCCCAATACAGTTTGAGAGATCAATATAATAAGTTTATTTTCAAAAAGTTATAAAAGTTACATATGTATATATATGCGGAAAAAAAAGGAGAGGGTTGCCTTGATTTAAAGCTTCACATAAACTGAAACATGCAATAATTATTAAATTCTTATGCATCTTATACATGAATTAAAAGACTGATATTGAATCATTACAATGCCTTTTATCTATAAGTATTTAAAAATCAACATAAGAGGGGTTTTTTTCATACTGTATTACTAAACTAATTGAATAATTGAAATTCAATCTCTGATGGCTCTGATTATTTATACATTTTTTAAAATCACATTCTTAAAACACTATATTTTCAGTCTAATGCAGATAAATATATTTACCAAACAACATCACTGCTAAATAAATGATGAACCCTATAAATTATTTTTATCAAATATTCATAGTTATCATAGTAATCAATTCCACCAAAATGAATCTCTCTCTCTTTTTTAAATAATCAACTGAAGTGTTCATCAGCACATTCCTATTCACTAAAATAAAACATATGGAATGCCTTGCATTATCTGGCACAATGGTCAAAAGGCAAGTTCTGGAGCTCTCAGAATCCAAAAAACCTATCCAGTTCTATTACTTGTGATGTTCAAACTTCTTATCAATGCATGAGCAATAAATCACTTGATTATTTATTTTTTTAATTGAGGTAATCATTTTGCAATAAATATGGATGAGCAATAATCTTTGTTTTTAACTTCAATTAATATATTATATAGGTACAGGTATTAGCCAGTTAATTTTGCTTACTCAAGATAATAATAATCATAATCGAATGGTTTTATTGATCAGGAGTTTATAAAAAGTTCAACCGCTGGAAATGCCAGCACTGGAATAAATTTGAGGGCCTTACATTCCAGAGTCTGGCACTCTTTGCACTAAATCAAATAGAGCCTCACTCAAGATAATATCACTGAGAACAAATAATGTAAAATAAATAAATAAAATGTTTTAAAATCCATGAAGATTTGGAGTTATATAAAGTATGGCATTGACATATTTAAGGGGAAAAAAACTAAATAAACATATCTTACCTGCAAATTATACCACAAAATAATATAAATAAAAAATATCAAAAGAATGTAAAAAGGGACACATCTAAATAGCCATAGTGTTAACAATTAAGAATAACATATGGTGAGGAAATGAGCGTGTAAACATTAAAAGAAAGAAAACAATCAATTAAGTATTTAATTAAATTAAGAATATTAATATGATGTAGCTCTTTTGAAGAATAATATGGAAAGAGGATGGCAAGCACTATCCATATTACTAACTGATAAGCAAATAACAAACTAAATATACATATATCCAGTCCTTTAACATTAGACTTTATTTGCCTTTATGGAAAACATAAATACAATTACTGAATTATGGTGGAAAAATTTGGCTGGATATCACAAGATATTGAACTTCATTAAAAATTTTGTCAATATAAAAAAATAGGAGCGAATATTAGAAAGGAATTATTGTAGATAGTGGAAATTAATAGAGAAGAAAAGTATACATAAGTTGTTGTTGTTTTTTTAAATAACAAGTAAATGTAATGAAAAATAGTATAGTTGGGATCAATGGTAGAAAAATCTCTGATGAACAGTGAAACTCAAAAAATAAAATAAAAAAATAGAGAAAAAAGGAGGAAATGTTAAATGTTGAATAGAAAGTAGGCAGTGAAAATAGTAGCTCATACAACAGAAGGGAAAAAAAACCTACATCTGAAAAGGAACCAACAAACTGCAACAAAAAAAGAAGTCCATTATTTGACCATTTAGTATAGTACAAAGTATTATTATCAATAGCTGCCATTTGCAAATGAGTAAGTAGCCATTTCAATTCCAAAAGAAAAATATTAAAGACAAATCAAATGATGATGATGATGATGATGATGATAATAATAATAATAATAATAATAATATATTATAGAATAGTTTTGCTATGACTATGCAAATCAATCTGTGAACCATAAATACTTACACATATACATATATTCTTTTGATGTGTGTGTGTATATATATATCATCAGAAGGGACATGAACTCAGATTTTCAAGTTGTCTACAGCTATTCACTCCATCTTATACAACTGATACACGTGACCACATACATGCGAAAAATGACCTCCAATATACTTTATTTAGTGCTGAACCAGGCACTCATCAATTGGTCCAAATCACCATCTCCCACACTTGTATGCAATCAGGGCTCAGTTTATATTAAGATAGCAAATCTTCAAACTCTAATTTTCAAGTCCCTTCTAATTACATTAAGTTTAGTATAGACAATATACTTATATTTCAATATTATATGTATAAACACATTCTTAAAATATAAATCAGTATTATAACTTGTAATGAAAAAAAAGAGCAAATTATTTTTAGAATTCTTGAGAAGAAAATAATAAAATGCATTTCCACAGTTAATGAGAATATAAAAGCTACACCTGACCTTTAAAAGAGACAATTTTAGAGAAAATAAGACGAAAGATTGATTTAACAAAATAAGTACAGCCTGTTAAAAATTTTAATTGAGCTTATTGCAAGACAAAAATAGTAACCTTTAACAAGATAAACAAGAACTAGAAAAAACTGATAGGTAAAAAAATACAAATATTGTGCTAATACTTATATAGGCTTAATTTTTATATAAATTTCGTATAAGAATTAATATTGAAGTTTCATCCAAATAAATTTCAAGATAATAAATCCCATAATAAAATACTGAAAATGGCTTCAACTAAAAAAAGAAAAAAAAAGAAATGCAGTTTCTGTTCGATGTAATGGAAAATTAATAAAGAATTTGTATAATAATATATGCTAATAGTTAGATGCATTTCCTTATTGCTTTAATTTACAAGTTATAATTAAAATTCAATATTTTTCAAATGCACTATATTGTAACGGCATATGTGCTCGTTACATATGTATATATAAACCATAAGTACCAATAGCTAACTGGTTATTATATATAAATTACATCACTAAAGCCTTCATGTTTGCACAAAACAATAGAATATCAGCAATTATTTAGCAAGACAACAATACAATTAAGCAGTAAGTGGGATTTACTACCTTATCCCACAAAAACAAAAAGTTTGAAAATATATATTACAATGCAATGATTATGCACCTCTCTACAATCTCTATTATGCATGACAGTGTTGTGCTAAAACTGACTGAACTGTCAACATGAGCATTGAGAACACAGATACATTATAAAGTAATTGATATTTGGGCTAGGTATAAACTCTAGTTTAATAAATTTATTAATAATAATCATTAATATATTTTCATAAAGTGGTTTGCATCAAAGTTGTAAATGCATAAACTAAAACACTGAACAAATGATGGATATCTGTAAGAGATTATCATTTGGACCAACTGACGAGTGCTGGTTCAGCATGAAATGTGCATCTTGAATCTATTATCTTTTTCATATGTCTTTGATCATAAGTTTTGTAATATATGACTTGGAATTAATTACTTTCTTCATATGTTTTTGATTATATGATTCAAGATTATGTCATTGAATAGAAGTTTGTAATATGTCATATATATATATTGTTAAAAGGAGACTGTGCTGACTCTTGAGATTGTTGATTGTTATTGATATTGGGATTGTCTAAGTGTTGACTGGTTTTAATGATTATATATATATATAACGTTTTCATACTCCCATTCTAAATATTAATATAAAATAATAGTCATAGATTTTAAAGTAGCACTATCTTTCAAACATACATTTTTAGTGCATGCTTGCATAACACACATATATGACATGAAAATGTCAAAAATATTCTTGATATAAATATTGTTAAAATTTTATATTTAAACTCTGTATGAGTATTATTTTACACACACACACACACACACATATATATATATATAGGTTTACCTATATTTAAAAATACATTTATGAAATTAAATTGGTTCATGTGTTATGTATGTCTCATTCATTTGAAAGCAAAGTGGCTGTTTCAAAATGCATCCATAGTGAGAGAGGTTGATATGACTTTTATGCTGAGAGATGATTGCATTCTGAGAGAGCTAAGGTGAAAGATACACTGATAAAAGCAAGAAAAAATTGAAAATATATAAATCATAAGTGCCAACAGCTAACTGCTTATTATATGTAAATTATATGACTACAGCTTTCATGTGTAAACAAAACAATAGATCATCAGCAATTAGTTGGTAAGTTAGTATAATTACACAGCAAATAGGATTTACTGCTTTAAACCAGAAAGGAAACCTTCAAGACACTTCATAAAGTCAGCTAAACAGATGTCTCAATACTAAAAGATAGTTCTATTAATCTTGAGATTATTTACATTAAATTGAAGACTGAAGAATAATTTACAAAAATACTAATCAAATCATGCCAAATAAATAATCTGAAGCTTAAAAAAAAAATCAATTTAAAATTCTAAATAAAATGGGGGATGGGTGTAAAAGTGTGCAAACTGCAGTCTCTTTTAAACCACATCCAAGTCAGACTATGCTGAAGATTAAAGTTAAACAATAAAAGATAATTGTCTGATACAAATATATGGTTTCAGAAAAATTGAGAAATAAAAGACATTATTACTGACCCTTAGAATAAATTAAAAAGTCACAAAATACTAGAAGTCAACAAGTGTTTTATTGACTAGAATAAGAACTTTGATTTGGTTAGCCATGCTAAATTATGAAATGTTTTGAGGCAGACATAGCAGATTATCTCATTTTTCTTATGAGAAATCTATATATATAGAGGGCTATTAGCAATAACTTAGAATAAGATTCTGCAGAAATTGACAGATTTCACATTTGCAAGCACATATGGATTGAGAATTAGTGAGAGAAATACCTGCAATATTTGACAAGCTAATTATATCACTTTTTATAAAGAAAAAACAAATAAATTTGAAAAAAGTAAAAAACAAACAAACAAAAAAAAAAACCCCAGAGTAAAAATTATAGTTATAATTTATATATACTGAAACCACCCAACCAAACCAACAAAGTCAGTAATATGGAAAATGTAACTGAGATGAAAAAGGACGAAGTGTGTTTACTACATCTCACTTGATTTACAATTAGTATTCCTACAAATTTCATCTATTTCCACATGAGCTATAATTCTTCTAAATTCTAATAATCTAAAAAAATAAATACATTTTTCAGGGTTTTATAAAAATATGTGTACTCTTACTCCTATTTTTTTTAACAATAAAATCTTTACAAATACTGTTTCTTATTTCAAGCATTAACTAAGAGTAACTTAACGTGTGTTTTCTAGAACTAAGGCTAGCAAATTTAAATACAGGGTTGAATAATAATTTATCTCAGGGTTATTAATAAATGTATGGATATCAAGTATGTTTAAGCATTGTAGAATATGACAGTGTAAAACGGGTTTTATGTACACCATCTTATTCAATAATATTTTACACTTCAGATAGCATTAACACAATAATGATGTATCCAATCAAGATAAGTTTTACATGTAAGTTTATATTTCAAATATGACCTTTAATATTGTGAATGTGTAATGACGTTTTTTAAGAATGACAAAGAGAAATATTAAAATTAACAATTATTTCATTGCATAATGTAAAAATCAATAAGAACAAATAACAATAATAATAATAATAATTATATATCATAGTTGATACATATTACTGTTTGTTTCCTAAACTAATGTGAACTCTGGATATATCAATTGGGTTGTCAGACAGTATTGCGAAGACATTTACATTAAATAAGAATAGGTTGTATAACAATTTCACAAAATAATACTCAATTTAACACTGGAGAATAATAATTATTATAATCATAAAAGGTAAATGTCTTATAAAGTTCTCCAAAATAATAAAGATATTTTTTTAATTACACAAGTAGTTTATTTAGTAACTTTTTAAGTAATTCCAAATACTATACGTTACTTAGAAATTCTCTTTGCTTGTTTGCTTATTTGGCTAAAATATTGTAATCAATTTTTAACATATTTTTCTTCAATTTTTGTACACATGTTAGGCATTGATGACAATTCAATATTTCAGAATTGTCCACACTAACAGTGTTGGCAGGCCAAATTTCAAATTGTATTGCTATCAGTTCAGTAAGTTTCCAGTAATGTAAAATAAATGATGGCATATTTTTTTAAAAATATATTTTCATTTAATTTCATAACTAAATACAATTAATTAAAAAGGAAAGAAAAAGTGACGGGATAAAAACTTAATGTCTCTTGATTGTTGAATTAAAACTTGCTTTTTTAAAAAATGCTTTCTTCGTAAATACAAAAATCTTGTAAATGATTTTAATTCATGTAAATTTCATTTTAAACATTAGAAATATAACACTGTTCTGATTGGCAAATTTTAAGTTTGAATATAAAAAGACCATTACAAAATATCCAGATATTAAAAATTAAAAAATGATATATATATAAAATATTTTATAAACAAGCTTTCATTTAATTTAATCAATAATGCACTATTTTTTTCTCTCTAATTCTTTCAGATTTTGATCATTTCTAGTGTTCTACCTGATGAAAGTTTTTGAAAATATTCAATCTTTCACTTCTGTATAAAATGTTTTATTTAAAACAAACTCAATAAATTGGATTTCATTTCCTTTTAATTTAATTTTAGAAATGAATAATATTCGTAAAAAACCACATTTGGCTTTTTTATATGTTCAAAAACTTACTAGTTAAATAAGAATAATGTAGTAAATGTCACCAAGGATGTTAGTGTAAACTTTCTTTCAAAAAAATAAACAAATTCTTTTTTATTTTAAGTTTTTTTTTAATGTGAATGAATGAATGAAGTTGGCTTTGTAAAAAATCTATCAAATTCAGCTCTAAAATCTGATATTTGCTTTATAATTATTAAAACATTTGAAAAGGTGATAACATTAGCAATGTGTTTCACATGAAGCATTATCAAGCTTTATTTCAAAATCATAAAGATAATTGATATTTGCAACTGCCCATAAAATAATGACCTCTTTAGATTTCTTTTTCAATTAAAAAATCAATAAAAATAATACAGCCTAATTACAATATTAAAAAGAAATCCTATACTAATACAAGTTACAATAATGGTAAAAAAGTGACTTGAAGTTGCAGAATTACCATACTTTTCTGAAGGAAATACCCAATGATTCTCAACAAATATGAGAGTTATCAAGTTTAACACAATTTTGATTGTTTAGATGTAATTTGAAATAAAAGTGCGACATCTATAGGTTTAGACCTAAGAAAAATTGCTGAGAACAAGTCTTATCTTTAACAACTCATACTGAAAAAGATTTTCAAAGTAAAAACTCCCTTTATTGATATAACTTCAGTTTATAATTCTAGTTGAAACTTCTAAAAGTTTTTAAAATCATTAATGCAGGAAACCCATTACTTTATTTGATAAAATTTCCAGTAAAAAAAATATATTAAATAATGATTGTAATAAATACAAAATTTTAAAGAATAGCAACCCAAAGCTCAGCTTCTTCTACTACTTTATTTAATATGTTTATCAGTTAATCTTCGAGATATAGAATGTTGAAAATTTAGCAACATAAAAAAAAAAAAAGAAACTCACTAAGATATAAAAAAATTTGGAAATCTTTTCAAAAATTGGAATCTCACTTACCTTAATACAAAGAAAATAGTATACATACTCAACTTTTCATCTTATAATTAGGAAACATCTCATAATCTGAATATAACATTTTGTAACAATAGATTGAAACACAATTCTGCTTCACACTATAATCTTAGATCATAGTCTAACATATTTCTTAATTTATCTAACATTAGATATAAAATAATTTCTAGAAATATCTCCTTGGAAACTGGCTGACATTATTTGATGTTGTAATTTTAAGTACTTTATTGACAGCTTCTTAACAATGACATATTCCATTTATAAATACTGTATTCCTGTATGGAAAAAGTGTCCATAATAAACTTTTACATTACCAAGAAAATTATTACTGTTATAGTCACATCTGTTCATTTTCAGTGGTTTTCTATACTTCACTAATTCCTCAAACAGATATTAGAAGAGAAGTTGTTTCCAGAAAATATATAAAAAGTTAAGTAGATCGGAAATGCCAATAATCCAAGATATAATTTAACCATCTAAGACTTAATTCAAATCAAAATCCCTTTTACAAAATAAAAAATTATAGCATAAAAATGGATTTCTTATAAAGTTCCAAACTATTTTTTTTTCCAGATATAATAGGTAATCCAGTTGGATTTGATCTTCCTAAATATTAGTGTAATCTCATGAATAAATTCAGAACAATTTATGGTCACTGAACTCATATGCTTTATAAACAACATTTAACAGTCTCTGATATATGTTGATATGGATAACTACAAATCATGAACAACACAGTTAATGTCAAATCTATGGATGAAATAATAGAATTGAAATCTAAATAAAGCCACCAGTGAATTTATCTCAATATTGGAATCTTTACAGATTCCTTCATAATACTTTGTCCAAAAAAACTCCACAAACTAAATAAATAAATATAATAAAAAAAGTATAGTCATTCAAGTGTTAATGAATAAAAGATACCCCCTTTCCATTTTTTTTCTTTTACATATAGTAAAGTTAATAATTTTGTGGAATGCTTATATATTTTGGATATTGTGGTATTAGAGCTGCGACATAAAGAATTATAATCGGTTAATCATTAAATTAATTAGGTTATTAAATCAAAAACATATTTTAAAATCTACATTTAAAAAAAAAAAAATTAATAAAAAAAAAATACGAAAAGCATTAATGTAAAGAATAGTTAAAATGCGTGTTTAAATCAAATTGAGTGTCATTAAAGTATAAAGATTGGTTATTTTAATATAAAGCTGAGTACTAATTGTATAAATGTGTGGAGATGGTAATCTGAATCAACTGATGAGTGCTGGTTTAGCACGAAATATGTATATTGGTGATTATTTATCTTTTCAATGTGTGTGTAATCAGGTGAGTCAGCAATATAAGATGGCACTGATAGTTGTAGGTCATGTGAAAGTCTGAGTTCGAATCCCGCATATATTACATATATAAATGTAGGTGTAAGCCTGTACAATGTATTAAAATAGATTATGCAGAATATGCACGTGAAAACACACACTCAATTTGATTTAAATTCGCATTTTAACTATTCTTCACATTAATGCTTTTCGTGTTTTTTTTTTGTTGTTGTTAAAATGTTGTTTTTTAATGTAGATTTTAAAATATGTTTTTGATTTAATAACCTAATTAATTTAATGATTAAACGATTATAATTCTTCATGTCACAGCTCTAATACCACAATATCATATTTTGTTTAGGACATATATTTATATATATATATGTTGGCTTATATGCTTTGAAAGAAGTTTGTATATACATGTGCAATAACTTATTTATATATTTTTTTTTTTACTTAAAAAAGAGTAATATATCACATATAATTCCAAAATAAATTGTAATCTGGTATTCTTTATCACATCCAAAAGATAGGCCACCCACGGTTTAGCTCTGGAGTGGAGCCAGCTTCACAATTGGCCTAAATTGCTCAAGGCAATACTGGGTTAAATAGGAAGACAAAAATATTAAAATAATTTTAACAACAACAAAAATTAATTACAGACAAGAAAATGCCAATCACTGTAATCTCTTAAATGCAGAGCTCAAATGCTAACAATCTTGTCATTTACATTTATAATGAATTCTAAACAAACAGCGCATTACACATTATTAAACCCTAGTTTTAATTTCTTGGAGACTTGTTTATCAATTATTTAAAAATTCATCTTTAACCACTTTAATTAACAAGTTTGAGAAGAGAACGAAAATAAATCGTTTATGCAAAAATATATTAAGAATAAGTAAATCTCCTTTAAAGTAAAAATAAATCTTAATATAATTCAATCATACCAGCAGTTAAAAAAAAACAAAAAAACATTTTTGTTAAAAAATAAATGTATTTATTACACTAATGGTCTGCATTTAGCATAAAATATTCTACCCAACTCATTGATTAATATTTTTCCACAAACATCAAAATACACCTTGAAATTCAGTACATAACTTTTGAATGACATAATAAAAAATTAATCAAAAACAATTGCAAAAAAACTTCCTTACTACTACAATATAAAATATTGTATATATAAAGTAATCAATGTTAATATTTATGATGATATTATGTAAAAAAAAATAATAATAATAATCATAAGACTTTTAATATTATCAGTTTGAGGTTGAGTTTAGAAACTTTGTAAAAAAAATCTTCACTAACAACTTATACTTTTTTGATTAAGTAAAAATCTGTTATGGAAATAACAGTTTGTAATTACTATTACTTATAAATAATTCTGATATCTTCATTAACTAAAATGTAATATATTGAAGTCAATACTAACAGCAAATATTTGAGGAAAACATTAAAACTATTCAATACAACGTCAATGCATTCTAGTTGTTAAGCTAATATCAAAGGTAACATATAATGGATACTTTTCACATGTGTGATCAGTACTGTAAATATATTAAGTTATATTTAATATTGTCAGTGTTTTCTTTGAATATATGGTATTAATACTGTCATTAATTAACTATTACATATACCAATTATTATTTAAAATTGCTGCTACATTTTCATATAGAAGAATACATTTGACAATTATTTAAATATAAAATTGTTCAATTGATAGATTTTGTGCATATCTCAAAATTATTATAATACATTTGTACCCCATCAATTCAAGGTAATGGGAAATGTAATGAAAAGTTTTATAATGAGGTTCAGACACAATAGTGACAACAGTACATTCATTGTGAAAAGTGACTGCAGTGCCAAAGATTAAAATAAAAGGAAAGAAAATGCAACAAATAATTTGAAACAGAGAAGCATGAGAACAAGTACATTTTAGAAAAATCAATAACCTATTTATTGCCAATACATTTTCAAGCATGGTGCAGATACATACTATATATATATATATATAACAATATAAACCTTCCTAAAAAATCTTATAAAACAGCCCAAGTGTTGTTGTTTTTTTCTTAAAAAAGTGAATTCAGAGAGTGGTGTCCTTTTGTAGCTTTCATTTTATTCTTGGAAAAGAATTTTATGTATATAAAGCCCTCCTAAAATAGAATATTATACTTAATTCAGACACTGAATTGAATTTCTGAATTGAGGTGGGAAGGGGGCATGATAATAAGCCAGATAAATTGTGAATGGCAATGAAAGAATTATAGATTAATCTGAGAAAGATTTTAATTAATTTTAAGTTTTTTTACCTCTTTCTTTAATTTAGTAGTAAGTTTTATACATGAAGCTGCTATAATTTTTTGTTTTAATTCTTTCTATATAGTATTATATTTATATTAAAAAAAATTAATAAAAAAATATTTCTACAAATGTTTTATTTTCCATTGACTACTTTTTACTGCCTACTCAAAATGTATACATTAAATTGAAAGTTGTATTACATCTGTTTAAAAAAAAAATCTTCATCAGTAATGTAGAATATTTTAAGAAAAAAAAAATTCCAATTGAAATTTGAATAAAACTCTAAAACAAATCATAAATTTACCCAATCTTTTAGATATAACATAAACATATCTGAAATTTGTATATAAATGGATTAGATAAATGATGGAATGAAATGAAAAAAATTAAATCTAAGAAAGGTCGGACTGAGATGAAACAATAAGAAAAATGAAAATAAATGTCAGAAAATACTGAGATAATTTGAAGAAGGTAAAAAAGAGTAAAAGAGTCAATCTGTGACAATTTAATAGGCAATTCCAAAAAAGAAGCCAAAAAAGAGGACTAATATTATAACATTAGTAACAAAAAAAAAATTTGAAAAAATCTTTCAAAATTAAGTAGAAAAGAAAATATAAAAACTTATATCACAAAAACATCACCTTAATTCTTTGGATGAAATCAGTTATACTAATTATATGAATTGAAGGAGTCTAATTTTGATACTTGTTGAATTTTCCTGTAAACAAAGATGGCAGCCTGTATTTTTGATAAAGAGACAGTTTCAAGGACATCTAATCTATCTAAGATGTGTTAATTGTTAAATTAAAACAAAATTAATTAATCCATTGTTAAATTTAAAAAAATGAATAAATTCTGAGAAATTTCATTAGGAAGTTTTATTTCAATTTTTTTTTTTTTTTTTACTTATATTATAATGTGGGAAGGGTCAAGATGTTCTTAACATTGTTGTACTTTGATTCAAATCAGCAAGTTTCTTTTTGTCAGCAATTTTTTTGGCAAATTGTCATACTGATAAAAATTTGGGACCTTCCTGGCACAGAACATGAAGCAGTGGACTATTTCCAAAGGTACGGGATCCTGCCCTCCCCAAACGTGTGCATTAATAGTTAGTTATGATATGATTGCATGCCACCAACATGAATAAAGTGTAAACATTGTATTTATTTATCCCCCCCCCCCATTTTTCTATTAATAAGTTAATCCAAACATAAGCTGTAAATATTGTAATTAATTTTTCCACAATGATTCCTCTTTTTTAAATAAGAGTAATAAAAAATAATGTGTAAATATTAAATATAACGTTTCCTAACAAGCACTTTTTTGAAAATATTTTTTGGGAGCCCCCGACATTGTAGATTTATCAAAAATATGGACTGCCATCTTGGTTTACTAGAAAACTCACAAGTACCCTAATTTTTTAATGATAATATTACTTCATCATATTTGCATTAAAAATTAGTTAAAAGGAGAAACAAATAGTGGCATCTCTGGCAACATGACAAACATTGACAAGAGATTTCCATTTAACTGATATATTAATTGTACATCTTAGCAAATAAAAACATTTTATTTGACAATTTGTTTTCAGTGTCAGTTACTCATTTACAGACAGACTTATCAGTTATGTTAAAATTGGTAGAGGAAATGGGTATTTTTTTCAAGCAAAAAAATAGCAGAGAAGGAAAAAAAGTTAAAAAAACAAAACAAAAACAGATTTAAATACATTATTTATACACTTATTATAGAACAAGCATTTAAAATATACCATTATCTAGAAAAATAATTGCTTTCCTATTATTTTGGGAAGAATCTGCAAGCTATTTTTGCTCTAGCCTTCACAAACTTTGATGTAACTCATATTTTTTAAACGTTATACCTATACTTATACATTTTCCTCATGTTTTTTTTAACATAATACAATTTTACTTTCAATTTTCATTCTTATGAGACTATTAGAATTATAATCTTTCATTCCTTTCGATTCTGTCAATTTACCAAATCTATTAAAAGATACAGTATCATTATCATCATTATAGAAGCTGCAGTAATAATACTAGCAGTATTAGTAATTAATGGTGGTGGTGGAGAAAGAGAGAATATAAATCCAACTTTAGGAAGTAACAAATAAAATCTATGTAATACTGTTTGATAATATTGACAATTTACCAAGTGTTTCATTTTTATACATCATCTGAAATACTTTTTGAAATATTAAATTTACTATAATAAATCAACCTAAGTGTAGTTTACTTAACTAAAAACTTTATTCCCCTCTCCAAAGGCATAAAGTTCAGTTATATAAAAAGATTTTTAAAAAGAAAAAATTTCAAATAGGCTTTCTTTGGCAAAGATCAGTTTTGTACAATCTCTAGTACTTATGACATATTTTTCATTTTATTCACTAAAACTTTTTTTCATAAACAAAAAAAGATATCTCATATAGCCTTTTTGAGTTTCATTTCAGCATATTGTGTTAGAGAGACATTGCTTCTCTATGAATCATACAGTGAACCCATGTTACATTAGGTGAGACTTCTTTGATTGAGGATAGAAGTCTACTGTGTTTTCCACCCATGGCATGAGCACCATCACTGCACACCCCCACACAATTTTCCCAAGAAATATTGTTTCCCATGATGTAAGAATTTACCACTTTAAATATTTCTTCTCCCATATCCTTTGTAGTTCCTTGTAAAAAAGGTTTCTTCAACTTCATTTTTACTTTCAAATGCCTTTATTTGTGCCTTAAGACGATTCAAGAGGCATAAGTTTTACAATGCAACCAACAAGAATCATTACAAAGAAATTTAGGGAGTGTCTGTGCATATCAAGCGCATCTGCACCCATACACTTGATTCAATGCATATGATTTTGAACATTCCAAGTATAAATGTATGGATAGGTGAGTGGGAATTCACCTGCCCTTCCAGACTTACACACATAAACCCAACTTCTTATGCTGAAATTATTGTTCACAAAACTGTCCAATTATACATGTCCATTGCTCCATTAGTTATTTGGAGACAAAAATGTTGTTATATTAACAGCAATGTTACACTTTCAGAACACTTCTATTTTTGTCTCATTATTATTTGGGGCCATAGCTTGAAAGAAACAAGGCAACCGCTTCAGTTGCAGTGGGAATATTGTCCTTGGATTGTCTAATTGTACAAGTCTATTTCACCATTTGAGCATTCCCAGTACTGTTATAAATGAGAAGGTGTTTGGATTGTCCAATTGTACAAGTCTATTTCACCATTGAAGCTCTCCCAGTTCTGTTATAAATGGCTTTATAGGTATATATGCTTATTTCTTGGTTTGCATGGCATACCACTTGTAGAGCAGTTGTGCAACATTTTGGCAATCGGTGGATTCATCCAACTGAAGACTGAAATATTTACTTTTTTGAATTCTGATTATAAGTT
Organism: Epiperipatus broadwayi; assembly: GCA_028023455.1. Taxonomy (NCBI): domain Eukaryota; kingdom Metazoa; phylum Onychophora; class Udeonychophora; order Euonychophora; family Peripatidae; genus Epiperipatus; species Epiperipatus broadwayi. Next base: position 1,353,292 of record JAQFVV010000105.1, on the reverse strand, counting down.
CACTTTTCACATTATCTGCCATTTTGACTATTCTGCGACCAATTGTTGAATCAGAGAGTGGTATTTGATATATCTGTTGCTATTCTTTCTCACCAAACATAATTCCTACTATATCTTGAGCTGCTGAAATAATTAACTCTTCGGCAATTGTGTACAGTTTTCCAGATTTAGCTATACGATAGTTTACTCGATAAAAAGCCTCCAATGCTTTTTTGTTAATATCGGTAAAAATATATATAAAGTTTTGCTTACATGTCAGATGCCCTATTTTTTTCTGAAAAAAATCAATATTTTTATTTTTGGATTCTGGGTGTTTGGTGTGTAGGTGCCTCTGCTGTTTATTTGCTTTCAGTGACTCGTTTGACAGTACTGCCAGGCACCTAAGGCATCTAGCCCTTGGTTTATCATCTTCAATGCATACAAAGCCATATTTTATAAACTCATTGTCAAACTTATGAACTTGTTTGTTTGCTTTTACTTTTTTATGTCTCGACTCTATAGAAAAAGCTTCCAAATGTATATTTGGTCAGTGTCAGAAGTTAAAACAGCCGAAATCAAAGTGCTCTTCTCGTCATTTGTTTCTTCATTGTCTGTTTTTTCAATTATCCTACCAGTTTTTAGACACTTATCCATGAGGGTTCATAAAATTTATAACTTTAAAAGCAGTCCGTTTATCACAAATACTAAGTTAAAAAAGAAATTTCACACTAAAATAATAATTAAACTCACAAATGTGACACGATGACAATGTAAATAGAATATGTGCTGTCATCACTTATTTGCCAAGTCATGTGATTTTCCGAAAGCGATGTTACATGACGTCGTCTGAGACATATCCAAACCTCCATCTCTTTGAAGTCATCATTTTTAAAATAGTTATCTTCTAGAATTTAATGAAATTTCACATTTCAAAAATTAATATTTTTTCTCAAAATTTTTTGTCAATGATGTAGTTGTAATCAATTAAATTTATTTACAATTTTTTCATCCATCTTGTGACCCCAAGGTAATTTTTTTAGACCCCGTTTGGAATCGCAACCCATAGATTGAATACCACTGCTCTAGAGATAACATTCTTAAAAAAATTACTCATTTCTCAAATCATGAAAAATAAATATTTGATTACTATATCTAATATCTTTTAAATAAAAAATAATTCTCAACAACATTCTCATAATAAAATAAAATATAAATTACTCAAATATAATACCTCAATATAATAGCAATCTATCTATCATGCCTTATTTCAATCAATCCACAAGACCCTCCAACCACAATTCTACTGACTACTCTTAACATTAAAAGTAACTTTAAATTTAATAAATATAATAAATAACAAGCCAAATTTCTAAACAGTGATTATTAAAAAAAGTATTTACTACGCAAAAATGAAAAGCAGCTGTGCCAATTTTTAAACATCATTGATCTTCATAAACATATAATCCTAATAAAAGTATATCCCCATTATAAATGATTTTTAAAAAAATCCAATTAATAAAATTACAGATCCAAAAACTTGAATAATAAAATATTTAACTGCTTTCTCATTAATATTTTTCTTCCATTAATTAATAAAGAAATAATACACAATATATTTATTTCCAAGTCAATTCAAATAAATATTCATGATCTCATACTTATATGAATTATTATCCCCAAAATTACAAAATTTATAAAATATAAAAAGTAAGAAAAATTCATAATTTTGAATTCATGATTCAAAAATATTTAAATAAGTTAATAAAACTAAAAACTTTCAAAGCTTACTTACTCACTTATTAGTATATAATACATTTAATTTCCAATTAAAAATTCCTAATATACTATAATCATTTTAGCTTTTAAATATTCATAATATGTAATGAATTTTATTTTATTCAACATTTAAATAATTTGACCATGCTGAGAAAAAGAATACCAACACATCCAACAACATTCATATACAGATTTATCTGTTGCTATTGATTTGAATTACTGCTCCTCATGTTTTCTGCACAAGTATAGTGGTAAACTCTGATATTTAATTTCCGTGTATCATGCTTACTTCTGTGACTTCTGGTGTTCATACTTCTAATAATTCTGGTGTTTAAGTTCCATGGATTGCTCCTACTTCCGTGAACTTCTGGCACTCAAATGTCTAATAATTCTCAAGCAAAAAAGCTATTTAGTTAGAGGTAGAATGGTAATCTCTAGTATTTAAGTTCCATGGATTGCTCAAACTTCTAATAACTCAAATAAGTTCCATAGATTGCTCATACTTCTGTGAACTTCTGGTACTCAAACTTCTAATAACTCCCAAGCAAAAAACACCCAATTAAAGATAGAGTGATAAACTCTAGTGTTTAACTTCCATGAACACTCCTACTTCTGTGATTTCTGGCACTCAAACTTCTAATAATTCCTAAGCAAAAAAGCTATTCAATTAGAGGTAAAGTGGTAAACTCTGGTGCTTAAGTTTAATGGATTGCTCTTACTTTTATTACTTCCGGCGCTCAAACTTTTAATAATTCCTAAGCAAAAAATCTATTTAATTAGAAGTAGAATAGTAAACTCTGGTATTTAAATTCCATGGATTGCTCCTACTTCTGTGACTTCTGTCACTCAAACTTCTAATAACTCCTAAGCAAAAAAGCTATTCGATTACAGGTAGAGTGCTAAACTCTGTGCTTAAGTTCCATGGATCACTTAAACTTCTAATAAGTATGGTGTTTAAGTTCCTTGGATTGCTCCTACTTCTATGAACTTCTGGTACTCAAACTTCTAATAACTCCCAAGCAAAAAATGCTATTTAATTAGAGGTAGAGTGGTAAATTCTATTATTAAAATTCAATAGATCACTGTGACTTCTGGTGCTCAAACTTCTAATAATTCCTAAACAAAAAATGCTATTCAATTAAAGGTAGATTGTTAAACTCTTGTGCTTAAGTTACATGGATCGCTCCTATTTCTGTGACTTTTGGCACTCAAACTTCTAATAACTTCAAATCAAAAAGTTATTTGATTTGAGCTAGAATGATAAACTCTAGTGTTTAAGTTTCAAGGATTGCTCCTACTTCTGTGATTTCTGGCACTCATCTTTTAATAATTCATAAGCAAAAAAGCTGTTCAATTAGAGGTAGAATGGTAAACGCTGGTGCTTAAGTTTCTTGGATCACTCCTATTTCTGTTACTTCTAGTGTTCAAATTTTGAATACATCCCAAGTAAGAAAGCCATTTGATTATTTGATTACTTACAATATTTATTTACATTCCTATCTCAGTACTTAATGCAAACATGTGATCAAGTGTATCAATGGTATGAGATAGCATGGATGGTTGGGGACCATGTGAAAGTCTGAGTTTAAACTCTATATATTGCAAGTATGAAAAAAGCCTGTACTGTAGAAAAAAATTCATATTTCAAACATTAGTAATATACCTTCTTTACCATAATGATAAAATTAATACAGTAAAAAAAAGTATCCATTATATATGGCTATCCAGATGTATAAACGATAATGGAGTTCTTCACATGATGCCCTACTTTCTTTGAATCATAAATTGAGATGATGATAAACGCGTGCATATGACTGTGTAAAGAATACATTCAATACCAGCCAAAATTAAATATTGGTTGAACAATTTTAATTCTACTTAAGCTTATAGTATCATTTTGAAATCTAATGATAAATAATCATGATGATAGTAATAATAATTATATCTTAATAGCATAAAAGTTCGATAATTTAAAAGATTAAATGAAAATGACAGTTATGTCAAAAGAAAGTAACTCCTGTTGATCTTAATTTACTAGGTTAACACTTTTCTTTTCTTTTTTGCCTTATGACAATCAGAACATTAAAATGTGCTTTTGATTTAACAAAATTCTGTATCTAATCGTGAAAAATGATTAATGGTAAATGGAAAACTTATTACGAATGAAGATTTTAATTTTTTCAAACATAATAATAATAAAATTATGTTTAAAAAAAAAGGTACACATACTTTTCTTGTTGATTGAAATATGTGAACTCTATTGCTGCGTTTTGCACGTTTTCTTTTCTAATTACTTGTCATGATATCATAATTACATACTACTTTCATACCTTTCATTTAGTAACTGGAGATTTTTTTTTTTTTAGAAAAAAAATATCACTTAAGGCTCTCAATTGGATTGAATCCATAATGACAGATATGAATTCTCGCAGCATGCAAACTTTTAACAAATGACTGAGTGTGTACAACAGAATAATTGAAAAGAATCATGAATATAATAAAAGAGAAACACCTATCGCCGTTCAAAAAGAAACAAACTTCACAATATTAAATGAGCATTTTATCAATACTTTAAGTAAACAAATGCTCGCCGATTTTTGGCACATTAACATTAAAAAAAAAAAACAATTTGCACTAAACACACAAACGGATTAAAGGGAAGATTCAAGTTTGATTTCGGATGGAAGATTAATATGTTACAAAAAAGTATTCTTAAGACTCTTTCAAGCTTACACTTACTAAAGTCTACCAATGCCATTCTGAACGATTCCTTATTTTGTGCAAGAGTGAAAATTTGAAGATTATTAAAAAGTTACATAGATATCTGGTAGAGTTTCATGTACAAGAAAAAAAAATCGGTCTCTTACATATAGACATACTTTAAAAATACAATAACTTTAGGTTGTAAATACATTTCATGAATATGCTATTATTATAAGTTTATATAGGCAATGAACTACTTAATTGTTCGATTACATATATTATATACACACATACAAAAAGTCTCAAAAAGTCCTTATTTCGATGAAATACACTTTCAAACAATTCTCTCTAATTATGATAGTATAAATTGTTTAATACAATATATAACTACTAGATTGAATATATGTATATGCACAATTAAAAATAAAAAAAATTCACCTATCAACATTAATTTTAAAAAGATATGAGAAAATTTATTTATTTTTGTAAATTATTCTGCATTTCATCATAATGCACATGCATCATAAATTAAGCAAAACACAATTTAAGCAATAATTATCATCATTAGTGGTACAGTGTAAAGATAAAGATAACAGTCTCAAAAATGAAAGATTTATGAATTTATTCCCAGCTAAGAAAAAAATATATATTAGATCTATTAATTAAAGAAAACCCGTTCAAATGACAGTTGACCTTCTGAGTTAAATAATTACAATCAAAAATTATCTGCCAAAAAGACAAATCCTGCATATCAACACCACAATATTCTCCAATCTTTTCTATTTAGAGAGTATCATACTTATTTTCTTTGTTTAGAAATGAATTGAGATCCTGCTGAATCTCACTGCACTCGTTAAAATACATATATAACAGCCAATCAGAATGTCATGATAGCCATCTAAACAACAATCAAATCCAAACAAAAGATTTTACGAGAAAGGGGCAGCCACTCATATCTCAACTTTTTTTTCTATTTATCTAAACCAGTCATAAGTATTTAGATCTGAAAGTTTGAAGCTTTAAATATCTTCACAAATAACTCACCGAGTCTAAATCATAAACATACAATGCGAAATACTATGATTTACAACGTAGCAGTTTTTAGAATACATAACAAGCAATAAAGTATGTAAATAATATTTTAATTTGCGAAGCGCAGATAGTTGAAAATTGAAATAAATTGAGATCCTGCTGAATCTCACTGCACTCAAGTTATTACTTCTTTTATTTCTCTTACACAAAGTCTTGCAACATATCCAACATAAGACTCTTTGACTGTAAATATACACCCAATCTAATTTCTCATCCAATTTATAATTTCCTCATTACATTTCCTTACATTTATTCTCTTTAGTATTTCAGCATTGCAAATACTACCTTTTCTATATCAACATCTCAAAGATCTCCAATCTGATTACACCTCCTTTTCTAATAAATAGTCCAAGACATTATTCCATAAAAAAGGTACAATCCAATCAAAACATTCCACAAAACAGTTTCTCTACTTCTTACAGTAATGAATCACAAAATTATCTTCTATTCTGATTTAAAGCCTATTTAGAAGTCATTTCTCATATACCTCTGACCTAAATATTAACTCACTGTGAATTGAAAGATTTCACTAATATTAATTTCTAAACGAGGTAGTGAACTTAATTAGTGAAGAACTTATTAGCTTCACACTTTCAAATCAAAATGCTTTAGATTTCTCTATATAATTACAAAGTAGGTTGAAGATGGCTGCTCTTAATCTTTATAAAGTCGTAATCTTGTGTTAAGATTTGTAGAGGTCCCTCTCATGGTAAAATTAAGCACTCAAGGTGCATAGTATTAAGGTTAAACCTTATATGTAATTATCCAAGTATCAGTAATTCTTAACACTTTGTCAAATGCAGTGATAATCATTACTTTAGACTTACAAGTATTGATTTTCTTTCGATCTTTGTCTAAATTTCATCAATCTCTATATAACATTTTGTTAAAATCTTTTTAGGGGTTTGTAGAAACACTATCGAGCTATTAGCAAAAATTATACAATGAATCTTCCTATTTCAAAATAACTTCATACTTATCAAAAAATATTCAATCAGCAATTTATTCAAATAAATATTAATATTTGCGTAGATACATAACTACTTTGTAAAAAAATAACTAAACATACAAATATCTTTTTTCATAACATCCAACAGAATAATTATATTTATTTAATAAAAAGCTTTCTTAAGATTGATATAATAAATATAAACTTTCTGTTTGTCTGAACATCTGTGATGATGATATTTTAGTTGTAATAATATGTTGAACTTTTTCCATCATCTAAAATAATTGTTATATGACTTAAGAAAAATTCAAACTTCATTTAAATTTTTCAAATACATTTGAATATTAGTAATAGCACAAAGATGAGTATCTAATTAAACGTTTTCAGTGAGATTATTATCTTAATTTCTTCAGATGTTACTAACTTGATCAGTGAAAATACCAAAATAGCATAGCTGGTTACAGCATCACCTTACATTTATTTTTCATAAATCTAAAAGTTCCCTGGTTTGATTACAATGCTAGTACTATCACTAACTAGGCCAATAAAACTTAAAGAAGAGCATAAAATAAAATGTTGAACTATTTACCAATCATTATGTGATTATTAATAGTGGAATGTATTTGAAAAGTTATATAGTTTGAACAATTAATATTATATGATGGAAATAATCCAACATATGATTACAACTATTAACTTCCTTTTTTCTTTCTATATATTTCTCATTAAAAGTTACTTGTCATTTTAAATGCAACTCATATTATTTTATTCTTCCTAAATCCAAACTGCTCTTTCAGCCTAAGTATATCTTCATTGTAAATAAATATATTCAATACCTTCAACAGTATTTTAGCTGCATATGAGAGTAAACTTGCTGATCTAAAATTTTCATATTTTATAGTAAAGAAATCATAACAACCAAAAGAAAAAAAGTGTTTACAAATAAATTATATTATCAAAATCCCTCAAATCTCTGACCATCAAAATTTTCATAATTCCAATAAAATTTTAACAATTTCCTGCACTCAGCTTAATTTCATTTCACCTACACCTTCCATAATCTTATCAACAATCACTGAGTAATCCATTTCTTCATTATATATTCATTTATTATTTCTATTATATAAATCACATTTTCTCTACCTTTACCTTACTTTATCCCTCTACTAATAACTTGCCATTTTTTATTTCAATTATTACTGCATTTCTCTGATTGCTTTTCACAAGCAAAGTGATATTACAAATTAATTAATTCTATTTTTACCTAGTAATTGTTATATCTCACTACATTTATTGTTTTACTTATCTAGTAATATCTGCTTTATTCTGCATATATTTTCTTTCAATAGAATTATACTTTTATTTTTTAGTTTTCATTTTATGACTCTTCTCATGCTTAATTCATATGTTTTACATTAAGATGAGAAATAGATATTTTGACATAACAATACTAAGAGTTTCAAGCGGTTAAGTAAACTCTAACTTTTTCAATAAGAATTACATTTTAAAAACCATTCTTTTGACTTCTGCCTCCTCTACAAACATAAGCAGCCTGAAATAATTCCCTAATCACTTTCATAAGACTACCTAATTTGAGTTCTTGGTCTAAATTCTAACTACAAGACAAAACAAAAAGAGAGAATCAAATTAAGATTTATTTATAACCTAATAATATTCCTAAAAAGATAAAAAAAAAGAATTAACCATTGAATGTACATTTGGAGAAAGATCTGAAGATAACTGAATAAATGGCAATGCTTGTTGTATTTCTCCAATGACTTGTATATTCCTTATAATATTATTTTATATAAAATTGCATTTAAGGCAGTTCTTGTCAAATGATAATTTTGGACTTTCATAATGTATTAAATATATTAATAAAACATTTTTGCTACATGTTCATCCCATGCTTGGATATTTAATTGTATTTATAATATATATTACTTTCTAATAATTACCTTTTAGTTTGGAGTCAAAAACAGAATTCAACAAACACACTCAATATGACAAGATTAGCTGAGTAAGATAATCATTCATCAAAACAAACATTTACTCAATTTTACTTTCATTAATATTCCATCCCTGGAATAAAAGACCTAGAAAAAAATTACAATTGAGATGGAAGTATGAAAACTGAAAGTTTGTTGGTGATTGGGAAAGAAAGGCTATGAATGAGAGAAATGCAATTAAATTTGATGAAATCTTCACTCTGCAGTACATCAGTATGATTGAAAATGATAACCAATATGATGAAATATTAAACAAAAAAAAAATTATTTCCTAATGGACCAATTGAGAATATATATGAACAAATATAATAATACAAGATGTGATAATTTAATTCTCGGAATAGTCATGTGATATCATCCGTGAATTAATTGTATCGAAATCACGAGCATTCATGTTTGAACATGTTTAAACTAACATGTGTAAATTTTAAGCTCATAAAACAAATTGTTAGTTAGCTATTAAGAAGTTAATAAATATCCATGTAAAAAATGGGTGATTGAAATTTTGAGCAACATATTAATATCAAATTTTTGCTATTGTAACATTACAAATGTGGCAAGTGGCATATGGTGAAGATGCTATGAAGAAATCGAATGTTTTAGTGACATAAGAGAGAAAATGTGATGGATGATCCCAGAAGTGGATAGCCAAAAACAATAATGATTGACATTAATATTAATGAAGTGCAAGATGCAATATAGTTCAACAGCAATTAAATGTAATATTGATAGTAGAAGAATTATAGATTAACCAAAAAACAATTAAGCTAATTTTAAATGAAGAATTGGCAAGAGAAAGATTTATGGGAAGTTTGTGTCTTGGATCTTGACACAATAACAAAAACAGTGTTGTTTTTGAAGAATTGGCAAGAGAAAGATTTCTGGGAAGTTTGTGTCTTGGATCTTGACACAACAACAGAAACAGTGTTGGTTTGATGTTGCAACTGATCTATTTTAAAATACCATCTGCTTCTGAGAGTAATTATGGGTGATAAAACTTGATACTTCCAGTATGACCCAGAAACAAAATGTCAGAGCATACAATGGAAATCCCCTAGATTCACCGCATCCTAAAAAGGCTCGCATTTTGCATTCACAGTTTAATACCATTCTGTTGTGTTTCTCTGATCTCAATGGGAATAGTCTACCAAGAATTTATTGAATAGGCCCAAACAATCAACCAGCAATGATATTTAAAAGTACTTCAGAGATTACAAGATTCTGTTCAAAGAAAAAGACCTGAAATGTGACTTGACAAATGGATCATTCATCATGACAATGTAACAATTCATGGTGCACTTATTGTGAGAGACTTTTTGGCCAAAAAACCTATTACACAACTAAACTATCCTGCCTATTCACCTGACTTAGCTCCCCAGATTTTCTGTTATTTCCAAAATTAAAAACTGCATTGAAAGGATGAAGATTTTCTACTATAATTGATATCCAACAGAATGACAGACAGCTGCTCAACTATATTTATAAAAATGAGTTCCAGATGTGCTTACAGAAATGAGAATGCCATTTAAATCAGTGTATAGATGCACAAGAGGGCTACTTTGAATGTGGTAGTAGTTACCAGTGTACACTTCCATATATATATATATATTGTAACCTAATTAATGAGTTCAAATAGAAATAACTAAGTAAAGGTTCAAAATATAACACTATCAAGAATTATGGGGAAATTGTTAATAACCAGTATTATATGAAATCATGTGAGGTGAGTACACTAGTAATTCAATAAAATATAACTCAGGTATACAGGCAGTAGGTTTTATCCACTTTCATTTCTTGGTTTGATGTTAAGTGCATGTTTAAACAAATACTAAGTGAATATGGTCTAGCAGGGCGCCACTAGATTATCTGAATCTAGACACGGTTATATCTAATAACCTTTTACATGTACCTTTAATCCCTTTTGTACTTTATTTCTAATAAAAAATGAGAGATTTTGCTTTTTTGAGCCATATCACTATACGCACTAATATTTAGGTAAAAGTAAAACATCTTTAAACCAAAGTGGAGTTCATTGAACATAAATCATTCTCAGATCTTAACATAACAAAGTGTTTCAATATTTTATAAGTTCATAGCTCAGATTATATATAACTAATTTAATGCAATTCACTCATCCTTCATGAAATAGATGATGGATGTGGTTATAATAATACTAAGAAATCACTAAATATTATAAAATCAATATTTATTTATGCCTTTAAACAGTTAAACACTCATTAATTAAAACGTTGATGATGATGATGATGATGATGATAATAATAACGATAATGACAAGGGTTTCAACTACAGCTCTAGGACTAAGCCTAAACATAAAACTAATTTTTATAAAGAAATTCCTAATTATTGCTTAATTTTAGCATATTTACTTATATCTTAAATAACTTATATTCAACCATTGATGATGATGAATAATCACACTTAACAAAGACTACACTTAATGAAATATATACGCCTCGTTTAATAAAACAAACTATATTTATTACTACATTTCTAACATATACAGAAAAATTTCTAGATAAATATGAAAATTGACATGAATAATAATAATAATTGATTATATAACAATCCTCAGATTAATTTTAAGTTCTTCCCCCTTTCCCTTCAAATGTATTTTGTGTTAAGTTGGACGTCACATTAACCATGAAAAGTATTTCAAGACAAAAAATATTATCTGCTCATTAACACACATACTTAAAAAAATCCAACATGTAAATAGAATAAAAAAATGTTAGTAAAATTGAAAGAGCAAGTTTTTAGAAAAGAGTCTTAAATTATTTTCTCCCCCTCCCTTCCAAGCGCTGAAATCTATACTGAACTTGAAACAAAATAACCAATATTCTAATACTACTCATTATTCCTCATTCAATCCAATTATACACATATAAAATACAAGTATGGTGTTTTATCCCATGATAACAAAATATTATTTAAAACCCAAAATAATAATAATATATTAGTTAAAACTAAAATCATAATACCATAAAAAAAAAAATGTTTTACACATTAATATTGTAAAATTAATAAACAAATCATTTTCATACATTCAAGATCATTTATGAAGCTCAAAGTTATTATTAGTAAGACATTCTTGTTTTAATCGACTGAATAGCTTTAAAAGTTCTTTAAATAAAAATATACCACTTTATTGCTAAAATGTTTATTAAGACTGATATCATAAAGAAAATAGATATAAAAAGCATATTACCGATCTTTTGTTTGTGCGAATTTCAAGGGTTCAAACTTGTCTATATTTCTGAGCTACTATTGGGAACAACTCTTTCTTGAGGTATAACTATTTAATGATGATGACTCTATTGAGGTTATTTGCTTTAGTGGACAATTTGGAAACATTATATTAATTTTTCTTCTCTCCTGTCACCATGGAGAAATACTTGTTTTCACTTTATAAATTTTCTTGGTTTAAAATCAGTTGTTGTAACAATTAATTGGACTTGTGATTAATATTTATCAGTAGATTAATTCATCTTCTTTGAAGCAGGTGAAGCTTTCTCCTTCTATTAAAAACATCTTATTTATCTGGTCAGTTGAAAGGTGTAGAATATTATTTTAGACACATCTTCTTTCTTGTGCACTCCCCCATGGATAATATAATTTTTATTTTTTTATATTTTAGCATTAAATTTGATAGTTTAACAACTCAATCAATATAATAAAATAACCCAGACGCTTTTTATATCCAATTTTTAACTACCTTAACCAATCAGAGAAGCACACTTGCTATTTTGGACAAATTTGTTTTAATTAGATCTCTAATTTATTTTCAACTTATTATTTTTCAACTGAAAAGTTCAACCTTTTTCCGACACTTTTGTTTAAAAAAAAAATAACTCAATTCTTATTTCCTTCTTTTTTTTCTTTCCCTTAACATCCAGGTAACACTTCAAATCTTGAGCTTCCTTTCTATAGATCTTGAGATAAGACAATTTCAAAATTTAGGCCTGACTCATTGTAAGTTTCCAAAGTGACAATCATTTACAAAAAATTACTACAAAGACGATATCTGATTAAACAGATTTCCTCTTTTAACAAAAAAATTGTACAAAAAAATAATTAACAGATTTAAACTTCCTTTTCTTTCAATATTTAGGAAATGTAAAATTTTGTATGTAATGTACACACATCCTGCATCTTTCAAATCATTCATAAACTAACCTTAAATACTATAATTGCCAGCTTAGTAATTATAACCCAATTATTTAATTAAATCTGTAACTTTTAAATCCCACTTATAATTAAAGAAAAGCAAAATAAAAGCATAGAATAAAATATTAGAATTGATCAAGCATAGGTTAGTTTTAAAGAAAATTAAAATGTTTAATATTTGAAATATAAAACAATAAATAATTTACACATACATTGCCTATATGTATGCATTATAACTTTGCTTTTTAAAGAAAAAATTAAATATTAAATAGTTTAAATGTGTGTATTACCTTTCTATCAACACACACACAAATAAAGCATATAATTGTTGTCCCATTCTTTCTGTTTAAAGCTTTTGAAATTTTGATCTGGAAGGGTTTGAACTTGGATGCCCTACAGCTTCTTTTATGATTATATAAAATTGTGATGATTTTTGGTTTACCTTTTCTACATGCACATTACTATAAATTTAGCTAGTGACTAAATTGTAATGGCACAATATATATATATATATATATTATAAAAGTGCAGCCTGGGAATTAAATTGTCATGTCTCCTATATGGTAATATTGATGAACTATTTAAAAAAAAAAAAAACTTATCACAAGTAATAAGATTATAACAAAAAAAAAAAAAAAACAATCACAAAATTAATTGATAAAAAAATATTGTATTAACTCTCAGCATCAGATAAATGGCATGACCCTGACCAGAAAACACAACTACAAAATGATGAAATCTTCATAACTGGTGACAAATGTAGGATATTTAGACAATAACAGCCCATTGCTTACTTTTTTTCTTCAAATATGTTGAGGCTTTCACATGACACACATATGCATGAATATACAGAGATGAAAATTTATTAATATAATCACAAAATGTGAAATTACAGACCTATCAATCTTTTATCAATTCTATATAAACTCTCTATCAAGATAGTTAAAGTTATATTCACCAATTTTTGGATTCAAATTAATAAAAAAAAAAGTTAAATTTAAAAATAGTTTTAGCATAGTGGATCACATCTGCAAATAGAGAGAAGTTAGAGAAAGGACCAATGAATATGAATTTATCATTATGATTTGGATTTATAAATCATGAAAAAGCAGTTAATTCTATAAACATTTTTGTAAAGATTAAAACTTTGAATCACCAAAATATACACTCAGGATATAGTCATATTGTGAAAAATACTTATCAAAGTCATATTGTGAAAAATACTTATCAAAATGCAACAGCAATGATTAGATTTCACAATGATGCTAAGAAGATGAACATTGAGAAGGTGTAAGGCAGGGAAATTTTCCATCTTCAAAACTTTTTATAACATTTTTATAAAAGCAATTTGGAATTAAAATGGGAAGATAAGAAAATGTAAATGCATAAGGTTATTTAAGTCATCTACATTTTGCAGATGATATAACTGTCTTTACAAATAAAGCATCAAAGATTCAATGAAAAATTAAAATATATGATTAAAAATAAATACTAAAAAAGACTAAGTAATGTTTAATAGTTTTTCTCCAATAAAAAAAAATTGATAATCATGAATTAAAAAACTTTAATAACAGAAAATATATTGGTCAGAATATTAATACAAATGAAAATATAAAAAATGAAATTAATCATAGAATTAAATTTGAATGGAGTTATTTTGATAGAAATAATATTTAAAGAAAACATAAGGTATTTGAAAAGATTTTTCAATAGACATGTTTTACCAATTCTTACTTATAGATCTAAGAATTGGACACTTATTAGAAGAGCAATACAGAGACTCCAGACTACTCAACTAAGTCCAGAGAGATATATTTTGGGATCAACAAGAAGGTATTGAAAACAAAAACTTGAGTGAGAAAAATATATCACTGATAAAGTGAAAAAAATGAAAGTCTGAAATGAAGCAGAGCTGGACATATTACTAGAAGAAATGACAATTGATGGACAAGTGAAGTCTTAAAATGAACATCAAATGAATGTAAAAGACTTAAATATATATGCCTATGAAATATATGAATGAAATAAGAAAATTTGTTAGTATGATATGGAGGAGACTATATATAAAAAAAACTAAATGAAACATGGAAAGAAATCTTTATTCTACAATGGATTGATAATGAAAATAAGAATTAAATTATTTAGCGTAACAGGACAAAAAAATTATATATATTGTTCATCTCATTGAAAATAAAAACTAAATTATTTATCATAACAATGCAAGAAAAGATTAATATATATATTGTTCACTGCTAAACATTCTTCAAACATAAAATATCTAGACTAAAATAAAAATATTCTTCAGAAATTATGTAAGTGATTTTCTTTTTTTAATTTCACAAATATCATTAAAATTGTTTATAATTACTAAATAACATAACTATTGTCTTTCATAATTAAAAAGTAAATTCGAATTTATATCAAACAGACTTTTCCTATCTAATAAGTATTTTCCTAACATGTTCTTTTGGTTATTTTCAATGCTAAAAAATCTTATAAAATTAGGTTAGTTAGAGAGTTTTGTCAAATAAAAAAAAAGGGGGTATCTATGAATAAGAAAAAATCATCATAATCAAATAATGAAATTATATAAAACAATAATTACAAATTAATTGCAAAAATTACTATAAATAAAAGAACATATTATATTAAAAATAAGACACTATGTGAACAACTTCAACAATAAAACTGGTCACCATTTAAAATATATATAAATAAAAAACAAATATGACTGATAGAAATTGTACAATATTCAAAAGATTGATGAAAATAACTAGATGTTGCTAAAAATAAGTAAAAATAATTGTAGTATCAGCTTTTTATTCAATTTCCTTTCTTTAACTAAACCAATAAATTATTATATGAATAAAAGCAATTCTCCTATCTCTACTACAGCACTACCAATTGTAATTGTAGATCAGAGGTCTCCAATCCTATGCCCGCGGGCACCCGCAGACCATTTTATGTGTGCCCGCTGCTATCCGAACACGATAAAAAATTATTTATTTGATACAAATAAGTTTAATTTTTAAAATTTCTTATACATTATTGTATTATATTGTAATCAAATTGTAGGGCATACTATACTTTTACAGCATAAAAATATAAACGTTAATTATATGTTAAAATTTTATTTTTGAAATAAATATTTTTTTGTACATTATGGGTATTATTAACAATATCCAACTAAATTTACATTGAAAAAATAAATGGTACCTGCCACCTGGCTGGTATTATAGAATGTGTTCTTAAGTGCAAAAAGATTGGGGAGCCCTGTTGTAGATAATCAGTTATCACCAGATGATGGCACAGTTTAATGCCTAATAGCAATCTTTTTTATTTTTGACTTTATCATGAAAATTTGAAATTCAAAATTTGAATCAATGGAATTATGCATTTGCAGCCATCTTTAACTTTTTTTTTATTGCCAAGCTAATAACCTAAAATTCAAAATTCTAAAGTTTTGGATTCAAGTCAATCTATTTGTACAATTACATAGTTCTGTTATCAGATAAATAACCATATTTTAGTAGATGTGTTTTCTCCCTATCTAAATATCAAAACAATATTATTTGATTATTTAGGCTTATTATAATATCAGTTAAAAAAAAAGGAATTAAAGGCAAATATAAGGTGCAAAACTATATTGGTTCCAACATGGTATTCAAGTAAGAAACAAATACAGAAGTTGCTTAACCACTGATAAAATCAAAAACCAAAAACGGATATGAGGTTGAAGATTATATTCATTGATTTTTCAAATTTATGATAGATGACACTAGTACAAACAAATGAACTGCTTATTGCAATATTGCAGCAATTAGAAAAAATTGAATAATATTATGTTATTGATAGTTATACAGTTAATAGTTTGGAGGCCATGTGATGTTCAAACATTCAAAGGCCATGTTGAGCAAAACAATTCCATTCAAATGAATAAATTGAATTTTTTTAAAATTTTATTTGCTCAAATGAAAATCTTACTTCACAAATGTCTTATTGCATTATTCTTAAAAAATATTGGTAAAAAAATTACTATTATGCTTAAAATCTAACTTATTACAAATACTATAAGTAACATATTATAAAATTGCTACCAAAAGTCAGAAATATTTCTCACAATTAAAATTATTTAGAGTAACTACATTTTTCTAACAATATATACTACTCAATTTAAAAATTGTTCCGTCCAGGAAAAAATGATATTCACATGATGTAAAACTTATCAAACAAATATATTATGCACATAGTATACTTAATTTTTTAAGCAAAACATGAATTAAGCAGAGAAAAAACATATTAGTCCTAAGATTCGCTTCCCGGCCGACGCTTTGACACATTAAAAAAAAAGATACATATTAAAAGTATGTTTGCATGGCCATAACAGTTTGCCATATAAACATATTACATAAAAACGTCTGATGTGTTATGGATATGTACATCCACAAGATATTGAAAGGAAACTTGTAAATATTATTAATCCAATGCATGTTCAAAGGATCATGAAGCAAATGTAGTATTTAATAGGCACTACAAAGACATGTTAAAATTAAGTGACGTTATAATGTGGTGAAAATCACACAAAATCTAACCGTATACTATTAAGCAGTCAATGTAAAAGTAAGATATAATTAACTAGGATTGATAATAGGTTATGTGCAAAAAATATGACATAAAAAGAAAAGTGTGCCACTTATGAACAATAGATAATTCAGTCTTACTGTCATCTCAACAAGAAAGCCATCAATGCCTATAGAAAATTATGACCTATTTCTAGCACAAAATAATGTCAATCCTATCTCTAGATATTAGTGCATATTTCTTAACCTCAATAATACTTTAGGGGAAGTCAGGGCAAAATTTAGCATGAGCACAGTCCTGATTATAAAACTGTTCAGTTAATTGTGTAATTTAAGGTCACTAATATGCATTGCCATAATTAATATATATATGTGTGTGTGTGAAATCATCACTACTTTAGCTTTTATTACTTATGCCAAATAATAATGAGTATACAGATCTAACCAAAATGATATTCTGCCTAACTATAACTAATGCCAGTGGTCTTTAAATCTATTGTTACTAAATATGTTCATTTGCATTCTGATATGCAATTATATATGTTATGAAGCTGGGCCAAGAGAGGCACAATAAATCTGTAATTATATCTCATATGCTAAATTCTGACTAGGATTAAAAATAGAGTTTCAGTAATATCTTTATTCTGTATGAAGATTATTTTGCATTGCTTCATTTAATATAAAGTGTGATTACCTTGAACTCTGATGCCCTTAGTTACTGCATAGATGTGATAGGCTGCAAAACTGGATGATGTACATATCTTATCTGCTAGTTTGCACTTGCTAATTTACCCTTTATTATACATATATTATCTGCTTTTGCTCAACAATATATCTGTTGATCAAAATAATAATGAAAATTATAGTTGTTCTCTTAACAACTTTAATAGCACCAAAACACTAATAATCTACAAAATTAAATAACAAAAATAATATGATTAAAAATAAATACTCGAGATTATAATATTATAATAAAGAAATCACTATTAGAAAAAATGTTTGAACTGACTTCTGAGAAAATATCATGACCTTTTGAATGGTATTACTCTCCTCTCTTTTTCAGGTGTTGCTCGCCTGTTGAATGACAGCACTAACACAGAAATCAAACCAGGGATCTGTAGATGCATATTCATTAAATTTAAGGTGATGCTCTATCCATGATAATGGCAAATAATCCTCATAAGTCAACTATGGTGACAATTCATAATATTTGAAAACCAATCATTAACAATATCTTTAAGAAAAAAGTGGAGAAATGTGGAGGATCCTCATAGATAAATAGAGCAAATGTCTATTGACTAATGACAGACAGTGTAACCTAGTTGATTAGAATGTCACTTTCATTTCCGTAGTTCAATTCCCATGCTACTACTGTTACTCATCAGGCCAGCAATACCTGAAGAACAGAAAGAATACTACTATATGAAATGTTGTGTTTATATTAACAGATATGCAGATACTAGAATATATTTTGATAACATTAAATAAAATTTGAATTTTCTAAAGATTAATATTAGACAATATAAATAATAGTCCAACATAAAATTACAAATAAATTTTCAGAGAAACATTAATAATAAGACTCTATCTAGGACAAAACTATGTACTCTGCATTATACTTCTCTGAAATAGTGATATTAGCACCATCATACAACAATTAAGTATATGATTAAATAACTATAAAAAATGTTAAATTGGTCATAATCCTATTATATATTAAAATGTTTAAAAAAATGATCATTCTTTATTATTCTTTATTAAATTCTCTTTCAATAAATTTGATTAATATTTTATATTTTTCAATAAACCGAAATATTAAAAGAAATACTTAAGTTTTAAAAATATTCTAGAACTATAATATAATATTGTTTTGTGTAAAGTATATATATATAAAAATAACAACTGAGTTATAAAATGAATTTTAATTCAACTTCTGCTTTAAATATTTATGGTAAGTAAAAAATGCATTTTCTTTTTATTTTCCCAAAAGTTACATATCAAATTGCAGTTATTTTCATTCCAATATAAAAAAAATATCCAATTGTGCAAACAATATTCAGAGTTTAAGTTTACGCATGTTGAAAAATATATGTTTTTATATTCCATGTGATTCTCTACATATGCCAAAATTGAATACTAAAAAAAAAAAAAAAAGATAGTACAGAAATAATGATGTTGGTTAAGACTTTTGAGAATACCATGGAAACAACCAATTGGGCTTTTAATGAGAGATATGAACTTCCATTTGAAGCAAAAACGACTAGATATAAATAATTATATTTTGCTTACATTATAAAATATACCAATTCATTATTAAAGTTATATAAGGAGTAGAAGAGTTAAATGTGAAAAAATACAACAAAAATTTTCTATTTCAAAATATTAGCATATAATTACTTCAAGAGCTATACTTTAAGGAAACATTTTCTTAGTCTACACAATTACATAAGAATATTTAAATTTCTATAATGCAAATTGAATGTTGCTGACTGTGTTGTTATACATAAGTGGTAGTCAACCTGGTTCCTACCGCCCACTAGTGGACATTCCAGTCTTCATGGTGGGAGGTAGGGGTTTTATCCAATACTAAAGCACTTTCTCTTTTTTAATTTGATTTTTTAAAACAATTTCACAGCATTATTTAAAAACATTTTCATTAGGTTTTCATAGAAATTCCCATGACAATTTAAATTTCTGAAAACATACTATTTGTATCTCCTGTGCATAAGTTTAGTTCACGTTATTAAGTGAAACTAAATGGAGCTATAGTGTGACCGCTAACAAAAGAGCCTTGTCCCAGAATAGCTCACACATCTCCCCCTCCTATCAAATCCAATCCATGAGAAGTATGCGCAGATGACCATTTACAGCGCAGGCTTTTATTTGTGGTCGCATTGGTCAGTACGCAGTTAGATTTGTGAGAGTGAGCACGTGCCTACAGCTTCAAACAAAATATTATAAAATATTGTGAGGCCACGTCTCAGAAAAACAAAATGTGCTCATGGCTATTCACCAGAGTATCTAAAGATGGGCTTCATAGAATCTGTTGTAAATAGACAACATTCAATGTGTTTATTGTGTCATAAGTCATTATCCAATGAGACAATGAAGCCAAGTCAATTGCGAGAAAGAATTGCTACAAAGCATCCAAATGATAAGGACAAGCCCAATGAATACTTTCAGGAAACATATTAAAAATTTCAAAATCATTCAACAATCATTGCAACATTTAAGAAACAACATGCATCGAACGAAGTTGGATTAATTGCCTCTTATCACAATTAATTGCAAAAAGTGGTAAAAGCTGTAATATTGGAGAAACAATAATAATACTCTCTAAAAAAGAATTTATCTTGACAGTAATGCATCAAGATATACCTAAAATTTTAAAAACATTGCCCTAAGCGATAGCACAGTAAAGTGACGAATTGAAGAAATGGCAGTTAATGTTGAAAAAAAACTTATAAGTATTCTCCAAAACTCTTCATTTTCCATGCAATTGGACGAGTCTACCACTGAAGATAATAATGCTTTATTGATGGCATATGTACATTATTTTGATGAAAACAATACATTACGAGAAGAAATGCGATTCACAATAAATCTCATTACAGATACAAAAGGATTATCTATATTTAATACTGTGAAATCATACTTTACAAAAAATAATATTCCTTTGAATAATATTATTGCATGGGCTATTAATGGAACACCATCAATGGTAGGCCGTTATCGTGGATTTGTTGCTTATTTGAAGGAAGAAGTGCCAAATATTTTATGTATTTATTGTTTGGTGCACAGACAACATCTTGTAGGAAAACATCTAAGTACAAGACTCCATTCATCATTAACTATAATAATTCGAGTTGTAAACAAGATCAAATCCAATGCAAAAAATGATAGAATGTTTGGACAACTTTGCCAGGATAATAATGAAGATTTTAATACATTACTTTTGCACACATAAATTCAGTGGCTGTCAAAGAGCACATCTTTGGCTCATTTTGTAGCACTACATGATAGTCCCATACAATTTTCTGAAAGTAATTATGAGACCAATCTGTGTCAACAGTTAAAAAAACAAAGAATGATGCCTTTAATTTGGAGATATTTTCAAAAAATTTAATGATGTCAATTTGCAGCTTCAAGGAGCTAATAACACTCTTATAGGTTGCCTAAGTATTAGGTCATTATTCATTGACAAACTTGGAACTATTTCATTATAATCTATTAAAGAGAGAATTTCATCAGTTTCCTGAATTATCAGCCATAAAAGATGATGTAACTCCAGAGGGTATTGACAGATTCATTAGCCACCTCATCAAACTTAAATTGGACATGGAAAAATCAATTTGAAAATATTTTGAAATTGAAGGTGTATGACTGGATGAAAAATACTTTCACCACAAATATTGAAGAGGCTGCTACAACTTGCCAAGAAGAACTGTTAGAAATTAGATAAGATGAAGAAAGTAAACAAGAAAGTAAACATAAATTTGATAGTGATAGATTAAAAACCTATGGCAAAATAAAAAAAATGCCTGTCTTATATCCAAATATGTGGAAAATTATTTTCAGTTTATTGATACCTTTCCCTACCTCATATCTTATGGTTACCTACCTCATATCTTGTGGTTAGTGCTGTTAATCATATTATGATCAAAGAAAGAAACCGCCTGAATATTTCTGAAAGAGGAAACCTTCGTTTGTTCCTTACAAAAATTGAGCCAGATATCTAGTTTTTAACTTTGCAGCATCAGCCTCAGGAATCTCATTAATAATTTAATTAATTAAATCTAATTTCATCAGACTTCATGCTTCTATGTATACAAGTATAAATTTAACTACAGTAAGTTGTTTATAAAGATTTATTCTGCCAAACTTAGCAAAAGTCCAACATAAAGTATTTTAAACAGGCAAAACTCACTATACGTATTACCACACATTGCAAGCTAGAGTAATCAATGGATGCCAGAAGTCTTGCGCATAAAATCCCCATCTACTGCCTACTCATCTAATATCCCCAGACTAGTTTCCAGCTTGTGACCTTCATCAGTGAGGAGTGTTGGATCTGAGAGCACTTCATCTAGATTTTAGGATCTAATGCAACCCTCCAGCAGCCACTTTTTATCTCTACTTAACTACAAAACTATGAGTCTTAAATTGAAAACACCTTAATATTTTCAATCCATTGATTATTCTAGCTTGCAATGTGTGGCAATATGTATAGTGAGTTTTGCCTGTTTTAATAACAGTTACAAGCAAGCATGCTTATTGGCTTAAAACCAATCCTGCCTAATAGGATAGTGATGGCTTATGGTTATTAAAGAACCAAAGACCCCAAAATGTATAGGTACTGAACTGAGTTCAGATCTATATGACTACTTAAGTTAATGAGCTTGAATTTGAAAATATTAAGGTGTTTTCAATTTAAGACTCATAGTTTTGTAGTTAAATAGAGATAAAAGGTGGTTGCTGGAGGGTTACATTAGATCCTAAGATCTAGGTGCAGTGCTCTCAGATCCAAGGCACTTCACTGATGAAGGCCACAAGCCAGAAACTAGTCTGGACATATTGGATGAGTAGGCACTAGATGGGGATTTTATTAACAAGCCTTCTGGCATCCATCGATTACTGTAGCTTGCAGTGTGTGGCAATAAGTATAATGAGTTTTGCCTGTTTTAATAACAGTTACAAGCAAAAATAAGAAATGGTGATCATGTGATAAAGTATTTGGTAAGTAATTATTATTATATGCTTTAGCTTACTGTAACTCTGCTTTATAAATATTATAAAGTAAAGTTACTTCCCTACTTTATAAATCACCATTACTGTGGAACCGGTGGACGGTTAGAAAATTTTACTACTAACAGAGATACAAAAGTGGGCAGTGGGTATAAAAATGTTGACTACCCTTGTTATACATAAATAGAATGCAACTTATAAAGTGTTGGCTTACTTCTGAAACCTAGGTAATGCAAAAACTTATCATTAATTTGGGAATTTTATAATAATCTACACATTTATATGTTTTAGTATTAAAAATCAGCATTACTGATTTCACATTATAGAAAAAAAAGCCACAATATTTCATCCAGTATAGGAAATATATATGAATAAAAGTATTTAACAGGCCATGAGATGAACCAATTCCATTATCACAATAATGAATATGATGAGCCAGAAAATCTAAATACTGACATCATTAACTACC
This sequence comes from Epiperipatus broadwayi, assembly GCA_028023455.1. Lineage (NCBI taxonomy): Eukaryota > Metazoa > Onychophora > Udeonychophora > Euonychophora > Peripatidae > Epiperipatus > Epiperipatus broadwayi. Next base: position 1,329,805 of record JAQFVV010000105.1, on the reverse strand, counting down.
TGAAATCAGAACTAACTTTAAATTATTCTTCCTTTGGAAACATATTTAAATTTCAATATTTTGAAGAAATTCTCAATTTTTTAATTTAAAAAAGAAACAAACAATTTGAAATTTATATTCTATATCTTCAGAGTCAAAAGTTACAATATATCATAGTACCCATAGTTTATATTATAGAGACCCTTTAAGTATTGTAATAAACTATTAAGACATCACATAAACTGGTTTCCATATAGGCATAAAACACGATTAGAAATATTTAGTTTGCTATGGCTCTCATATCTAAATCACAGATTTATAAATACAGCATTCCTACCAAAACAAAACAAGATTCTGCCTATTAATTTCATTATTTAATGTAATTTTAATTTTTTTGAAGAAAAAAAAACAATTTATATTAAATTAAATTGTTTGTTTACTTATCATTAGCAATTAAAAAAAAAGTTCTCCATTCTTAAGTTTTATTTGCATGTTTATCAGAAACAAAATCTATACTCATTTTCCCTTCTCAATTCACTAAGCAACAAGATAATGTTCCAATGCTTTTCCTTCTAGAGTTTGGTTTTGTTTTGCACAGTGGCATTTCTGTTTGATGATGTGGAATTCAATCAAGGTTTCCTGCACTATTCTTTCCTTCTATAATTTCCTTCAACCGACTATAAAACCAATCAAAATATTTGTGAAATAGCAGTTTCATTTACTCTATTAAAAATACCTTTTAAAATTTTATTTTGTAGTATTGGTAATAAATTTCAAAAGCATTATGGCTAATATTTGGGAGCAGTGGTATAATGTTAGGTACTGGAGTTTAAGGTACCAGGGATCATGCACTATTTAGTCACTTCCAGCAATGGAACTTCTTATTAAACTCCTGAGCAATAATGTCACTTGATTATTATCTGCTACTTTATAACATATGAATGTGCATATAATCTATATAGCTATATAAACAAAGCAATATATAGGCTGTGTTATGGGAACATAGGTTGTATGTATGAGTATATACACAAACACAATTTAATTTTTGGGAAGTAAAATGATCATATAATAATTTCTATAATCAGTTTAATAAGTTATGAAAAAAGCTCACACAACTAAATTATTTTCTCACTTTTTTTTTCCACATAAATAACTCTTAACACTTAAAATATCCAGTTTAGCATCAGACTATATAATCATGTAATCAATATGCATAAACATGAAAGTAATTTTTTTCTTTTTCCATTCATAAATGTAAATAATAAAATCTGTAAACATTACCTTTTTTTTTTTTATTAGTATGAATTTATTTTAATAATATTCTGAAAATTTTATTACAGTACTAAACAGTCCGTTTTTATTCTTTCAATTAATAATACAAAAACATATGGATATATACTCTATACAAAATTTAAAATAATTAAAATTTCTGTTCTTTTTTAAATATCAGTGAGCAGATAGATACTGTTAAGTATGTGAAAAATTAATAGAAAAAAAAACTGACAAAAAAAGCGATAAAATAAATCTATGTAAATGATTAAGCCATGAGAAAGTAACTAATGTCTTAATTGTTTTGGTTAGAATAAACCCCATAACTTTAAAGAGATTTATTTGTTGTACAATTCTTTTCTTTTTTTTTGTGGTTTAAATAATTAACAAAATATTATAAAGGAAGGGGCCCCTGCAGTGATTTCAACCAGAAGATGGAAACACCAGTAGCTTTACTAATAAGTACTTCAATTCTGCTATTATAGTCATAGATTCAGCAGTCCATAAATATGTAGTTAATAGTTTGTGTTTGTTCACATTTTCATAGATCAGCAACCGATAAATATGATTTATGAAAAAAATAAACAATGACCATGGGTTGAATATGTAGATGAGGCTCAAACTGGGCCAAAACATCAAATCTGCTTTACTTTTGGATCTAAAAAAGAATTCTATTTGGGTAATACCATAATTCTATATAGAAAAAGGCAATTTGTATAATTAATCTTTAACTAAAAGTTTGTGATGATGGCATTTTACTTTTAATTACATATTCCAGTCATTAGTCTTTAATTGTTAAATGTCTTTAGATAAATTCAAAATTTATTTAAACTTTTCAATTATTTTCAATTGATTGTAATAGTATATAATATAAACTTTTGAATGATATTATTGTCCATTCATTCCTCTTCAGAGGTTGTAGCCAGAATCAGTCACAGTAACAGCATGATAATCAAAGCAAGGCTTTTAAATTCTTGAATACTAAATTTAAGGTACCGCTCTAACTAACACCACTAATATAATTAGCGGTCATGCTAGCAATACTTGAAGAAGAAAGAATTAATAATACGACTTGAAATATTGTGTTATATACTAACCTGTGAACTATTCCTAAAAACAGTAATCAAATAAAAATTAGATGATGAAAATAGTTTAATAACCAATTACTAATATAATTGATATTTATAACTAAAAAGTCAATAGTTTGAGATGTAGTGATTTTTATAAAGTAATATAAAAATTTAACAAGTGATACCCAAAAATGTTATAAGAAATTTCATAGCAAATTAAAGAAATAATAGCTTTAAAATATCTAAAGATAAAAAATAAAGAAAGAAAGATAGTCATTCAGCAATAAAAAAAAAATTAAGTCAATATTAAACTGATTTTGTAACCATAAATAAATCTTTTAGTGGAACATTGTAGACAGAAGTTCAATCCTTATAGAAATATTTTTTTCTTGACTATTATAAAAATGGATATAAAAGAATTTAAATTAATTAGAAAAAAAAAAGATCAAGAGCTTTACAATTAATTCATCTATCTTAATACGGTCTTATCGGAGTGAGATGTTTGATGATAGAGATAAAAAGATATACCCAAATGTTAGACTTTAAGAAAGGAATTGGACATGATGGAGTTATAATGATGGAACACTATCATAGAAAAATAATATCATAAATTTATGATATTGAAGTAAGATATATATTTTAATGATTGTATGGTTAAAAGAATGTAATTCGATTACTTACATTTTCTATTTTCGTAATGACTTTATTAACAAATATAAAAATAAAAAAAAGGAAAAGGCAAGACCACATTTTAGTATTATTTCTAAATATATGAGAAATTTATAAATATATAGTGGCTGTTAAAAACTTAATCTTCATTTTGCAGAAATTTAGATCTATGGAGAAATCAATTTTGAAATGAGATTAAAAATAGTGGATATAATTTATACTTTATTAATGTTGTCAAAGTCTATAAAAATCTAAAAATACATATACTGAAGAAATGACACAAAATATTTTTGAAAAAATTGAATCGTTGTTAAAACATTTTAGATAGATAATCTGCTTCTTTAAATAATGGCATATATAATTATTAACTACTTTTTGTTAACATTGCATTTTGTTCAATATTAAGTAAAATATAAAATTTATATACCTAAGGTTTTACAATTCTAAATTTAATATTTTTCAAATAAAAGCATAATTCATATACTTAGAGTTTAAACGTAAGATTGGGGATTTGAACACCCCTGTGTTCAAATCCCCTATACTAATTCTAAATTTAATATATAATGTCACTGTTTAATTATTTAATAATCTTCTTCAAAGGCTTAAATAGTAAAATTACATATTATCTTACTGTTAAAATATTGCCTGATTTTAAATCCAATTCCTTATATTAACATATCTATAATTAATTACATATTCCACAATATGCCTTAAAGTACAATATCCAATTTATTTATTTTTTCTAAATAAACAATGTACTATACAATTATTTTAATTTAAAACATATAAAATAATGTCTTATTATAATTTAAATATTCAAAAATCTCTAAAATTATTTGTTGCATAATATTTATGCAATACAATATCAGCATATATATAAATATAAACTTACATGTAATATAAATAATAAAAAATTATAATTCAAGCTATATGTACCCAAAAAAAGAAGTAAGTCCCTTCCAATGAGTTATGTAACATAAATAAATTATTAAGACAAAGTGATAACAGGTGATAGGACCTGTAAGGTAGCATTTAATAGTATTTATGCATAGTTTATTTATGTAATTTTAAATGAGAGAATATATATATTAACCAATAAATTGAATTCATTCTCTCATTTAAAATTAACATAAATAAAGTAAGTATAAATGCCAACAAATGCTAAAGGATAGGTAATATCATCTGGTATCACACTATCTTTTAATAGTTTATTTACATTACATAACTCATTGGAAGGCAGTCACTTCCATTTTAATTACATACAATACAAATAATATCTAAACATATATAAACATACTGCCTATATCTTACATGTTTATAAAAATTAAATGACTTTTTTTTTTTACATTTTATACCATAGCTTACGTTAATTATTCAATTATTTTTTTACATTTTTATTTTATATCTATTTTAAATAAATTCTTTTACTTTGATTTTCTCATAAAATTAACATCAGTTCACTGCCAACATCACATTTCCTTAAATACAAAAGATTTTATGACAACAATGTTGCTATGTGTGGCCTGTGTCACAGAGAAGAAGCGGATAAAATCATTTTCTGTTTAAATGCAATACTCTAGAACCTACCAGAGCTTATATAAATGCACTGTATAGGAAAACGAACAGCAATATTCACTCATTCATGCAATCATTCTCAAATGCAAACTTTGCCGAAATCTGTATTACTATATTTATACTCTATGTACTGTGATGTGCTTTTTTCTCTACAATAACAACAGTAAAAATCACTTAAATAATTTCAAAGATAAACTAAAAATAATCAGAATAAGAGACAAAAAAATCTCTCCACCAGACATTTATGTTTGGTTGCTAATATGTACATCCCATTTGTAATGAGCATTTCTTGTCAAGGCTATTTCTGTTATCATCTTATTACTTTTTTAATATTTTTTGAAGATTTATATAACATATACCACTTACAAAATCTAAATGACTTCGAGTAAAGAGAAATGAAGAAATAAAATTTGATATCTATAACAATATTTGGACAGTAATGCATCTCTAAGTTTACATTCTAGGTGATGTAAATAATTGGAATAATTATCAGAGATAAAGAGTTACTATTTGAAATAATAAATTATGACAACTATTATTTCCCTTTACGTTATACACAATAACTAAAAGAACATTATGACTTGAAATATTGAGAACTTTAAATTTAAAGGTTAATAACTGGGTGTACACTAACAAGAAACCAAAATGATTAAATATTACTTTTAAAAAATACAGATATGTATATCCTACATTTATATTTGTAACTGTTAATCAATTTACACGATATTATGTAATTAGTTTATGTTCTAATAAAGTTCCTTTGAAATTAATTTTAAGATAACTTTTTGAAGAATTAAATTAGGAGACAGTAAGTAGCTAATGTAGAAAAAGAATGTAATTAGAAATTGTATATTGAAGCATATAACTTTGTAATGCATTTCCAAATATATAAGTATAAAAAATAAATTATATAAAGTGTAAATAAAATTAGATATGTTAATAGTAATAAAATATGTAATTTTTCTATTTATACCTATGAATAAAAATGTTAAACAATCAAAATGTTGACATTATTTTAAAAAATTTAAATATCACAAAAATTTAATAGTAAAAAAAAAAGATAAATTTAATTGAAAGTCAAGAGAAAACTAAGAATTACTAAATTATCTTTCTTTTAGATTTAAATATTTTGTAAAATGTTTTACTAAATTTACTAATTGAAGAATCATGAAAAAAAAAAAAAATCTTATGATTTGCACTGTTTAAAAATATTATGAATTAAGATAGACATCAAGAAAGAATTGATATCATTCTGGTTCTTAGATATTTTTGCTGACAAAAGATATACAGGGATCAAATATTCTAGATTGGAATTATTATTTTATAATCAGGCTTAAAAAAATTAGTAATCCAAACTAAGAATAATGGATATATGTTAAGTTAATTTTATGATTATTTTAAGGCATTTTGTTTTTTGACAATTTTAATGAAAAGCTGTGTACTATATATTTGAAGACAATTATTCTATTGATGGCATTCTTCATAAAAAGTACTGCATTGTATATGCTATCAACTGACTGCTTTATGTGTTAAATAAAGATAGGTGTGTATATGCAAAGCAGGGCAATACAGGCAGTAATTCTGTCACTCTAGAAATAATGATATACAAAAAAGTAGAATTAAGCAAATTTCAAGTAATCTACATATTCTAATTTGCATAGCAATAATTGTCTAACAATATGAAAATTAATAGAGTTGTTAAAAATGCCAGGAGAACTAATGGTATTAAAAAAAGGAGACTATTGATACTAGTAGAGCAGAATGAAAGTAGTTTAATGTACGCAGTGCAAAAAGTGCAATTGCAAACCAGATAGTGCAGAAGAAAAAAGATGTAGTCAAATCCAATTAGACTGACTCAGAGAAATGAATATGCAGTTAAATGCTTACTAAAATCGCTAGTGAAAACTAACATAGAAAGTTATGGAATTAAAATGATAAACTTAAAATAAAGTGAATAGATATTAAAAGAAGGATTTCTAATAAAGTACTATAAAAGAGTTCAACCCTATAGAGAACTGTTTGCATGAAATTTAGACTGATTATATTATGGAGTTTAATAGCAAGCTGCTAGTTGAACATACTAACTCACTACTAATTCATATACATATATTAGGAGTAATAAACTCAATAAATTATTAAAACGTTTGTGTGTTGTTTTTTTATAAATAACTAATGAGTATACAGTGGCTAGATTAAAGTACGGCCCCCATACATATTAGTATATAACTTTTAATATATTTTACTCCAAAAATAGTTTAATTGATATTTATTAAGGAGCACAACCTGGAACAGATTTCATATAAATATGTAAAAAGTTATCATAAAAAACCAGAGTACTTAAACAGTTAATTAAACTTAAGATGTATAATAAACATTTTATAATTGAGATTTATTGTTGATAGAGATAGGACAAAATTATGATAATAATTACCTTCTCTGTGAGTACAGTTGCAAAGATACTAAAAAAGGTTCTGCTCTGCATAGTTTAATGTAGCAGTAGAATGTCAAACTTTGGAGCATAAGGTCTTTGAACTGATTCCAGTTCTAGCATTTCCAACACTCAAACTTCTTATGAACTCCAAAGCAATAAAACTATTTGATTATTTATTGTCCTGTGTGATTTAGTGAAGTAGTAGTGTCAGACTCTGGACCGATTCCAGTATTTCCAACACTTAAACTTGTTATATATTTCCGATTAATAAAAATATTCAAATGTTTTCACTTTTTTTTTAGTGTGCACTTTTTTAGATGAAATTCAGAAGTTTATTCAGAAGTTACATTTTATGATTATAAACAGATAATAATTGATATTTCACTGTTTTTTTTTTTAAACTATTATTATTCCTAAACTTTTATATTCGATTTCTAAACGAAAAAATTTTCAAAAACCAATTTATTGAAAATAATTGTCAGTAGTTCAATTAGAAATCTGAACAAAACAAACAGTGAATCTTTATAATAATAAAGTTAAGAATTACAGTAATTGAGTATTTATGAGTAAAGATCAAGTGAATATTTTATTTATTTATTTGCAAAATGCTAACGATTTGAAAAACTTGAAAACCCAATAGTTTTAGATTTCTTGCATCTTAATGATGTGAAACTTCATTTACGTTTATAATGTAAAACTGAAATACTAGAATAAAAGGTGTAAAAAAAAAGTCGTAAGAAATGGCAAATGCAATAAATGATATTCAGATGTTATTGCTAAGTTGTAGTTCTTCATTCATCATCTTTATGAGTTATAAACTTGACTCAGATGTTATTGCTAGGTTGACCTTCTTTATTCATCATCTTTATAAATCATAAGCTTGACTCATTAGCTCATACAGCTGATTCTATATTCAATTGATGTGATGAGGTGATTACACAATTGCAATTATATGGACTTGGCAATCATTCTAAATTATAACACAATTAAGAGTAGGCTAAAAAAAAAAAAAAAAGGAAGAATCCCAAATGTATTTGAATTACTGCTGAAAAATCAGATATCTTACCCATGTTATTCTACATGTCTGATTTAAACTTATTACAATAAATAATTTGGTAAGTATTTGTTATAATATAAATAATCAGACCTGGTTGTAAAATGGCCACAATGCTGATAATGACTACTCCATTGAAACACTTGGTTCATTTCAAATGTAGGCACTACAAATGCTTGATAACAATAGTTTTGCTATAACAGTAGAAATGGCATGGTTCATGACATAATATATTTGTCTGCATAATAGAGATTATACTTCATATCATAATCTGATATGTGTGTTTTACAAAATTAACAAAAACAGAATTTTAAATGTCATGTGTACAATCATTTTATTTTCTTGTCAAAGAACAAATATTCAACAATCTTCTGAGTTATAATTGAAAAAAAAAAAAGTAGGCAAATAGTGTTAGTGTAATTTTCAAAAGAAAAGGTAAAAATAGTTTATTGTTTAGTTTCCATTTACAATATTAATAATAATTAATAAAGCAAATCATGTATAATGTGGCATTACTTTTATTACAATTTATTATGTATTGTATTGAATATTAATAATAAATGATTGTATAAGGAACATCTCTATAAATGTATTTATTCACTAAACAACAATTACATACTACAGTAATATAAACTTTATACAAGCAATTAGGCTGAAAGCAGTTCAGTGTGTAAAAAGTAACTAGTGATCAAAGTGATAAAGAATAGAAAGGGATATATGACTAAATTGAAAAACCAATCAAAAAAAAAAAGAATATAATAATAATTATACAATTTTAATGAAAGATTCAAGGTCATAATAAATTGTAAAAAAAAATAAGAGTAAGAAATAAATTATGAGGATGATAAAAAGCTGTTTTTCCTGAAAGAATGAAATGATAATGAAAATTTAATTTAAAAATCATACAGACAAAAAAAAAAAAGAATTTACATATGAAAAAGTTCTTAGTGTTAAAATTACTTTTCAATTGAATAATTTATTGATTTCACATAAAGTAATAAACGATTTGATTTATTAAAAGAGAATGTCAACATCCTGGTTATGATATAGATTTGGATCAGAATTTAAGTGATCAAATTGAACTTAGTTTTTTTTTTAAAATAAAAAACAAAAAACTGATCAAAAAGAAAATGTTGTTTGGAAATTGAAAAGATATACTATGGAAACAATTTCAAATTGGTCAAATAAAGAAATATTGAATATACTGACAATAGATTATGGAATATATATAAAATATCTGGAGTTAGCAATAAGATAATTAGTAAACATTCAATCAGTAGTGTTCTGTTCTATGGACAGATCTAGACAGCAATCACATATCCAACTCACTTATTACTCCATTCTGTTCGTTGTCCAGATTTTCATTTCAACATATATCTTTCCATTTTTTATATTATTTAACAAGATCAATCTTTTCCATCCTTTCCACTTGTTTCTTTTCACAATTTCTCTCTAAAACAATTTTCATCAAACCATTTCTTCTTCTTAGTATATGTGCAATCCAGTTTTTGTTCTACATCTAATTTCCTCAATCAAAGTTATCTCTTTCACTCTTTCCAAAACTTCCTCATTTGTCACTTTATTCATCCAGCTGTTTCTTTAGTCTTCTCAACATCCACATTTCAAAAGCATTCAAATCTGTTGCTAATTCTTTTACTCATTATCCATATTTCACAATCATACAAAAATACACTCTACACAGCCTTTAATTAACCTTTTCCTTAATTCTCTCTGCAAAGGTTCACAAAATATTTTTTTCTCTTAATAGATGACTCCCTTGCCAATGCTATCCTTCTTTAACCCATGTACCCAAATATCTAAATCTATTTACCCTGCTGATCTATAAAGTCATAAATGTCAACTTATATTCTTTTTGCTTTTCTTCCTATTCATAAACACTCAAGCTTCTCAATATTAACCTTCATTCCATATTCAAGACATCCTTCCATTAATTTAGTCAATACATTCTGTAGATCTTCACTCTCAGCTATAAGAGCCACATCATCTACAAATATTATACATTTTACTACTCAACCAGCTCCTCCACAATCAAAATATTTATCTGTCATGTCTTCTAAATAAAGATTTAAAAATACAGATGATATGCAGCATCCTTATTCAACTCCTCTTTCTATACTCACTTTTTCAGTCTCATTATTCTCTGTCCACTATATATATTCCAAATCAGTATTTTCTCTTTCCAAAATATTTGTTTATTTTTCAAGATAGTCATAAGTTAATTCCAAATTATTCTTATCAAATATTTTCTCCAAATCCACAAAATACATACCAATTCCACTCTCTTTTCCAATATATCTCTCCAAATGTAATATTTTATCTTCCCATAAATTCTTTGATTTAGAACACTCAATATTTTTGAAGCACAAGATAACAGAAATAAATAAATACTAATAAGGCTAAAAATAGTTAATAACAATCTGAGACATGAAATTAATAAAACTAAAAAGATGAAAAATGGGATTTAAAGAAACTACACAAAAATTTGTAAATTTCATAAATAGAAAACAAAGCAATTTAAATGAAAAAAGGATGGATTAATGATGTTGTTAAAGAGAAAAAGAGAGAGAACTTATTAGTAAAAAAAAAGAAAGAATGTATTCAATAGATGACAAGAACATACAGATAGAATATCATTATTCTCATAAATTTAAATATTATGTTAGTCATCATGGTATAGCCATAACTTACCTAAAGACTACAATTTTCAGAGCACATTAATTTATGAAAAAGTTGAATTGCTAATAAATGAGGTTAGAGAATTTGAAATGTTTCATTAGTTTTAGTTCTGCTGTGCTATTTTTGAGATTAGTAGAAAATTTAACATTTACACCTTTATTCTTTTAATTTTTTTGTTTAATTATAAAATGTAATAACTATTCACCAATAGCACTGATATTTTCTAAGAGAGAAGTGGTGAATATTTACAACAGATAATTATATGTGCATGCGGTTCTACACGTTCATCAAAAATTAGCAAACTTATACAGATAAAAAATTGAGGAGCATAAATAAAATTTAAAGAATGTAATCAAGTTAAATAATAATTTATATAAAAGCATCACAATAAAAAAAAAAAACATTCATATACACCATCTCTATTTAGTCAACTGATGAAAGTCATGTCTCGCACACAACACTAAAATATATCATCTTCTCGTGCTCTTCTGTCTCCATCTCTATTTATAAAATACACATCACTTTTCATAGCCCCTTCCAACACATTTTATATATTTCCCTTGCCTCAAATTAGATGTACAATTCAATTTCTTGTTCTTTTTACAATTTTCCCCAAAAACATTTTTTCATTTAATCTTTTCAGCACTTCATGTCCCTTGTTCTCCACATTCACATTTCTAAAACTGTCAATATTTTCTCCTCATATTAAACTTAATGTTAATGGGCAATTAGAATAACCTACTATTTATTAAAAGCCTATTGAACTATTAAATTTCTTATTCTAATTACATCATCATTATTTCCATCAATAAATACACAAATTCCCAAGTATTAATTTGTGTCATAACATCTTGAATGTTTAATCTTTTCTTTTCACTATCTATTTTCACCATCTTCCAGCATTTGTTTTCATTATACGCTTTCTAAAAGTTCTAACAATTATCCTCTATAACATTTTATACTTAATCTATCAGCAAGTACAGTACTATCATATTATTAGCAAATCTCATACAATGAATACTTCTGTCACCAGTGCTAACTCCATAATAAACAATATTGTAGTCATTTAACAATTCATTTAAATATATATTACATAAAATAATACATATACAAAATTCAAGTCTTACAACCATCCTGATATTTATTTCTTTTCTGTAATAAAATAATCAAATCACTCTTTTTAAAAAAAAAAAAAAATAAACACCTATCCTGAATATTTGTATTTCAAAATATTATATAAAGTAAACCAAAGCTAGCGATCTTTTTTTTTTTTCAAAATCAATGAAACAAATACTTCTATCCTCCCTCCCTTTTTCTAATATCATTAATCAAAGATCTCATCTCTTCAATTGCATATCTAACCCTTTTAAATGTCCAAATCAAAACTTCTCTTTAACTGGAAATGTAATCTATTTCAAATCTTTCTATATAGCTGCATGTGAATTTAAATTAATTATTTTAAAACTTTCATATTTTATGATATTCCATAATCATTGAGAGGAAATCCAAAGGTCAGTTTACTCTACCATAGATTACATTAAAAACATCAACTAATTTCTTCACCCTCTCTTGCTTCAAAGCAAATAATATACATAAACCATATTGAATATATATTACATTGAAGTCCTTGTAAAAACACATATAAATATTTAATAATTGTTTGCCATTTTATCAAATAAACAACTATTTATTCTTTTGGAATAAATACATTTAAAAGTACTTAATAGATAATTAAAAAAATAAAAAACATCTGTTTTCCCAGAATGCTAACAATGATAAATGACCATTCACCATACAAAATCATTTACCTCACTCACTATTAATTGGTTAAAGGCCATCAACAATAATCAGCAGTAATTAATTGCAGCTAAACATTAAAACAAACATCTTAAATAAATGCTGGAAAAGCACACATTTATTGAACATGTGGTCTCGTTACAAAAATAAACACATGTTTTCATAAAAATAAATTAAATATACAATTATTTATATCTTAAAACCAACTCACAAAGCATATAATAAATCAGAAGTCTTTTGCCAAATTGTGCGTCCAGTGATATCAGTTTGCTGCATAAAACTGCAAAAATATAGTTTCTAATTCACAACCAGAATTAGATCTAGTTTTAAAGCATGTCTATTTGACTTCTTTTTATTTCACCAATATGCTCATTCTTACTATAACCTGAAAGATATACTCTTCAATATCACTTTACATAAAAACAATATCTGAACTTAATGTAATTAAAAGAAATTTGAACTCAGACTTTCAAACTCCCAATAACTATACATTCCATCTTATACAACCAATACACATAATAGCTGTAGGGATTATGAAAGTCTGAATTCAAATCCCTTCTAATTGTTTACATTAAGTTCAGTATAGACATTATACTTATATTTAAATATTAGATATCTGACTTAATATAGTTTCAAGTAATGCTAATTTGGACTTACACAATTTTCTTTAAACAAGATTTGAAAAGATGGATTCTATATAATTTTTAAAGGAACTTTTATATATTTATAAAGTAATAAAGTTTTATATATAAATAATCTTTATTAATAGAAAATTATATACAAGTATTAATACATGTATAAAAGAATAAATTTAAGTTACATAACATTTCATATACTATATATGAAATAAAACAATTAATATTTCAAGACAGATGAATGATTTGAATTTGAAGAAAATGATATATATATATATGAATATGTCGTTAATTTACAATTTATATATTTTATATGTAATTGCATCAGAAGATAAGTTTATTTTGAATACTAATAATATTGTGAATTAATACTAACATAATGTATAACTCAGAAAAATATTATACTGTCAAATTTTGTTTATAATTTTTATAGGTAAAAATTGAGAACAATTAAATACATACTAAATCATCTTTTTTTTTTCTTCAGGGCATTGTGATTTTTGTTATCAAAGATGATACAGCAGTGAGTAAGCCACATGGTTCTAAGAGTATAAATAATTATGGAGGCATTGAAGAGATGAAAGGATTTAATATCTTCCTTGAGCAATTGCCTGAGATTTATTATATACTTATGAAATACTGAAAGGCATAAGAATGAGAAATATGGGCAGAATATGTAACATATCTTCTAGATGATTATTAAATAAGATACAAGTAGGATCAAGATTTAATTTAAATCAGTTAATGAGGAATGTTTTGGTAAGAATTATATCTAGTAGAAAGAATTTCAACCATGACTGAGGAACATACAAATTTTAGAATCTGATTAAAGTTGTGGCAATTAGCAAAGGAGATAAAAAATGCCTCTATTAGGATATTTTAAATGAAACACCAACTAGAAATTTGATATTGCATAGGTCCAATATATCTGCATGCTCTATATAATAATCTTTGAAAACCAAACATTCTGCATATGAAAGTGAAACAAGCAATGATGCAGGTAGTAGAGTGACTTTTATGATTGAGCTAACTAAAGTTGCAATGTATATTTTAATGATACAAATAATTGAGACATACTGGATAACGTATTTATTAAATATAAGATTTTTAAAAACATAAAAATTTATATATTTTTAAAAATTCATAAATACTGTAATAATTTTATAAACTAATTACGTTTTAAATTGTACAAGAAAAATATACTTTTTCCTTCATCATATGAAGGGAGTCATTCAATTAAATTTATGAACAGTAATGGAAGCATTATAGATATTTAAAAAAAAAAAAAAACAGGTAAAAATATTGGAAAAATAATACATCAAATGTCTACATCAGAAATCCCTAAACTTTGCACATAGGTAAGATCTGTGATTAGCTTCAAAAATATTTTAAGAATACCCCTATCCCTAATGTTTATTCTAAATGTGACTATATACAAAAACTATAATGTTAATGTAATTTTAATATGATTTAGAAAAAATCTCACAAACTAGTTATGAAGGTCAAATCTCACACTTTCCATTGTTTTGTGATATGACTTCTCATCATATTAGCAAACTTTTCCAGCTTTCTTTTTGCCATTTAATGTAAGTTTTAGAAAGCACTCATAGTTACTAGATGACAGTGCTTAATAAATCTATTTCTGTGCTTTCCTATCCAAAATCCCCTGTCTAGTTTCAAGGTTATGGCTTTTATCAGTGAGGAGAAATTTGCTAATAAAACAGCAATATGTAAGCTGAATAGGTCACAAGGTGCTTTATTGAATTCTCATCATATTTTGCAAAGTGAAATTGGCATGATTTCATTCACAGTTTTTTATTGTCAATCAGTTGATAATCAGCAAATAAAGTTTTTATTAATTAATAGATAACTAAAATTTAAACTTAGGACTGTAGTCAACTAAGCATAATTTGGATTTAAAAGTGGCTATAGAACAATATATTATATCTAAGTACTAAGAGAACGTAGAAAGGATCACTAAGTATGAGTTGATATTTGCAAAGAATTTTTAGATTTAAAAAAGACATTTGACCACTTAAGAATTTTTATGACTAAAATATTAGAAAATTATAATAGAGATTGAGGATATTGTCAAATCCTAAAAAAAATATAAAAAATCATCAGTGGTAAGTTTATAATAGATGATACTAGAGTTATAGAGAGAAAAAACTGTTTGTTTGTAGTGCAGTAAACTATGTTAGTAAACTATATGATGATATTAAGATTTCATTTTTCTAAAACTTTTGCCATCATTTTATAATAAACAACATTTTGTGGACCAAAAGGATAAATGGAAAAAAAAACTTAAATTCTTTAGATTTTTCAAATAATGAGGTTGATTTTGCAATTAAAACTTCAGAAAATCTAATATAAGTTAATAAATAAAAGCAAAAAATTAGAACTAAAAATAAATTATAAAAATTTTCAATGAATTGAAGATCAATGGGTTTTGAAGAGAAAAAAAAAGTTCGTGATAATGCAATATCATCCACAAATAAAAGATAATAATCAAATAGTTTATTGCTCAAATGTTCATTATAAATTTAAACAGTGGAAGTGATGGAGTGGAGTCATGAACTTTGTGCTTCAGAGTCCACTTCTCAATTACTGCATTAAACCACACAGTAGGATGAATTAATAATATGGATAGAAACAAAATGGATGAAATTAATTATTCGAAATAAAGTGGACTGAAGGGTTTTCAGTACAAATAATTTAATATCAAAAGCAAATATACTTATATGCAAGAAAGATTTTTAATGAAGGTATTTTGCAAATGCTTTTGTGTGGCTGAGAATTGAGCTCTTCTGAGAAAAGACAGTGCAGAACATACAAAAAAGCACAGAGAAATATATATTAAGATAAACTACAAGAATGAGAAAACAAATAGATATTTCTGAGATAAATGAATGAATTAAAAGACTAAAACAAAGCTAAGGCTTAGTAAGATGTCAAAAGAGATTACAATAGATGGATAACTGAAATATGAATTGATTTTTGAGAGATTAAAGTGACAAAATGACTGCATATAAAAATTGAACAGATGAAATTTTCTATAATGATATATATTGCATTCAAATATCAGCCTTTCAAGCTAATTGAGCACGCGCCTTTTGAGAGTGTTAAATAAATGAATGATATATAGAAAAGAAGTTATGAAAAAAAGGAACTGCAAAAAAAAAAAAAACAGTTGCTCATTTTGTTACGGACTATGATAATGGCTGAATAGCATTCTTAATAATGAACTTGTTAATCTTAATTGTTTTAATGTGAATTTAAAAGTCTAATACATTTGGTTTTTGCTATATCTAAAGACTTCTTTAACTCTTATATCTGTATATGTGAACATGTTTTTTTTTTAAAGAAGTTTTTTAAAAAAAAAATATTATTATCAAATTGCTTAAGTATTAACTTTCTAAAATTTTGATTAAAATTATATCTTTGCAATAATTAAATAATAACCTTCTAAAATTTGGAATAATTATTTCACAGAAAAGATTTGCCAAGTGGAGTTCTTTTCTTAACTATGAAATCCAAGTAACATCTGCTACAACTTTTAAAAAAGAAAAAATATTGCTATTTTTAAAATATGTATGCGTGCACATATCACACATTATGAATGTTAGTATTTGATAGAATAATCTTCGAAAAAAGAAATATAATCTTAACAATTTTTATAAATCAATAAAATTAATGTAAAAACTTTCAGTTACTCAGATGAAGAAATGGTAATAAATCTTCTATTAAAAAGAATTTACTAGTACTTGAAAATAGACCTCAACATATTAACAAATACCTCCTACAGAGATATTGCAAAAAGTTTTAGTCTCAAATAAATTCTGAATATATAAATTTATAAAAAGTTATTAGATTTCCTCAAAGTCAGTGCAGAGATTTAAAAATGCTACAATTTATCAAAAACTGATTTAAGTATTAGTAAATATGAATGCTTATAGATGCAGAAATTGCACTAACCAACAGGTATAACTGTCACATTAGAACAATAATTTTTACATTATGTAATACAAAAATAAATATTATTTAAAAGAATGTAATCTTTTCTTATATTAGTGTATTAACATTATTCATAGAATACGCAGAAAGTTGATATGAGTTTTATAAAAACTTGCAAAAACATAAGTGGGATCTGTCTAGGTTGAGAATGTAAATCATTACAACATATATTAAAAATGAAAAATAAAACATTTTAAAGCTGTAGCATCACACAAGAACTGAAAATTCAATTTTCGAGCACTTGGATGCTATTGTAAGAAAAGCTTATCATAAATGTGTTTTCAATCAAGCTTAGCACTTTTGAGCAACTAAAAAATAAATGCATAACACTGCATAAAGTAACAGTGCAGTAAAATCTCTATTGAGACAATTTATGAAGAAAAGAAAGAATATGGCTATATATAAAAATGATGCATTTAGAAAGATTGAATATCTAGAATTTTATAAAATTGTATTAAAAAAAGTTGATAATGATATAAGAATAATTGTGAATTAGTAAGGAAAGCTATAGAAGAGAATAAAAATCCCAAAAGTGTAAAACAACATCTTTGCATTGGTAGAAAACTTACTTCTGCATTAAAAAAAAGAGATGGAACTATTACTAAAAAGCAAGATATCATGAAATCTGTAGAAGAATTGTGTTAAGAATCATATAGCAATAAAGAATAAGGAAAAGTATTTCCTATTCAAGTACTATATCATCTGAATTGCCGAGGATTTTAAATGAAGAATTAAAAAATTGAATCTATGAAGAAGGGAAAGGTTCCAGATAATGATGGATTTATAATTGATATGTTAAAAAAAGCAGGTGAAGAAATAGAAAAATAGTTGGCAAAATTATATACTAAATGGCTAAATGATAAAGATGTATTGGAAGAATGCAGTATTAATATTAATAATTAAAAAAGGTGATAAATAAGATATTAGAAATTATAGGTCTATCAGTCTTTTATCAATTCTTTACAAAATTTTTACCAAGATAATTACAACTTGTCTACAGCAAATTTTGGATTTTAACCAGCTAAAAGAACAGGCTGGATTTAGAAGTGGCTTTACTACAGTGGATCATATCCAAGTATTGACAGATGGAAAGGACCAGTGAATATGAGTTTCCATTATGTTTTAGATTTGAAGATAATAAAGAGACATTTGATTCTATAAGCATTTCTTCAATGATTAAAGCATTGAATCATCAAGATATAGATCCAGAATACTGTTATATTCTGAAGAATATTTATAAAAATGTAACAGTAGCAATTAGGTTACATAATGATATTAATTGAAAATTAACACTGAGAAGGTTATATGACAAGGTGTTTCCATATCTACAAAACTTTTTACAACAATTCTGCAAGTATTGAAATGGGAAGCTAAGGGAGTAAAAGTAAACGGACATTATTTAAGTCATCTAGATTTGCAGATGATGTAATTGTTTTTGCAAATAATATTTTAGTGCTTCAGGGAATGTTGCAAGAGTTATTAGATGAAAGTAAGAAAGTAGGAGTAAAGGTAAATGTTAAAAAGATTCAAGTAATATTCAATGGATTAAAAGCAAAAAATAAAAATTGATAATCATGAATTAGAAGAAGTTACAATTATAAATATGTTGGGCAGATTATTACTAGGAATGGACGCCTAATGGATGAAATTGATCATAAAATTTGGTAGAAATAATTTAATATTAAAAGTAAATATGCTTATGTGTTTGCAAAGAAAGATTTTTAATAATTTAATATTAAAAATAAATATGCTTATGTGTTTGCAAAGGAAGATTTTTAATAAATGTATTTTACCAGTTCTTACTTATGGATCTTGCAACTTCAATGCTTAACAGAAGACCAGTACATAGACTTGACTATTCAATGAAGTATGGAAAAATGCAGAGGGTGAGAGAACAAACAGGTGTTACTAATATCATTCAACGAACTAAGAGGCTGAATTGGAGTTGGACTGACCATATTGCTAGAAGAGATAATAGATGGACTGGGAACAGTGAATATATTAAACTGAATTCCAAGAGATTGTAAAAGACTTAGATAGAGAACATATGTGAGATGGATGAATAAAATAAGAGTGTGCTGGTGTGATGTGGAGAAGAGAGGCTAGAGATAAAAGATGAATTGAACCTGGAAAAACCTACCCACAGTGGATTGATGATGCTTAAAAATAATGATGATGATGATGAAACTAACAATCCAGTATCATCAACACAATCTGCAGTGAATTTCATAAATAGAATGTTTATAATCTAGATGCTTATTCAAAATCATTGATTTTTAACATGAATGCAATGATACAAAGCAATTATTTTGAATATAAAAACTGGACAATAAATGATTTGAATTTTAGTTAAATAAATTATTGCTTCGATTTTAGCCAAACAATGAAAGCATCTACCTGGTAAATACCAAAACATATAAGTGACATAATTTATGCAATCATTACACTTGCAGACACCATTATAGCTGCAGGCTAAGTAACATTTTGGAAAACAATGTTGCCATTTTCCAAAATAACGGCATTAATTCATGCAGCCTATATAACCAAATACTGATTTTGATGAACATGGTATGACACTATCGTTTTAATCTCTCCAATTATGAAATTGAAATACTATTAAGCCTATGTGAACCATTTCATAATAAAGTATGTGAGAGTATGATATCATTTCAGAAAAGTTGAGCTTTTCATTTAATATTATAAAATTATTTTATACATTCAAAACAAGCACTTTTTTTATACAAATGGTGGCCATACACTATATTAATAAATGATTACAATTATTGTTATTACAATATCCAGTTCTGATATATATTTATTTATTATTGCAGAAATTTATTATGAAAATTCATGTATGTAATAGAAATAAATAAATGCACATATTTTTATTGAAAGCTTAAATATTTCTTGGCCTGCTATTTAATGTTTTGTATACAATCAGGAAGAATAACTGTGTTTGGCACCTCTGGTTAAGACTAAACATTAAAAAGTATTATTTAAAAAAGTAATTACCATCTTTTATTTAAAATGAATAAGTGATTTGTACCCCAAAAGCACAAATATTTTTTCTTTAGTATACAATTATAATAAATAATATTTAAATGTAATAAAAATAAAAAGCAGATTCATATATGTGTATATTGTACTAGATCGGTCAATGATGAAATAATAAACACAGCAAGACTGATGATGAAGTTGATCACCTAATGATCATACACTATGTTATGCAGTCATTATGATAGATTATTAAACTAAATAATAATTGCTAAAATGCTCACAACCAACATTTTATCTCTCCAGCACAATAGTGATCAGTACTTAAATCATGTCCACAACAACTAATTTTCACTGATTTACATAGTCTGATTATTTAAAGTATGGCCTTAATAAAGTAATACCAATGAACAGGTTATATTTTTCTAACAATGACCATAATGACAACATTGGCTAACACAAATCATCTTTACTTGTTTTGAAAGCAAGAATACTTATATATCTTCTGGAACCATTTTTTTGGGGGGGATTTGAAGGACTGACTTGTATATTCCTATTACTCCTTAAATAACTACCTGTGGCTTAATATTTAGAACTCTTCTTCATGCATTACCATAATCACATAAATAAACTGTATGCTATGCAGTCCAAAATGAGAATTGAATAAAGAATGGATACAATTATTATTCTTTAATTTAAAATAACAATATAATGGCTTAACAAATTATGATAATAACAAAGAAATTCAAAGTATATCAATTAAATACATTAAGCCTTATGTAAAAAATACATCTAAAATGCATTATCTCAACATAAGATGCCTATTTGCATATATTTCTGACTCTATTTAATACTTTATTCACGCACTTCATCTATCCCTTCAATCACTTTTAAAAATAAATGTACATATTTATACAAAATCTTTGATAATTATATACACACTTTATGAAATAAAATTTATATTGTTTACTATTTTCATAATGTATATATGGAAAATAAATTCCATAGGAAAAAAAAAGTTATGACAAGCTTATAAATTAATTAATCTATTTCTAATTAAATGCTAACATCTTAAAGTGTAAGAATTAACCAAGATATAAATGAAGATATCAATTTTTAATGTAATTATTCTAGCACTTTTTCTTATATTTTCACCTTTATTTTTGGTTTTATCTTACTATTCTTCTACTTATGCTTAGTTTTGCTTTGCTATATGTGTTTTAAATTAAAAAAAAAAAAAACATGTTTCTGATAATCTTCAAAAAAACTAACTCCTTAGCAGTTAATTTTTCTAATTAGAAAGTCTCTTTCAAATCATAGGTTTCTCAAATAAATTTACTTTTCAATATCAATAGCTTGAAAGAATTTTACTTTTTTGAACATTATTTTTATGTCAATGCCTCATTTTATTTTAAGCTTTTCCATAGCTCTTTGAAAGGTAACAGGCCATCGATTCAAAAATACATTTTATCTTGGCAAGATATAAAACACTTTTACAATTATATGTCTATTTTTTCCAAGAGACTACATTTCACGACTGTGACAATGATTCAACTAACGTTAGCACTCAGCAAATCACATTAGAATATAAACCAATGATAAATAACTTTCTCATGGTTGGTTGTACTTGAAGTATAATAATGATAACTTGCAGTCTCTTGATACTGATTTAGCTTATTTCTTCAGTAATCTTGACACTAAATTCTTTCCCTTATGGGAACTTCAGCTAATTCTCTAGATAGCTCATATTTCTGAAGTCTTCAAATATTGGCAATTAGCAATTTAACTCCCTTACACATGCAACTATTGATGACTTAAAGAACACAAACTATTAAAAAACAATCAACTGATGTTGTTTTTCATCACTTATATTACTTTTGTTCTCCATATCCTCCTACATTTCTCCCAATGTAATAGTCTGTTTCCTGAATTCAAAACATTTCACTTGCCTACATGATGCAATGACATATGTTTTTCAATCAGTCTCTAGTTAATGACTCCTTTATTTAATAAATTCATTTTAAAAGAAAATAATTTAATTGAAATTGAACCACAATTTTAGTTTTTATAAAAACTAAAATTTAACCCTATAAAATGTAAAATTATCTTTACACAATTATTAAAATAAAGAAAAATAAATTATTTTGCAAATGCTTTTTTCCCCCCGAATATGTACACATATTTTTTGAATGCTAACTTGTTGTTGTAACAATTTTTAAAATTTTACACTAACCATGATTTCACAACTGGAATCATCAATATCTTTTGATGTGTCAACACATTCAATTTTTTATTTATTAAATATATGACTTTCAATACTATAACCTCTATAGTTTTTCTTTCATGGCTAAATTATATAACTTTTATCTGATTGATAGCTGATATAAAATTGTCCTTATAATGAAAAAAAAAGTATTGCATTTTAATAGATGGTAAAAGAGTAAAATAGCTTTTAAGTAATTCATTGCAGAACAACGGCATTCCAAAAATCAACCAAGAAAAAAACATTAAACAATGGTATTATAATTTAGTGCTTTTATTCTTTAGCTTAGAATAATGAGAAAGTCACTTTAATGACCATAATTATATTGGCAATGGGTAGCTACATCTGCTTCCAGCAAACTCTAAACCTGTGTAAAATCTGAAAACATTTTCAAATTTTTATGTGGACTGGATCCCAAAACATCACAAATTTATTTATATGTATTATTTATTTGTACAAAATTAATAGTATAATTTTTATAGTATTTGTTATGAAAGAATTTTAGGGAGTCATAAAATTTTCAATAAATTTATATAAAGGTATTTTTTTCTATAAAAGTAAAATATAAATATAATAATGTTCATTTTTATATTAACTGTTAGAAAATGCTTTGGGAAATATTATCCATACTAAAATAAAAAACATATTTGTTTCCCATCATAAAACAAAAATCAATAATATTCAGAATAGTTTAATTTGGCAGTCATCACACTGAATGGATTTATCCATTGAAAAATAACATAAAATTGTTATTTCCTAACGTATGTATGCCATTATATATCCTGATTACTTAAAAAGTTTTATGGCATTGCATAGAAGTTTCATCTAGAAAAATAAACGTAGAATGAAATAAATTGTGCACCAATGCCCTAATGGTTTTCTAAATCTCTAGAATGCTTTAAAAATGTTGGTTATATTAAGCAGTGACATAAAGTAAAATATAAAAATGGCTTTTACTACATAAAAGATCATTTTCAAATAATAAATAAATGAATGCTAGCTTTCAAAACAAAATATACATCAGGATGTCAAAATTATTTCAAAATTGTTATTATTATTTTCTTTTGCAATATTAGTTTAGAAAATCAAATTTCAAGATATATAGTGACTATTAGGAATTCTATACAATACTGTTTTTCAATGGTGCTTCATAAGTTGTAATTAAAACTTTTATATTTAATTGAAAATGTTATTTTACTAACATTTACATTGTAGTATAAGCAATATTAACTAATTTATTTTGCTGAAACATGGTGAAATATATATATATCAAACTGAAATAAGGAAAATCCTTAAATTTATTTACAACAGATTGTTTATACAATAATTAGTATGGAAAAATAAATAGATAAACAAAGAATAGACTGGCATGTATTTGAAAAATTTGGTTTTATCATTAAAAAATATGATACGTTTAAAGCAATTTTAATGAAAGATATTTTATCTCTATTAACTTGTGGTTATAAACATAAAATTTGAATTCAAACTATACATGACATATAGAATCAAACAATATTTAAAAAAATAAACAAGGATTAGTAAATGTATTACTTTTAAAAAATGAATAATTCCAATTGTCAGATTAAGGATAACAGGTTCGACATATATTCAAAAAGAAATTAATCAGTGAACAAGACCAATTCTGATAAGGAACCAAGAAATGAAAAAAAAAAAAAAAACAATGTGGAAATTATTAATTTTGAAATTACCGTTGTCATTGAAAGAAAAGTTTGTAAAACACAAATAAAACTTGGGGTATTCATGTTAAAATAAAAAATTTTAAAAAAAGAAAAATATGCCCAGATATTATTAAAGCAAAATATCATACACTTTATATGCATCCAGAAAAGAGATAATATCTGTGGAATTTTATTACTGCTAAAGCAATTAAAAAGATTCAAGTAAAAATAAGTGCTTATAAAATGGTTGCATAATTGAGCAGAAACACTGCAGACAATCTTTTCAAGCTATTGAAGATGATCATAGTAATGTAAGCACTGGATTTGAAATGAGGAGTGAAAGTTGATGTGGACTGGCAGTAACTTGAACACAGTTTGTTGAGACCCTGGGTGACTAATTTGAATAGTAAGGCAACAGTAAATTTGCAGGTCCTTTAGGAAAAGTGTTAGATTCTACTACCAAATTGGAAATAAATCCTGATATTACTAACCTCTCTATTGTCCCTGACCTGATCTATCTTAACTCAGTGAATAAGTAATCAACAATTAAAGGTATAGGTACAGAATTGTAACCACCACGAGAACAGGTGTTAAGTCTAAGATTCTGAATCTAATAAGAACAGGATCTACATCAGATGACCCACAACAACTTTAGAAATTCTTGAGAATAATGATTTCCATGCATAAATTTTTGAAGGAAAAAAAAACAATCTAAAAAACCTTTAAAATGATGGTTGAATTCTAAGCTGGTATTTGCATAAAGAATAAACTGCAATTTAATACAGGATCATAGATATATGCTTTTCTAAATTGAAAGTATTGAAAATGTGAAAACATAAAAAAGATAGTCATGGACAAGATTGAGAAGTTCAGTTAGATATAATAATAGTGAATCTGTTCTCTAAATTATGTTATGCAGTGAAGATCCAAAAAGACACCATCTATTAACAATGAGGCAACTACATTCTGTCAATTATTTGACTGAAGTTTTGGAGTGTCTAAGCCTTCTCTTAATTGAACTATGACAGCAACTAAGACAAAGACATTTTTGAGTAAGCCCATGGACCTATCTATAAAAAGATGTGCAACAATGACAAAAGAAGTAACTGGTCACATAACAATTATGAGAAGCAATGGCATTATGGTATCAGATGGTCTGTTAGAAGGTCATGAATTGAGACAGAAACAAATTTAATATAATTTCTTTGCTGGTTTTATGAAATAATAGCAAAACATGTAAGAGTGATTAATTTAAAAAATATTACATGGCGATAAATGTTGTTCAGACTATCTTGTATAATTTTAAAATTATTTGTACTATTTCCATGTTCACAATTGTTCAAATAAATGATATAATTTTCATGCATTTCAACTGTCAAATAGATAAAATTTACTTTAAGCAGTTCTTTAACATATCTTTAGAATCATCAGGCAGAATTACATAATTTGATCAAGAGTTGTTTTTCTTTAAAGCTTGAAAAAATTTTAAATCTACATTTTAAATTGACACATACTAGCAAACAAATTTACAATAAACAGTATGGGCATTATATCACAACAATTAAATATTATACACACTCTTCATTTTTTTTTTATGGTGAAAAAGATGATGTTAAATATAAAACCTATAAGCCAAGTGATATTAGATTTGCAGAGCAGAAGCCATTTTCTTGTGGTATTTTTGAAATCATAGAGTTAGCTGTTGCATTGTGAATTTAAAAAAATTTAATTTTCTTATTTTATTCATTTTTAATTTATTTTATTTTATACTTTTAGAAGGACAAATTATGAATCAGCAGACACCAGGAGCATACTATATTTTACTACCAGATGTAATAAAATAATAATTAATTACAAAATTGGTATAAATTTATTCAAAGGATAACTAACTCTGAATACATTATTATAATTCACAAACCAGATTCTTAAAGAAACATTTTTAACAAACTCACAATCAAAGCCCATTTTCTTATATTAATGTTGATTATTGGTCAGATAAAAAATGGCCTTGTTAATTATAGTAATATGTTCAGATTTAATCGGTCAATAAATAAGTTTATATTATTAATAACTTTACACATTTAATAGACATGATTTATTTATGTGTTTATTAAAATTGTTATTTAAGTCAGTAGTAATTAGATGTGTCTAGTTATTTTTTTTAAATTTAAATCAAAAATACCTTATTATTTTATTTTAATGACAATTAAAAATTTTGATGACTAAAAATAATGCTGTGCTTATAATACATAAAAATCATAATCGCATTGGCTATGATAGAAAAAAAATGATAATTTTTTTTTCAAAATCATTTGTAATAAGAACATGAATATTATAAAATTCTTTTAAAACAAATTATTGGTGTTATTCAATCTGTTTAAGCTTTTAGAAAATAATAAAAAATATTGGCTTCGCAAATAATAGAAATTATGTTGGCTTTTCATTAGCATAGTGGAATATAATTTTGCCAATTCATATTGCTAGAATGCTAATAAAGGGTGAAATCACATTCTGAGAAAAATTTATATTCAATCATTAGAAAATTATATATTAAAATTAATTTTGAAAAAGTATATGATTGATAATTCCACTCGTAATTAAGAAAATGATTAATTTATAAATAAAATTCTTAGATATATAAATCTAAATTAACAGTTGTGGAATGTTTTTTTTTAAATTTATTTCAATGAAAAGATCTGGTGTATGAAATTTTATACTTTGGTTCCTAAATAAATCTTAATGTAAAAAAAAAACAAAACATATTCTCAAAATTATGGACAAGCAGCTAACAGTCTAAAATGTATTAAGATATTCAATGTCAAATTAAAATAATTTTGCAAGAAGTCTTTTAACTAGGATATGTGAACATAATTATTTTTTATTTTCTGAAATTATTCAAAAACTGTATATCTTTATATTTAGCTCAGTTTACAATAAAGCCTTATGATTGATAATGTAAAATAAAATAAATGTGATACAACATAAATATATTAATAATAAAGTCAGTAAATGAAATAAGATAGCCGTCCAAGATATTGCTAAAAAAAATTATTCTGAGATTGTCATTACATTAAATTTATAATATGAAAAGATTTATCAAACAGTGATACTGATAAGGAAACTAATTTATATTTACTAAAAACAGTTCATTAAAATTATTATTTCAAAAACAGTTTTAAATATTACAGATCAGTGAAAAGTTTGGTAGAACTTACAGAAAGTTTAGAATAAATTTATCCATAAATAAACATGGTTAAAATTATTTTTCACACAAAAAGAAAAGATTATTAATTTTAAAAATAATGAAAATTGTAGTTGTAGAAATCAAATAAAAATTACCTATAAAATAGAAAAAATTGAATAATTGTAATCGAAAGATAAAGCACAAATAAAAGAAACATGTTTAGTTGACTAAGACAATGTTATAGCTGTAATAATTTCAAAATTTATAAACATGTATATAGAAATTTGACATCCTTTTAATTGCAACAAAAATTTAAAAGGAAAATTGCAACAAAAACTTAAGAGAAAAATAACAAACAGTCAAAAAAATTTATTAAATAGTGCAAATATAAATACTGAAATTATTCATTTTCATAAACATCTTAAAATATAAATAGACGATCATATAAGCCATAAATAAAATAAATCTATTAAATTAACTCCAAAAAGTCAAATATCACTACAAAAACAATTGAAAACTGTAATTATTCATTTTCATAAAGACCTTAAGATATAAATAGAGGATCATATAAAAGATAAAAAAAATAATACTATTAAATTTGCTGCATGAGAGAAATATCTTTAGAAAGATGTTTTGCAGCATTAAAAATTTATTTGACAATACCATGTCTATTTGTAAAGAATAAAATTTTTCTGCATTCTCACATATAAAAATAAAAAAGAATAAAACTGCCAAGACAAAATGAATACACAAAATTTATTAAATATAAGTATGAATTTATAAATATATATATATATATTTTATATAATTTTTTTTTATATATTTTCTGAAATAAAAAGACATGGTAGCCACTTTTTCCATACAGTATTGCCA
This sequence comes from Epiperipatus broadwayi, assembly GCA_028023455.1. Classification (NCBI taxonomy): domain Eukaryota; kingdom Metazoa; phylum Onychophora; class Udeonychophora; order Euonychophora; family Peripatidae; genus Epiperipatus; species Epiperipatus broadwayi. The sequence continues at coordinate 1,301,622 of JAQFVV010000105.1, read as the reverse complement.
CTAATACAAGCTATAGTAATCAATGGATACTAGAAGGTTAGTGCATCAAATCCCTATCTAAAAACTAGTCAAGGAATATTAGATAAGTAGGCAATAGATAGGGATTTGATACACTAACTTTCTAGTATCTATTGAGTACTATAACTCAAATTAGGATATAATATTGTATAAGGAAATAGATTGTGTAATCAAAAGAAAAGGCAATCATGTGATTTATAGTGAATTAAAAAGACTGAAGTTACAGAAATAATAAAAGCTGAATTATAGAACATTCAAACATTGATAATGAAAGGAAGTTAATTTTATGATTTTTATTAGATTTATTATTATTGTTATTAGAGAAATAATAACATATTTAACATTACTCAAATTTTTAATTCATATATGACTTCTTTATTCTTTAATAAATTAAATTTTTCAATAATTTTTTTGCTTATTACAAACCTTAATAAGACCTTAAAATTTTTTTGTGTCAATAGGCTCCAAAAGATCTTAATATGGAACTGTTTTTAAGTGAACATAAAACTGATAGATTTGAAAAGGCTGGAAATAACTAATGACAATGAAAAAGAAAAAAACTGCTTCATATATAAGATGGGTTGCTTCAATATTTATAAAAACAATCAAGTATTGGACTAAATTATAGAATACTACTTAGCCCTTCGAAATAAAGTTTTATAGTCATATATAGACAACGTGATTAGGGAACTGGCATTGCAGTTAATGAATTGATATTATCCAAAAACAACAATAACAGCAATCACAAAAGCAGAGCTTAACGTCCCTAAATAAAAATAAACATTTTACTGTGATGCAGATGAAATAATAAAACTTTTGTAACATTAAATGCCCATAATTTATCATGATTAAAATATTAAAGCCAATAATATAGATTTAGTTAAATCAAAATGAGGATTAGATACATGTTATAATATTAGTTTAGAAATAAATAAAACAATGAATTTTTTTTCACTATCTCATAAATAAAACATTGTCCCTTTTTTCACTATCTAACAATGGCTTAACTAAGAAAATACTACTAGAATATAATTACTTACTGGATCACTTTCTAAACATCTATACAGAGGAGTGTTTATTTTCTGATTGGTTTCATCGATTTGGGGTACGACTGCCGTACTATAAGTTTGAGCATGATGACCAATAAAAAAATACTGACAAAACCGAGGAAGAATTAAATTTCTAGTTCCTAAATAAAAAAAGAAAGAAAAATTGCATAAAATGTAAATACTAATAAAAACAATAAATTTTGCTAATCACCGATTACTTCTAAAATTTAAAGGTCTAAGAAAATTTTCAACCTAATAAGTTAATTTTAAGCAATACTCTACATGTGCTTTCAATTATTTTGATATTACTAATACTAAATACAATAACAAAAATATTTGTAAAATTTTAAAATATGGATTATTTAAATTTCTGTACTATTGCTTTAATATCCCCAGGGAGGAGGGTTGAATTAATCACTAAATGTTCAGATTGCAGATTTATAAGGCTGCCATATTTCCAAATAATGGTAATACATAAATCTATAACAAAATAAATTGATAAAAAAATAAGCAATAATCAGTATTTCATCTAATTCTAATATTCATGAATATTTCATGTAATTCATTTAATATCTTATCTCTTTTCTTTGCACTTGTAATTTTAAAAATATAAATGTTCAGACATTTATAAAGGAAAGGTAAATGTGTTATTTAAAAAATTGGCTTTATTCATGTTGAGTATGCTTTCAGTACAATGCATACCATAACCATAGTTATATTACATTACTATTAATTGTGGTATTTAAGTATACTTGCTTATACTCAAATTCATTTTAATTTGTTGTGTAGTTATGTAAATTTTATTTGAAATCTTCTTAGAGAGCCCATTTCTTCAAGATAGAGGTGCTGGTATATTTTTATATATTTAAAATCAATATTTTAGCTAAAAATAATCAAGGATAAAAATATAATAATTCATTTATATATATATATAAAGTAAATATTTTACCCTCTGTAGTTTTCAAAAAAAAAAGTTAAAACATAAGGTATAATTCTGAAGACACATTGCTAGTAATTTCTATTCTTCATTAAGATAAATTACTAAAATCCATATTTTATTATTCATAAATGGAGTACCCAAAAGAAACTTGAATAGACTTCTGCAGGGTGGGGCACTTTTACCGCAGACTACCGCCACTAGATGAATATTCTTTGAATTTTTCTGAGTCAAATGCCAGCAAACGTTGTTGGAGAAGATTGCATATGGCTCATAATTTTTTTTTTAATGAGTTGTTCAATCTTTCACCTATTTTGTGATGATTGATTCACACAAATGTATGAAATTTTATTTCATTTTTGGAAAGCATATATTACAAACATTCTACAAGAAAGCTGGTACACAAAACAAATTTATAAATGATTAGCCAATTTTAAATGAGATGAAATATCAATTGATAATCAACTTTATTTCAGACATGCTTTGGCTGCCCAGACTGATGAAAATATGCTGAAAATTCATCAAACTATACTGGAAGATGCCAGATAATTGATGAACTTGTAGAAGTGACAGGGATTTCATGGACTTCATGTCAGCAAATTTTAATGAAGGAATTGAACATGAAACAAATTATGGCAAAATGTGTGTATATCTGCTCACCCCTGACCAGTGAGGTATCATCTCATTGCAAGCTGTGCTTTGATGGAACATTTGAAATCCAACCCTGATTGTTTTCTAAAATCATGACTGAAAGTGAATCTTGGTGCTATGGTTACAATTCAGAAACAAAATAGTAATAAAGACAATGAAAAGTTCCAACTTCCCATCCCCAAAAAAAAAAGCATGACAAGTAAAATCAAATGTGAAAACAATGCTATTTTATTTCTTTGATACAAAAAGAATTGTGCAGTCAGAATTTGTATCCCCAGGTCAAACAGTCAGCTATGGTTCATATTTAGAAGTTCTTAAAAAGATTGTATCATGATTTGTGAAAGTAATATATAATTTTTGACAAATTTGGTGAGTGGTTTTTCTATTATGACAACACATCTGCCCACACAATACTGAGAATTAAAGTAATTTTTATCATAAATGGCATGACATCCTTGCTTCCCTATCCATATTCATCCAATCTCATGCTGTGTGATTTTTTTTTAATTTCTTGGATAAAAATAGACCTAAAAAAAAAAAAAACATTTTTCTGAAGTTGAAGAGATGAAATAAAAAATGGCAAAAATAATTAAAAGGCATTAATAATAATAACTTTAAAAAAATGTTCTGAACAGTAGAAAAATGTATGAATAATTGTATTGATTCAAATAAAAGTACTTTGATGAAAGGTGAAGTTTCAAAATGTAAAAACAAATATTTTTTTATAAATGAATTCTGATTTTTGGGGGGTACTTCCTCGTATGTCTATTTACCACTACCATTAGGCTTATTTGGTTCAAAAAAGAATTAAACTATTAAATGAAGAAAACCTTATCATCTTAAAAGATTCAAGCTGAGCAAATTTCATAATATCCAATCCAAAATTTCAAAGCAAATGAGTATAGTTGGCTGCTCTGAAGCATCTATCAGGCCATGTGGTAGTTTTCTTTTATCACAAAAATCTAGATGTAGAAACTACCATGATCATTCTCTTTTTAGATGCCTGATAGTTGTAAACAGAGACATTGGTGGACTTTTTTTATAGCAGAATAAATTAATGTTTTAAATGGAAGTTGAGATGTTTTCTTAAAAAGTTACTGCATATTAACTATTAATTAAAGCCTACTATTGTTTATCTACAATCATTATAAACCTAGTTTAAGAAATCCTTAATTTATTATGCCAGAATAATTTGAAAAATAAATGCTTAGGCAAGATATCAATTTTTTATTGTAAATAAAAATTTTGATTGAATCCAAAGAAAGGCCATATTTTTAATATATTTTGTTTTTGGTTTAATGTAAATAATATACAAAGTATGTTATCAATGAGTTGTGTAGATTATAAAGTTATCAGCTAAAACAGATATTGGCAACCAAAGATTAGAGAATGCAAAGAATTTTCAAATTAAGAACCCATTCAATGATGACCTTTTATTTAGCTATTTACAACTGTAAAACACTTTTAAGTGTAGAAATATTGCTAACAAATGTTTAGAATGCTTTGAACATTTAATGTATTTAGAAAGTTTTAAAATTTTGAAATTTCATCAATGTTAAAAAAATAAAATAATAAATACTAAGTAGAGATATCTATTTTCTAATTTTGATTAATATTGTCATTAATTTCCTCATTACTATGTTTATGTGCAAATAAATAGATATGAACTTATTTATATAAGTACATATTTAAAAATTGAAAAAAAAAAAACAAATATATTCTTATATAATGTACTGCATATACATATAAATATAGAAAGCATTCTTTATTTTTCATATTCAAATGGTTCCAGAAAAACTGCTTGAAGAATGATTTAATGAACAATGAAAAACATGTTAATGATATTAAACTGGCACTATGGTACAATGATACTGCTATATTTCATTTAAGAAATGAATATAAAATATCCTCCATAGGTGCATGATGTTAAAATTGTATTATATTGTACATATATTATATGGAAAAAATAATAATAATAAACCAACTGATGATTAGAAAATACAGAATTAACATTTACTTCCCCCCACCCTATTCATTAACTTTAAAAAGAAAAAGAAAGGTAAACATTTATTTAAGAAAAATAATTAAGTCTTGCTTCCCTCTCACCATCACTCATCAGTTTTATTTCACATTTAAAACCTCTCTTCTTTAAGAATATAATGACGTTTTTAAAAAAAAAAGCTTAAAAAAATAGAAATTTGAAACCTGAAAATACAATAGTTTTCAGGACTTTCACAATGCCATAATCTCAGCTAAAGTTAATTTCATTAACATTTCTCCCAATTTGACTTTAAAACAACAATAACAAAAAAACTTTAAAAAAAAAAATACTGTCTTCCTTAACTAATTGATTATTCCAAAAGAAAGATTTTGCTTGGAGCAAGTATTTGATATTAACTTAACATCATGCTTCTATGGTTACCTGCAGTGATATTTCACTAGTTTTTTTTTTTTTAAAAGGCAAAACCACAAACTAATAAGTACTATTTCACTAACCCACTGATTAATAATTATGAAAGTTTTTAATTAGAGAAATCAGTTTGAAGTTTATGCTGTATATAGCCAAAATTAGTTTGAAGTTTGCATAAAATTGTGCTTCTATAGCCATCAGTAGAGATATTTCATTATTTTATTTATTTATTTTTAACTATAAAATTGTTTATTAACGAATATTGATTTTCTAATTGACAAAAAAAAATCTGAAAAAATCAGTCAATATTTGTAAATAGATAGTAAGATCAAAATATTATAGTCCTGCCTCCATGTGTTTGATGAATTTAATTCTTTGCAATCAGTTTACACATTATTGTGAGATTACTTTTGAGAAAATTTTTGGAATAACAAAAAACTTGATTTTTTGCAGTTTATTAAAGATTCATAATAATTTTTGTATAATAATTGTATAACAATTATTAAAAAAAGTATATATAATTACACTTTGATACAAATATGTTTTATTTTTAAAAAATAGAAGTTAACAAATTCAAGAACAACTCAAAATTAAGGAAATCATGCTTGGTAATGATGCCCATGCCTTGTTCTGCTGATTGCTATTATCACATTACTGATACTGTAGTAGGATCTTTCGAAATATTCTAAAAATTATAAAGCAATTTTAATATTTTAAAGCAGAATTTTATAGATTTATCAGAGTTTCATTTATTCATTCATATTTTAAAAATAAATTCAGCCAAAGAAGATTTTGTTTATTTTCTTGAGTCATTTGCTTGACTGTTTTTCTGTCCACCATTGAATGATAAAAATGTCCTTTGTTCTCAATACATACTTACTCTACACACAACTATGCATAGCAAAAGATACATCATCTCCAATATATGTATTTCATGCAGAATCAGTGCTTATCAGTTGGGCCAGATTATAATCTCCCAGACATATATATAATCAGTGCCTGGTTTATATTAAGATAGGAAAACCTCAAACTTTAAAGGACAGGCTTCAATCTTCTCACCCTTCAAACTATTCAATCATTCATTTCATTGAAAAATCAACGAGGGCTTTGAGTGTTCCATCATTGGTTTTTCAATAAAATGGACAGTTAAAAGGATGAGAAGAGTGAAGCCTACCCATTAAAGTTTGAGGAATTGCTATCTTAATATAAACTGAGCAATGATTGTATATATGTGTGGGAGATTATGATCTGGTCCATCTGATGAGTGCTGGTTCTGCATGAAATACATGTATTGGGGATCATGTATCTTTTTTGCAGATGTGTGATCATGTGTATCAGTTGCTTGAGATAGGGTGAAGGATGAATCGACTAAAAAAATCCTGAGTTCAAATCCCTCTATTAACACTATTAATTATACATTGCAACAAAACAGGTTTAAATACAAAACTTGATATTGTTGGTTGAATTATAGATGACATAATTTTTGAGATAAATATTTTTAATAATATAAAAAAATCCTTGGGAAAGGTAGGAGGGGATTTGAATTATAGAAAATGTTGACCACTATATTTTATATAATCTAAATGTTAAAAACATTTGAATTTTGTATTAACTGAAACTTTCATTTACCAATATTAATAATAAAAAACTACTGTACATGTTTAATTCTGTTAATACTTTTATAATTAAGAGTTTTTCACTAAAATTATCTGTTACTTATAAAATAAATAAAATCTTCCGTTCTCAGTGGCAAAACTAAGCCTATCATAATGAATGAATGCAACAAAAATTTAATTTCAAATGCAATATCAAAAAATTTAAACACCTCCCCAGAAAGCATGAATGTTTGAATAGCAACCCCCCACCCCTCCCAATCATGTTTCAGACTATAGCTACAAGTCATTGTATATATGCTGTTTTTAGATTTAAAAAATAAAATTTATTAAATAATTTACAATATAGTTTATTAAATATATATATATTAACAGGTTTTAGTTAAACAAAAAGAAAATTAGAAAGAAAATTTTAGAAGTTTGTTTTTTTTTAAAAAAAAAAAAAAAGTCATTTTTTGACTATAGAATTTTTTTTTTCATAAATTTGCTAATACAATTTACAGAGCTTTTAGAATTATTTCTAATTTAATATAATATATATATATATGAATTGTATGTCATAATATAGCATTTATTACTAGAACTAGTTGTTATGATATAGAAAAATGTTATATTCTAATTAAAAATATGGCTTCTATTACCATTCTCATATAAATAGAAAATGATTCCAATTTTTAAATCAACAAGGTTTTTTTTTTTTTGTGGAATGAGGCATTAGTCATACAGTAAACACTTACGGTACATTCTCTATAATTATTCAACCATGAGTACTCAAATTTGCATGGATCGATGATTAGAATGTTCTGTACTCGATAGATTAAATAAGACCTATTTATAATCATCCTTCATAAATAAAATTTGAAAAATCAGCTAAAGACTTTCGTTATGATCATGATAGCATCAAGTATCCTATTTCAAATATTTAGATTCTTCATTTCTATAACTTATTTATAGCATCAAGCAGAATAATAATTCATTTATTCCAGGAAATTTAAAAGATTCAAGGCAAGTGGTATCAAGTCATATAATCTAATTACCAGTGCTAAATACTAATTCTCCAATGTTAGATTTAAGGATAAAGTGTGATTCTTTCTATCAAGAGATTTCTGATAGCAAGCCCAATCAATCAACAGTCCAAAATTGAGAATTATGGATATAAATCTCTCTACAAAAAAACCTAGACAATAAAAACATTTTGGCTGATGCTAATTCATCTTGAAGTGAGAATATGAACTTTGAGGTTATTTGTAAAATACTGGTAATAACTGATATTTCATATGCTATTTAGAAAGTTAATAAAAATAAAAAACACATGCAGAAATATTTTTCAGTAAATGATGATTATTTGTCTATTAAACTGATGCAGCTTTAAATGTAGTAAAAAGGATTGATTATTAACAATCTATTTGACTAAAAATTGATTCATTTTATATTCCATTGTTCTTTTAGATATTTATAATATTTCTTTTTTTAATTTTTATTGTGTTGCTTTGGACCTTACTGATATCACTGAGATATGTAACTTTTGTTCAATCATATGAGATATATCAATTTTTGAAACTACTTTTATATTTATAATTTTGAATGTATATGAGAAATAATACAGAGAATTTTATATTAATTGAGACACTAAAATGCAAAGCATTATTGATTAACTATTATCTGGTTATCTTAAAAATGCAATTTTGTGAATTCAAGTCCACTCATTTTCATTTTGTTACATCATTAAATTCTGCATCAAGTATAATCTATTACATTTATTTTATAAAAAGTACTTTTTAACCACAAGTTATAAGTATTAATCTCTACACTAAGAGAAGTAGCCCATTTTGACATTCTTCCTTAGAACCATTTATTGTAAGCAAGAATAATCAATGATGGCAGAGACAACTAAATCCAGAGTAGTATTTTCTGGATAATGCATATATATAATAATCTGCATTATTTAATTCAGTCCTGAAAGTTTTTGGTCTTGAAGTAAAAGCAGTAACAGTTTGATGATTTTTAGGCAATGAAATTTTTTTTTCTTCAGTAGCTAAAAAATAATTTACATTGTATGAAATTATTATGTAAATCTCATATGTATTGAGCTGAATGATACTCACTATATTGATTAATCTCAGAGAAATATTAGTTAAATTAAGAGCTGTATTACTTTTGACACATCCATATAATATCCATTCTTCAGTAATGAAACTGAACACTGTTGAAAAACATTTTAGCATTCCCACTAGATTGCTCAACCAACATGAAATGACAATTTATATTAGCTCCTTCAGGGGTAAAAATCTAGTATCTATTAAATAAGGGTTAACCCATTAAAATCCAGATGGAACTTCGGATCATTTATACATGGTCTAATTCAAACTTTTTTGTGAGAGAATCCACTACTTACTCATTTTAAAGATCATGCAAGTGAAGAATTTTAAATCAAATATTTGTAATATAATAAATCCAGCATTATATGTAATCTTTTGTCTTGACTAATGAAACCAAACACTGTTCAAAAACATTTCAGCACCCCCATTGGACTATATTGCTCAGCCAATACAAAATGACTACTTGTATTAGATGTGCCACCATCTCGATTGTAATAATTTCACTCTTATTTGAAACATTTACCAAATTTGCTAACCCTTATATACACATACAAGACATTCATTACAAATAGTAATTTCGTATTGGCTAAGCAATCTAATACATGGAATCATTGAAATGTTTTTCATCAATGTTTTGTTTTATTAATCAAAACCATGATCACTACAATAGCTAAAATAATACTGTATTTGTTATTTCACAAATAGATAATTTAAAATTCTTCACTTTCATGGGCTTTAAAAATCATCAAATAAAGGTCTCTCTCATAAATGAATTAAGCCATACATAAATGAGGATGTGCTTGCATCAGGATTGTAATGGTTTAAACCAGGTATGTCAATAATGAGGGCCATGAACCATATGTTGCCTACTGACAAATAGTCTGCAGTCCAATAAAAATGATAACAAATATGCTTAACCATTGACAATATTGAATTTTTTTAAAGTTATAAATATATACATGAATTAAGTAAATATAAACAAATTTCAAATATTTAACATTTCCATTAAGAATTATAATATACTTCAATTTATTGTGCAATTATTCTGCGTATGTATGAAATACAATAAACAAGAATACAACATAACCAGTAAGCTATATCTAGATGAGAAAGTAGATATTTCATCTATCCATTGAAATTATTAATATTTTTAAAAAATATGTCATTGTTTTTTATTTCAGAATGTATTAAAACAATGTCAAAGCCCTCTACAAGTATGAAAAAAAAAAGATTAATTGAAAAACAATATCACACTTTTCAAAAATAATAGAAATTAAAATATTTTTGTAATCAAAGAAAAAATAAAATTTTATGGCGATGTAGAAACTTTTTTGTAGTTTATGAAGAATATAAATGTTAACAGGACTTTGATACAATTCATAAAAAAAGCTATAACAAATATGTCAGGAAAACTTCATGAAGATAAATTGCTAGAATATGGTCAAGCGTTGGTGGTCTAGTGGTCAGTATGGCTACCTTACAAGCAGTTGTCCCAGGTTCACTTCCTGGTCGATGCTTTGACACATGAAAAAATATATATATATTCCAAACCTATTGAAGATATTACAGCTGCTATGAAAACTAGTTATTTAAAATTACATTTAAATGCAAGTGTAAGTTGAAACCATTCACTAAAAGGTAATTTATTCATGAATATATTATTAAAAAAAGTGGAAGAGTCGAGTCCAAAACAATCAAAAAAATTCAAAAATACAAGCTTGACTTGAAATGCCATTGCCTGAAAAATTATGATATAACCAGAAATTTAGAAATCAACTAAAATCAATAATTACAACATTTATAATCTATTTCATTGCAATTGATGAAAATATAGACATATAGAAAAAAATTCAGCTGGCTCTTTTTATTCATAGATACTTAAAAGTGGAAAGTTTCTGGAAATTATTACAATACATAATATAACTATTGGAGTTGGTATTTCAATCTATCATTAAAAAAGGTAGTTCCTCTCGCAACTGATGGTGCTCCTGCCGTTACTGGTGTTACTAAAGGAATTAGCACACAACTAAAGAAAAATGTAGAGAACAAGACAATTTTTTTTTTCAACATTTTCAGTGCGTTATTCATCAACAAGCATTATGCTCCAAAGTTTTAAACATGGGATGTCTTTAAAAATGTCATCAATTAATGACTGCAGATTTAGTAAATTTGTAGAAGATATAAAAAGTAAATACAGCAATCTACCTTATTATACAAAAATTTAATGGGTTTCTACTCATAAAATTTTAATGTGATTTTTCCAATCGCTGGATAAATTTTTTTTTTTTTTTAGAATTGAAAGTTACGGATATGGAATATTAAAAGATGATCAATGGATAAAAGAGCTGTCTTTTTCAAGTTGACATTGCAAATCATCTTAGTCAATTTAATCTTAAACTATAAGATAAATATCATGTGGTTATCATATTATTTGATAATATCAATATTCTCAAAGATATTTTTATTACTCTGGCAAATTCAAATTCAAAAAGAAAATTTACCTCATTTTGAATGTTGCTAACTATTATTAGAAAAATCATCAGAATTGAAATTTTCAGAATATGCTAATCAAATTGAATTGTTAGAAAATGAATTTGAATGTGAAAATCAATTTCACCTATTTACTTCTCTATTTATTGATGTTGAAACTGTTGGTGACAATTTACAACTGGAATTAAGTGAAATTCAATGTGATTCCATATTGATACAAAAATATATCGATGTTGGGAATTCTCTAAGTATTTATCAACATTTCTTTAGTTGTTATATGCAATTAAGCATATCTATAGGAACAACTATCTTCAACTTTAAAAAATAATAAAACTGCAGAAAAATCAAGATTAACAGACCAGCATATGCAATTAATTTTAAAAATACCTACAACTCAACAAATTCAACCAAACTTTCAAGATTTGGTCAAAGAAAAACCATTGCCAAGTTTCTTTAACAAAAAATGTATATAATTTTATTTAAACTTAAATAAACTTGAAAAAAAAAATTTTGTATTTCATATGTATTTTGTAACATTTTCTATATGTAATTGTAATCATATATAATAACACAGCAAAAGTAATTTGTAATTAAACAATGTAAAAGAAAGAGTAATAAAATATAGCAGTGGGAGAAAGATATCCTTGAAAATGACTGTATGAGATAAAACAGTTGAACGTTGGAGTTTTGTATTATATAAATGTATATATATATGTTCAGTATTGAGATAAAAAAATAAAGTTTTTGAAAAGAAAAAGGAGAAGGATTTTTAATTTGTTGATATTATTGTAATTGTAATGTTAATAAAAAATCTACTGACTCTTTAATTTAGAGTAATTTTTTTGTAATCAAAATTGGAAAAGAATAAATATCATTATGCTGTTCTTCCATAAAATAATAATCAGAAAATAATAAATTCTTTACAATAGCTATATAAATATCAAAAAAAAAATTTATACACTAAAAGCCTTTTTTGGTACCTGATTTGGTGCCCTTTTCAAATAATCTATTACATTAACGAACTATTTCAGACATAAAACTATATAGTGATCAATAATGATATTAAAACAAACAATACCAATATAAATCATTAAAATAAATCAAAACCTGCATATATAGATTGAGTAATTACAAAATAATTGACTATATCATAACAACATAATAAATAAAATAAATTACATGCATTTTTTTCTTTTTTTGCAATTATATATATGTCAGTTAATATAATTTTCCATTCATTTTTAATTAACCAATTATTAACCAAATTTATAGAAGTCTTGTAAATATTCATACAATTATCTAAATTATTTTTAATATAGTATGTTTCATATATTTGTCTTCTTGTGGGATCTTTGATATAATTTACACATTTAATACTTTTTGTAGCATCTATTCTATGTCTATATTTCAAGTAATGAATGTTGAGATGATAAATCTGCATTATACATTCATTATTTGAAATATGGATATAGAATAGATGCTACAAAAAGCATTAAATGTTCAAATTACATCAAAGATCAAAAAAAAAAAGACAAATATATGAAACATACTATATTAAAAATAATTTAGATAATTGTATGAATATTTTACAAGACTTCCATAAATTTGGTTAATAATTGGTTAATTAAAAATGAATAAAAAATTGTAAAAAAAGAAAAAATGCATGTAATTTATTTTATTTATTGTATTATTATGATATAGTCAATTATTTTGTAATTACTCGATTTATATATGCGGGTTTTGATTTATTTTAATGATTTATATTGGTAATGTTTGTTTTAATATCATTATTGAACACTAGATGGTTTTATATCTAAAATAGTTCATTTGAAAAAAGTACCAAAACAGATGCTGAACAAGGCCTTTAATGTATAATTTTTTTTTTGATATTTATATAGATGTTGTAAAGAATTTATTATTTTCTAATTATTATTTTTTTTGTAATATGGCCATGAATTGATCTATAATGCTTACTGTGGCCTCTTAGTCATGAAAGAGTTTGACATGCCTAGCTTAACATTATTTACAATAGTTGTAAGATTTGCTAATCTTCATAAACAACCAGAACAGCCAATACCTAAGATAATTTTGGGGGCACTAAAGTGTTTTTCAATACCATTTGATTTTGTTAATCAAGACTGGAGATTACATATAACAGTTAAAATATTATTGTGTTTTTTAAATATATTTTTTAAATCTCAGATTAATACTAATTTTCAATAGTTTTTATTAAAATGCACAACTGTTTTCATAAAATTATATTATTTATAATCTTTGAATATCTATTAACAGCTTCAAACTCTTTTACATATATAGACATTATAGTAAATCCTGCATTGCAATAAAGTGTAAGATTTATTACAATAGCTATATATTTGCAAGTTTTGTATAAGAATTTGAAGTTGTTAAAAATATATTTTTACCAAAAATTATTTTCTTTTTATGAACATATCTGTATATTCATGGCATAAATGCCGACTCAAAAGCTAAAAGTTTCAGAAATAATTTCCAAATGAGGAAATAATATGTGTATACATATATGGAATAAATCACTAATTCTGCCAATCACCCAATCTTCTAGAGAATGACCATATAATTATTTATGTACTGTAAAGCAAATTAGATACGCTCATCAAAATTTAGAGTACTTCTAATTATTATGTTACTAAAATGTTAGAGGATGGCAAGCAATAGAAAATTTCCAGCCACAATGGTAAAGGTAAATCACTTGGTCTATTATCACATTCTCTATTTATCTCAATTTGCTTTCAGGTAGAGATATTAGCCTAGACATATTTTCATATAACATATTGTTAAAATTAGTTTTGTTTTTTTTCTAAAATTGTAGTTTATTAATCATATTATTGTATTATAATAATAATAGTAACTGAATGGCTTTATTGCTCAAGGGTTCATTAAGAAGTTCGGTACCAGAAGTACCAGCACTTGAATTGGTCTGAGAATCCTACATTCCAAAGTCTGACACTCTACCACTGCATTAAAGGACACAGGGAAACTATATACTGTCCTTCTATATTATTTATGATATTACAGAAAACACAAACTAAGTTACTAAAATATCCCAAAACAATTTATGGTAGCAGGCAAATCATTTTTTAACTATTATTATTAGATATTAATAACATTTTTAAAAATACAATAAAACAGACAACTAAAACTATTTGAGTCATTCCAGAATTAGTAATTAGGTAACTTTCCAGCTATTATTACTATTATTATTCTAAGGGCAAATGTCAAATCCATACATTTTACAAAAATTAATGTTTTAATATGTATAGGCATTTTAATAAATGATTGCTTGACGATTGTGTTGAATGCATCATAATATACATTTATTACAATAATGTGACAAAATTAAAAAAAAAAAAAAGAGAGAGAAAAATATCACATTATAATTAATGATTAAACGCTTAAAAAATGACTATCATTAGAAAATAATCACTATTCTTAATGCAAAATTGTAATTAATAAACCACTGACCTATCTAAGACTTAAACTTCAATATACTCTAAAAAGATAATTATACCAATTAAGTAATATCTGACAAATTCTTTAAAAAAAAAAAAAGTTCAATTATTATAATTTTTTTTAAATTTTTAATTAACATAATTAATACTTCCTTTTAAAAATAAAATTGTTATAAATAACATTAATATATATATAAGACATAGAAATATAACTAGAAAAGGTGATAAAGTATAGACAATATATATAATGATAACTTTTAAAAGTAAAAAGCTTTGTTAACTAACATAAAGGATATTTATAATGCATGCATACGCTGTTATCATGCATAAATTATTTTTAAGCACTCAAATTATGGGTACATATATGAAGTTAAGAGTAAATAAGATGGGTTCTACTACAAATAAAACAACATCAAAAAATTATAATAGTAGAAATCATAAAAGAGGAAAGTCAATGTCAACAACTGAATTTTTGACCTAGAGTTAGTCCAATGAAAATATAATCATACATTAATTTCATAACAAAAATGTATTATATGTACAGTTCATTCATACATACTATATTTAATGATGTAAGAAAGAATGAATACAACTTAGTGATGCAATTTTATAAAGGAGCCCAATTATTTGATGTAGAGGGTGAAAAAAATGGCAGTTTGTGTGAAATAATATTCAACGGAGATCAAAATTGCAAAATTTTGTTACCATGAAAATTTAAATATATCCCTAAAATTGACATAGCCCTATTGAAATATGTTCTTGATTCAAAAAAGATCTTAAATGTACCTGAACTCTTGAAGTGTTGCCTTTCATATTGGTATCCTTAATATACTCTTATCCAAAAATATTTCAAATATCCAGCTCTAATGATTGAGCAAAAATATCAATATAATTTTTCATCTGTGCTACTTTTCATCTCTAAAATGTAATGAAATAATCATATATCCGGCTGTGCAATTGATTGTACACCATCAACTAGATATCCAGTTATCATTGGCATTTATTGCTGATAACTTTATGATAGGAGAGCAGTTGAAAATTATTGTAAAATACTTAGCAGCTTTGATTTTCAATTTTTTTTTTTAAAACTGCTTATACATATATTAATAAACTTATTTTGGATTTTTTTTTCTCTAAATAATGATCATGTTATTTCCTTAGTCTGTATTTTTCAGAGATAGTATTGCATTATTAGAAGAAAATTTCATAGCAGCTCAGTAAAAATATGAAAATTTCTATTATGTGAAATTCCCTATGTGTTCTTCAGAATCTAAATAATGACATGCTTCTTTCTAATAGCAAGTTTAAAGCAGTTTCAGTTACATAATGATTTGAAGTCATTATTTTGCTTCTTATCCAATTAGTTTATTATACTTCAATAGATTTTCCAGCAGATAATTTTTGCTGCAATTCATAATTTTTTAAACTTCTCATGATCAACTAATATGGCCTGAATGTTAATCAGTCATTAAAAGTACAATGTACACTTGCTGAGTTGTTTTCTAAAAGCCTGCAATAATAACAGAAGATATTGCAGAATATATTAACTATGGATGATCTAAAATTATAAAACTTACTGATTTTCTTTTGTTATGAACTTTTGAAAAATGTGACCCATTTTTATTTTTAGAAAAATCTTCTACTATAATTATAAATGGTCTCTTTCCTACTAAATATGCCCATACACTTTATGACTTTCATTTCTGGTCATGCTGTAGGATAATCTTTTAACTGTATAGAATGAACCAATTTTGAATTTCTGTTCTCCTTTGCTTTAAAATCAACAGGATATATATCAGCAAGGAGTTTCCATGTTCTTTAATCAAAATGGTTGATATTACTTTTACTGTATAAATTCACACATTAATTGCATACATAATTTTTTAGACTAGCTTTCTTCATTGCATTGTGGCCCCTTGTACTTTTCTGGTTCAGCTTTCCTTCTGTTGGCTATAACCCTTTAAATATAAAAAGCAAATCATACTGTGAATAAAAAAAATTGAGGTGTTACATTGAATCTGTCAAAAGTAAAAAATATTATTTGAATCATATTTTTGTGCACACACGATAACACAGTAAATACCAGAGAAAAGGTGACTGGTTTTCTCTTCAAGTGCCAGTTCTAAGTTAAACATGCAGTGAAATAGTATAACTACTTACCACAAAATTTTTAAGATGTTAATATGTCTGAGTCATGAGTTAGGGCATGAAATGTAAAGGTGTTTGTATCTTAAACCATGACAAAATAATGTGTTAACATGAAATTTGTTTTAATTAAACTGGGCAAAACTTCTAAAACAATATGTGATTTGACTGAAACTGCATATGCCAGTGAAGCCATAAGAACATTTTCAAGCTTGATGGCAGATGATACAGGAAGATATAAAGCTTGCATTGCATGTTGTTATCATGATCTACATGCTAGCATCCTAAAATTTTATGGCTGTTACTATATAATATGTGCACTGATTCAAAGATGGTACTGTAGTCATTTTGGAGAGAGAGAATCGAATACCTTTTCACTAGGACTCACTGTGTATACATGTAGTCTTAATTTTCTCAATTTATTTAAGTATGAAATATTGCAATAGGCTTATAATTTTACTGTGATTATCAGTTGAGTTTGTTTTCTTGATACATAAATATCTTTCTTAATTAGTATCTTAATTTAACATTTTTTTTAATTATAAAAATTTAAGTATAAAATTAGCAAATAATAATAATGACAGTATTAGAAAGCAATTTTGATGAATTGATATGGTGGTGTCCAGAGGATAAGGATGATTTTCCATGTTTAAATCATTTAAATAGAAATACCAAATCAACTTTTTTTATTTATTTTAGAAACATACATTTGAATTATTCATACCGCTTTGTTTCCTTGCCCTATCTCCTCGTTCTGCATCTCGCATTACCGCTATGAATATGAGGCAAATGGCCTCGAAAGCGCTTAGCTTATAATAATTTTTGGAATCTTTATAGCTTCTTGTTCAAGTGTTTCATACGCTTTTTAATTTGTATATTAAATTAAAAAAAAAAAAATTAATTGCAGAAGTTTTACTTCCCATTACATAAATATAGTTCTTATAAAAAATTTCTCATAAGTATTTTACAAACAATAAATATGAACTGTGCAGAAAGCATTTATTTTGCAGTACAAAAAAATATGAGGAAACTTTATAATTTTGAGCAAATAAATAAAAATACAATCTCTTTTACACACATTAATATTTTATTTTTCATTTATCAAATTTTGATAAGACAGGCAGGATAAAATAGCCTACTGAATAATTATGCGAATATTGGAATGCAGTTATCTGGGATGCCATCATAATATGAGCTTCAGTAGTTGGTGTAGGAAGAGCTGAGAGAGAAGGTGATATGGTAGCGCCTTGAGATTCTTTTATTAGAAATTGATTTTTCTGTTGTTGCAATGATTCAACTATTTTATGATTTTCTAATTCTTGGCAAATATTAGGTATATGAAATGACATTTTCTAAATATTAAGAAATTATTTACTATTAATTATATTTTTACTTCCAGTAATAATAAAAGAAAAAAGGATTTAGTAATTAAATCATGAGTTTACCGGCATTACTAGACAAAATAGTAATCAATATGTGAGACATTTTAAAGAAGCCTCACTTCAATGCAAAGTCAACTTAATTTGTTACAAATATAGTGAAGCCATGAACTACAATGTATCAGTAGGTACACAACTTCAATTGTATGCTTTCAAAAAAATGTATACAAATAAACAAACAAAAAAACCATAAACTTCATAAATTTAATATACTTTATGGTACTTGAGCAGCTGTTTTTCAATCTCTAAGCACTAGATGCAACTATGTGTTGTTTTTTTTTTAAAAATAAAATTTGCAATACACCAGCTGCCATTTTTTCCAACATGGAGCACCATACACAATAATATTTATTAAGAAAACTCATTTTAAGTTCAAAGCATATACATTTCTTTTTCATTTAGTCTCCTTTCCAAATTTGATGTATAGTATTTCAAGTAATAAAATGTTTTCTAAGCATGATGTTAAAAGTTTTATTAAATTTTAATATTTAAAGTGGATATTAACTTAAAAATAAAATAAATAGATTGTTTCTTAATAATGAGATTACTATTCTTCTTGTACAAGAGAAAAAAGTTATTTGAAAAAAAAAATCACCCAAAACATATTTAAATGCAATGAATGTCAGCCATTTTGCTATTTAAAAAATAAAAATACAGCATTTTTTATATTTTTTCAGTGACTGAGTGAGGTAACACATACTCAATAAAATATATATGTAATTGTTTCCTCTCATTTCCTTTATTTTACTGACTCACAAAAAATTCTAAATCAAATAAATATTAAAAACAGTAATGAGAAGAAATAATTTTCAATACTAGTTAGTTTAAACTGCACAGGCATTGAAAATCTTTTCAAGTTATTCAAAAACTCCACTTTTATTGTATTGTACCTGAAGAAGACCAATAATTGGTCAAAACTGTCAAATTTTAAATTAAAGCATTGTGAAAAGTGCACTAAGAGAAGCATGGTCAATTTATAATGAATCAATAGAAACAATAAAATAAAAGTAGGCGTTTTTGAATATCTTGGAAAGATTTTCAGTGCTAATGCAGTTTAAACTAACTAGTATTAAAAATTATTTCTTCTCATTATTGTTTTTAATATGAATTATTTGATTTAAAATTTCTGATAAGTCAATCATTTTGCATGTTTGTAATTATAAATATCAAATAAAATAAAGGAAATGAGGTAATCAATACATTTGTAAGTTTTGGTATCTTTATTATTTACATGAATAATTCAGATTATTCTTTGGCCATATTTAAAAAGAAAAAAAAGAGCTTAATTTTACTTTTGAAGATCAATATAGTACTCACTTTAAATAACAGTTTTGGTTTCTGTAAAATATTTAATTGGGTACATATCAGCATTATAAAATTATCAATTAAAAATGCCCAGAGATTATAATAACAAGTAACTCTAAATCTTAATGATATTAAAATATCCATTAAAGTTTATAACTCTAAAATTAAAATGCTAAACAAATTGTGTTATGAGAATTGTTCATAATGGTTATTGTCACAAGTAATAGTCAAATATAATAAAAATACTGAACTAAAATTTTATTCCAACTTTCAGAAGAAAACTTAACATATATGTAAGATGTAAATTGATTACTATAAAAAACATAAAACCAACTTATAAAGCTTCAAAAATCTATAGAAAAATCAATGCACAACAATTGCAATTAATCATACACTCATATATCCACCTGCTTCTTTAAGAGAATATCTTATTTTTCTTATTATTTTTTTACATATATTTTATATATACATGGTTTCTTCTAATATATCATTTACAAACTTAAAATTGTATATAATTCAAATCTTTTTTCTATAATTTCATTTAACATTATAAATCTAACTAATATTTTTTTTTACTTTTCTCCACTTCATATCTCAAACCCTTTAATTCCTTTTCATTTATTTTTGCACAAGTCTTAACATCTCTTTAAACTCAAGAGCCCACAAAATAATAGGATTCCTTTATTAAGATCTTTTTTATTACTCACCAATTTTCTCATCATTAAAACAATTTCCAGAATATATATATATAAAACTTTGACTTATTCTAAAATTTTCCCTTAGTAAAATTTAAAGCGCTCCATAAGTTGGATTGAGAAGTTAAAAAAAAGTGAATCAAAAAAAAAAAAAAAAGAAACAATGGTACTTTTTGATGATAGGGATTGTTGACAGATATCCATACTTGCCAATATAAATATTGTGGAAACATCAAAGAAAAGGTAAATTTCCATTCTTAGGAAGAAGAGAATCTTGTCAGTCAATAATCCATGCTTGAAGATTCACAATACTTAAAGATTGATATTATCAGAAAAAATAAAGACATTTATTATTATTACATTAAGAATGGTGGCTTTCTGGTTCAAATAACTATTACGATTATAGATAAACTATATATTTATTAAAATTGTTGTGTAGTAACACCAATGACACCGATTATTGTAATCAGCTGTTTGATATATATATGCATATATTTGCAGTGATTTAGTTATTATATAAGCACTCATCATTTATTTTATTCCAACTAATTTCACTACAAATATTCTATTTGTGATACTAATAGTCTTAACAAGCCTTTAATAAACCATGACTTGTCAAATATGTAATGCAGATAATATAAAGTTATTTATAGAACAACCAAGTCCAAAAACACTACTATGATAATTCACATATCAGTTTCACAAAGAGCATTTAAATGAAATTGCAAAAAGTTTCCCTTTGTTTTTTTCATGACTGCCAGTCTATTTTTTAGATAAAAAAATGGCCACTAACCATTTTATAAGCTCATTAATAAATCATGATTTACTATTTTATAATCTGATAAATTAGATTGTCATTGATAGAAGAAATAGGCATTATTTGCAAGTTCATTTACATGATTATACATTTTAGGACTTGGTTATTCTGTGAATAAAAATTGTATGTAATACTTTGTATTCACTTTTCTTTTAGATGGCAGAATGATCATCTTCACATTGAATATCATTTGGGTTGTTTTTTTTTAATCTTTAACTGTTAGATGGCAGAATGATCATCTTCACATTGAATATCATTTGGGTTTTTTTTTTTTAATCTTCTTTAACTGTTAGATGGCAGAATGATCATCTTCACATTGAATATCATTTGGGGTTTTTTTTTAATCTTCTTTAACTGTTAGATGGCAGAATGATCATCTTCACATTGAATATCATTTGGGGGTTGTTTTTTTTTAATCTTCTTTAACTGTTGGCATGAAGTATCATAATATTTATACTGTATTGTAAAGTTACAATTTCAGGCATTATTGTTCTCAACATCTTTTTTATTATTTTCTATTTTTACTGGTGTCTGTATATATATCTTTTCTTTGATCTTTCTTGTTTCTTTTTTTATTGTTTCCACACATTCTCTCTCCCTTTTGTATTGTTTGTTATTTTAAATCACTTAGCAGAATTAAGTTGAAATACATATCCAATGCTATTAATCATTCTATACACTAACTGTGACAAGAAGATAACTTGTTTGTGAAACCACATTTTCATTCTTTAATTACATGACATGCAATTATGACTCCAATCTTTTCTATTTTCTGTATTTTTTAATTTCTTCTAGATTAGTAGTGGCTATTAATCAAGATTATTTCTATCTTCCTTTTTCAGAACATTTTATGCCCTATATGATTTAGTGTGTGATAGAGTGTCAGACTCAAACATGAAATTCTTTGACTAATTCCAATTCTAATACTTCCTATTCTAGAACTTTGTAGGAACTCCCGAGGATTAAACCCATTTGATTATAAATATTGAAACGTTCTTTTTATTTATTTATTTCAAATTTGTTGCAAAATTTATTATTAATTTCAATCTTACTATTTGCGATAAAATACACATCATCAGAAAATTTAATGCTCTGAATACTCTCCTTCTCTTTATTATTTCTTCTAAATAAATAAAAAATGAGGAAACACAATCTTTCACTTATATTCCATTTACCTCTTCTGTATTTATCGTTGTGTTTTGCAACTTTGCATTTCCTCTGCCATTTACTATCCACAGATATTTTACATTTTCAGCATATTTATGCAGGTATATAATACTATTATTTATTATGCCTTTAAACTTCACTAGATGGTTTACCTTATGGTGCTGCAGAAACAAGATATTCAAATTCCAAAAAAAAAAAAAAAATCTCAAAGATAAAAAATAAAACTAGAAAATATATATATAAAAGGATTCTTTCTTTCCAATGTATACTTTTCTTTTTCAAAAGTTCAACTGAATGATTTTAATAAATAGTTACAAATCAAAAAAAAAAAAAAAAATTTAAAGTGCTTTTATAAAAAAAATTGTATTTTTATGCATCCATAATTGGGCTTTTAATTATCGATCCTTATTAAATGTAAATTATTGCTCAGGTAAAAGCTTGGTAAAACTATTCAAAATTCAACAATATTTTTAAATGGCCACTAAATTATAATTAAAACATTGGATGTTAATTTACTCTAGCCATAAATTAAATTATTTCAAGTTTATTTTTCATCCATTGATTTTGGCATTTGTACTGAAATATAACATTCATCTGTAATTCACTCTCATCTTTTATGACACTTGAAACTATTCATCTTGATCACATTCGCTTTCATTTAATGAATGCAAATTTGCCTTTTTTTTATTATTTAAAAGTGGAGTTTATTCTAGAAAGCCTTGGAATTTACAATGCAGTCATATACATAGTAAAATAACAGAGATTGTGATCAACCATCAATTATGAATGAGGTAGTATTGTGGCGTTGATGCAACCGAGGAGATATCTCATGGTCAGGAAAGGTGCATTGCGACAGGGTTCCTGATGCAACCATTCCGGAGCCAGCAATCTGTCACTATTCTTGATGGTGGTAATGATTGTTATGAAGACTCGCTGGACATTATGATTCACCTGGTTAAACATGAGCTTGCATTTGGTGAGCCATACAGTGAATAGCAGAAAAAGCCCATTCTAATGGTGGAGAAGGGGGTGCCATTTTTTAAAGCCCTCCCAAGGGAAAGGACATCCTTATTGTTGCCAGAGACACTGCTCACTATAAATGATCTTAGCAGTCCCAGGAAGAGGCAGTTGAAGAACAGGTGTTGCATAGTCTCATCATAAATGGTACACAGGCTACACTGGGAGTCGAGTGATCAAAAACCTCTCCTCCAAACCAAAAAGTGATTTGTAGGCAGGGAGATAAGGTTAACTTGAGGAGGAAGTCTATGTGTTTAGGCTGAAGCACCCAGTATCTGAACTTTGTGATTTATTAGCTCATTATTTAGGCCAAGTTTTGTTGGTATGAGACTCTGGTTTGGGTAAATCAACTTATAGACCTCCCAGTATGTTTTTTTAGCTTACAAGGTCCTCCGTACTTATATCGGTAATAAGCTGGAAACATAATTCTTGATGTTACTAATCCACTCACTTGGAAAGGATGGGGGGGAGTGTCCGTGGACTCAAATGAAAAGCTACTGTTTTCCTCCATCATTTTGAGATGGATAATCCTTAATACAGTAATGGCTTTTTGCATGTAGTAGATGAACAGAATGGAGGGCAAGACCAGGCTGACGGCTACACATTTACCTCTCCAAAAGAACCTGGAGCAGATGGAATTTATATTACTCTGAAAGGCCTTGGTAGGTTTGATGATCGATAGGCAGTAATTGATTCTCAAGAATACCATCATGTTAAGTAGCATGGCCTTCCCAGGGAGAGACAAAGGAATCATTGAAAGAGATTTGGTCAGATTTTTAGTTTTGTCCAGGATGGAGAGTTGTATCTCTTTCCTCACTGCTACCCTGGACAAAGCAATGGGAAACCCCAGGAACTTCTGGGGCCTTGATGTATATTGGGAGGGAACGGTGACACCTGTGTTGATTTTCCATAGATGAAGATTGAATTTTGGAGAATATTTGTCCAAGATCCATTACAGTGCTGGTAAATATTTTCTAGATGGGAGGAAGATGGTGACATCATCCATGTAGGTGATGTGGCGTATCTCTTCCCAAAGCGCCAGCACGCAGATCCTGGGCAAGTCATGCTCTATGTCTTGTAGTAGAGGATTAATGTAAGTGATAGTGAGGGTTCTGAATGGGGAGCCCTGGGAATGGACAGGTTAGGCCTAAACCCAAGGGTCAGACTGCCATCTAGAGATGTGAATATGGACCTGTTCAAAGCAGATTACCAACATTGGCACTGCGTATTCTCTGAGAAGATTTAAGAGAGTGGATGAAAATGACTGAATCAAATGCCGATGCAAAAGTCCAATTGAATCGCTATAGGCAGTGATTGCCTATGCCATACATGCTCTGCAAGGAGTATGGCATGCTGCAGAATCTCGATGGTAAAGTACCCCTTGCAGGCAAATTGGTGCACTGAAATATGGGCATACAGCTGATCTTGTATTCTATTTTTGATGATGGCCTCTATTATTTTAATGAGTAGAGGTACTATTAACCCTTTTCCCGCCTCTTATGAAGCACCTCGTAGACATCTGACATCACTCTAACTCTGCAAGTTTTTATACGAAAATATTCGATCAATGTGTTTTTAAATAGGTTTTTAAAAGCTCTATAAGATGGTGCCCTCTTCCGAATTCTTTTACAAGTAAAAAAAAACTGCATTTAAAGCTAAACAAAGAAAGAAGCTTATTGGTGATTGGCTCTCAGCCAGTTCTCAGCCGACAAAGACATTCTGATTGGCTGGAAAAAACAAAGAAACCGCCTGATCAAAGAAAATAAAGATAAACGCTGAGATTTTCATTTCGAATGTGATTTAAGTATTAAAAAAAGGATAATTTGACAAATTAAAAATAATTTTTAAAAAATAAACTAAAAAAACAAAATTATTTTCGAAAAATATCGAAGATTTTTGTAAAAATATTGAAGCTGTAGTAAAAAGAAATATTTACTTTTCTATAACGTAAAAGTCGATCTTTTTGTTTATATTATAGCTTTTATGTTGCCGAAATTGAATATTTTAGAATAAATAAATAGCAATTTATTTTTGAAAGAACTTTCGTTCTCTTCATAACCTGAAAAATTAATAATATACTTTTTATAAACGTATCTGAGTTGAATTTAATATTATAGGCGAATAGACTTGGCCAATTAAAAGCTTTGATTTTTACCTCATACAACCAATGATTTAATTAGCGGTTAAAAGGTTAATATTGAACAAAAGCTGTCAAGGCTGAAAGGTTTTGACTTTTCTTCATTATGGAACCATTGCTATGGGATAAAGGTCAGGGAAGTTTTGAAAATCCCTGCCAGAACATCAATCAATCTGTGGATTATAGAAGTGGTAAACTGGCTCAGATGAAGGAGGACAAACTGAGAAATGCCATGCAACCTTGGTGGATAGGTTCAGGGTAGGCAGTCAGGCATTGAAAAATATTTGCCTCAATGATGTTGTGTTCATCTGAAACATCCACACTACTCCAGATGTCAGCAATTTTGAACTAGAAAACCCTGTAATTTGGCTTTAAAGAACTCATGGATTTTAGTGAGCATATTAGGATCCCCATAGTTGTTGTTATCAATTGATACCATGACTGGAGTAGAGCATTTAGCTGTACCAATCTCCCAGTGAATGTAACTGCGAGCCCAATTGTAGATATTTGCTCTTTTAATTGCTATGTATTGCGCAAGCACCCTCTGCTTTTCTCAGTATTGGGTCTTGGGCTGTATAATCTCTTGAAGACTGACTTGTGTTGACATGAGTTGACTGACTTTGTTACCAATGTCATCCAGTTCTTTAAGTAGTTGATTGTGTCTCTTGGTTCTCTGGATAAAGGTGTTGATCAGAGAACTCAAAACACCACAAAAACCGACCACGCATGAAGTGGAGACAAGGATAGAATCTGAATTTTGTTGAAGAGGATATACACCTCCGAGAAAATCCTCAGGTATGTCTGCATTATTGAGTAATCTTATGGTTCTAATGTGTGAAGAGCCCAGTGCCGAAGAATCAAAGTTCAGAGATATCGACATGGCTAAATGGTCAGAGAATGGAACCATTTGGAATTTGGCTTCTATATCATGGTGCAAATCAGGGGTATAGAACATAAGGTCTATAAGTGTTCTATGTTATAGAGTGTAAAACAAAAGAGAGTTGGGAGGTAAGAAGCCCTCACCACATAAGAAAAGCTTGTTAAAAGTATTTAATATTGAATTGATGGTATGGCTATGTTGAAATCTCTGAAGCAGATCGCCGGTGACCCTACATTAGCAATGCATTTATTTTATTGATTGTAGACATTACAACATTAGAATCATTAAGAAAAAATGTGTAAATAATGTTGATAGACGTGCTACCAATTTTAATGTCCAAAACTAAAAGTTCTTTATTTAGGTATACAGTTCTGCATTGATTAAAAGCTAACTTTTTATTAATCAGAAAGGCCACCCCTGCAGAGGCAGAGTTGGAAGTTGAGTATTGGAAGATTCCATATTGCTCAAAATTTTGTTTGACTTGATAATTAGATTGTAGATGTAATTTGGTTTCAGAGACATACCCTGTGGAGATCAGTGATGTCCAGCCACCTCTTGATGGTGAAAACTCTGTTCAGGGAATTGAGTTCCCTGACATTAATTCTGCCTATCCTGAGGATCATATAAGAGTTAGCTACAGCGGACAGTCATAATTCCTAGACCTACTATAAATAATTTATGTTTTATATATATATATATATTCTTTATGCATCACTATTAATTGTTCATTTTTTATTTCAACAACTATTTTGATTTTTAATCCCTTTTTCCCAAACACATAATAGATTAAGTCTAATTTCTTTTTAAATCCTTAATTTCTTTACATCTTCTCCAACTCACAATTTATTAATAAACATTCTAAATAGTAATTATACTTTTAACACCTTCAGTAATTACATTTTAAAAATTCCTTCTTTTCATTAATTGACTAAACCTTCTATTATTATTATTATTATTACTATTATTATAACACTTTTCACTCTCAATCTGTTGAAACATTTTTTTAACATTCTCAATTTTACATCTTTCCTTACTTGTTGTTATTTAATTTTTTGATTGATTACATATATTTTTTTCTCTCTCAATTGTGATTTTAATTAAAATTCTCATTCTGAGGTAACTTTAATAAACTACCCATGGATCAGATTCTCTTTTTTTAAAAAGTAATAAAATAAATACAGTATAGTGAAATATTAAATGTTCCAATTCAATATTTTTGCATATATATATATACACCTGGGTCTTGTTTTATGCGGATTATTTTAATGTGATTTTGAAGTTACGTGATTCATGTTTCTTCTTAATATCATTAATATTTCACTATATTTCTTACATATCAAGAAATTTAAATTATTAATAACTTATTTTCACTTGAAATACTTTTTTATTTTTTCAAAAATATAATGTTATATTAACAGCTAATGTGAATATGGTCTGAAGCTGTATTTAGAACTTAGCTTCTATGTAAATAACCTATTTATACTAATGAGTAAATAATAATAATAGATTTATACTTACATATAAAAATATCACAATAAATATTCAAAAAATTTAAACTTTTAAACCGTATTTTGTTATATATAACAGAAATAAATAATCTTTTAGATTTTTAAAATAAAAAACGATGATTTTATAAACTGAAAATAATCTTTCTAATGATAATGTATAATCTTTTTGTTTTGATTGTGGTCTCATTTTTTTAAATATAGAAACAGAAAACCATTAACACAGCACAAGACCGAAAATAGCGCTAGTTGTACATCACATCATTAATAAAAATAGTGGCTAACAGGTTTCTCTGGGCATAATTGCTGAGAAATTCTTGACTTCATTTAAGGAGAAGCCACAATCCATCACATCGAATCTGATTTCTTACCAGTTTACAAACGAACGCTAGCATTAATGATTAAAATGCGTATGAAAAATATAATATTAAATACTGTAGTAATAAAAAAAGTAAAAAAAAGTTTGTCTTGTATTATTTTTTTTCAAATATTTGAAATTTTTTATTAGTCATACTTTATTTGCTTATTTTTTAATGTGAATTCTGAAAATTACAGCACCTATCCCCCATTTTTCAAGATAAATTAAGTCTATTTTTGTGCGATTTTTTTTAATGCAGGTTTTCTGTGGAACCTATCTACTGCATAAAATGAGACCCAGGTGTATTGCATTCAGGAGAATCTTTTGTGTGTTTTCAGAAATGAATTTAGCAGTAGATGAGATTATGTTAACATCATCATTGTTGTAAAAGAAAAGTGACAAAGAATGTAGTTTCTGCATGACTATGCTGACTGTGAAGTTAATATTTATTAATATTGCCTGATAACTGCTCCATATTCACCATATAACAGTTATGATTCCAAAAATTGTTTACTAAGCTTTTAATAACATACAATGAGACATAACGTAATTAATAGCTAATACATTTACATATGTTTAGAGCCTAAAATTCAAATCCAGAATGATGCTTGGAGATTTTTCAGATAGGTAAGGGAAGTCTTAAGATAGAATCAATAGATAATAACATAATGTTTATTTAATACTGGTCAGTAAAAGATTACTCTTAACTGGAAAACCTAGGATAATCAGATTGAAATAATGATTCATGATTGCATATAAATTTCCTAAGTAGCAAACCAGATAATGTATTTTTATATGTCACAATTCAATGTCTAGCATTACTTATAATAACACTAGAAATTAGTTTGGTTGCTTATGTTGCCATATGATAAATTATTATTGAAATAACAAATGATATATTCAATGTATAAAATGTCCTTGCAAGATCTACAAATTTAGGATAAGAGATGTTGCTGAAAATAATATATGAATTACAAAATTTTATACAGCAAGTTAAATTCATAAAAAATATATAACATTATATGTGCCATATTAAAAATAAAATAACTTATTACCGTTTAAAAAGTATATGGCTTTCAGTGTTAAACATGAACAAATATTTCATGATACAACTATTAAATGAAAAAAACTATTTAATAATTGCACTATACTTCTTTCATTTATGCAATTCATCAGACATAACTTTCCATTTAACATTAAGAAGTACAATGTTTTTAAATTGCTAAAATAGCATTGCCACATTATTTTTTTAAGATATATTTGTTGCAATATAAGTAAAAGAATCTATTTTTATAAAGATCCTAAAAAAATTATAAATTTATGGTAGTAGAATTGCACAGAAGTATTTTACATTCTGTTGTATAATTATATGTCATGTTAAATATCTTAAAAATCATGTCAGTAATAATCACAAATACAAAATTATATTTTTCTAAAAATCGCATTGGAGTGTCAAAGTTGCATTACAAATAGTATAACAAAATAGTCAACTTAACGCATTCTTCTAATAGATTTGGACAGATTCAAAAATTAATGATAACACATAAATAAAAATATATTTAAAATATTAATACATTTAAGTGCACTAAATAGATCATTGTATTTTGATTAAAAGCATTAAAAACAAAACAATATTCTCTTTTTGAATGAAAATTTTTAAAAAAATATTCTTCTTAAAATGCACTTTTTTGCAGATTTGATATGGCCATTCCAATTGAAAGGAAAAAGAAAACTGCTCTAGATACAATGACTACACATAATAATCTGTGGACCACAAATAAATCCACATCTAAGAATATTCTCAATCCACTTTTCTGCTTAATATTTTGCAATGCTTTATTAATTCCTTCAGCAGAAAACTTTTTGTCCTGAAATACTTCAACACCATTTCTAACTATAGCTCTCCAATGTGTTCTATTGTTTGTAATATCTTCCCAACAAAATAATCAACATTGCACTTCTTTAGAATGTTTTTGTGATAATTATTATAATATAAATGAGGTCTATCTCTCTCATGAAAACTATGCTTTAAGTTCACCATAAAATGTTCCTTTAGGAAGTTATGCAGTGTTCATTTGCTTTACATGATCAATCCTATGAAGATATGATTTTTATAATAGTGGACTCTATAGAATCGCATTAAGCAAATTGAATAATATATTGATTTGTTTTATGATCTTGCCCACTATATTTTTAAATTTTTACACAGCATTCTGTAATGAATCTTTTCTAATGCTTTTGCATTGCATTGATAGAGTAAAGTCTCACTTTCATATAATAAATCAGATAAAGTAACAGCCCTATATACAGCTAATTTATCTGTAGTAGTTATTACTACATACAATAATTGGATATACATATAATAAATTTGTTACATGGGATTAAATTGGTATTCTTTGTTATATATATAATACAATACTTTTAAAAGTGTTGAAACTTTTTTTTTTCATTCTTAATTAGAATTGGTACATATGTGCATCTATTGAAGTCAGATCATTTAATTCTGGAGATATTTGAAAGCTTTCTTCTAATAAAACAAAATAGATATAGTAATGATTTAATTATCCATATAACTCTTTTTTGCATGAATACGACGACGTCTATTATAAATGTATCCATTTACACACTGTTATTATATACATATAAGGGTGTATATATATATCTAACAATTTTAATAAGATTCTAAATAAATTACATCTTACCAAAATTGTAATATCGATAATATAAATTTATTCATGCATCAGTCAAGTCCGAAAATATTACTATTATAAAAGAGGGCATTATTTATAAGTGTACTTAAATGATTCTTTGGAAAATGGACTTATTAATGATCGTAGTGATGTTTCCAGATTTGGCTGTGCCATTAATAAGTGCATATACATATAAACAATCTTGATAGGGGAAAAACATTGTGTTAGGATATGATAGTGTCAAAAACTGATATTGGCAGATTTAGAATTACTTTGCTACAGATGAATAGATAATCTCAAATATTTTTATAATAGTCACAGGAAAAAAAAAGAGTACTTGAGAAGTAATTGAACAAAGTAAGATATCAAATGTTCTAAGTTAATTTCATTAGGAACAACATAAAGATAAAATACTGATTATATATACATTTAAAGGTTCAAATGAAGAATTGTCAATTTATTTGAATAGGAATTGGTGGAGTTCAAGAACTATATGATTATGGCAAAGATTTTTTTTTTTTTAGAGAGAGCATCCAAGTTAGGATTTTAAGAGTTGGTAAAAGTTTCTGAAGATAAGCAAAATTTACTCACTGATTATTGTTGAATAAAAAATAAAAATGATTGATTGCTCAGGAGTACCTAAGAAGTCTAAACAGCATGGCAGAGCTGGGCTACAATTCACATATTTTGACCTCCAGGGTGCACCATTCTATCAATGCACCAAACCATGGCATAGTGGTAGAGAGATTCCTGACTCCGAGAAAGAAGAAGCCACAATGCAATGCATCATACCATGCATTAATTGAATTATTGTGCAATTATGATTAAAATAAAACTTAATTCTGCTTTCATAAATGATTCTTTCTTTTAAAAAAAACCCACCACCATCAATTTTCAATTATTTTCACATTAATGTTAGCAAATAATATTAACAAAAAGTTATATTTTTATGATATTTTTATATTTTACCTGTAACAATACTTAAGTAACATTTTTGTCTCTGTAATATTTAAAAAAAAAAAAATCATTATAGATGCATTATTATACCAATATTTATCATCTGACCATATATACTCAGCATATAGTTGGACTTTGAAAATATCAAAAACCTAAAATTGACAAACTTTTCAGGGAAGAAATGAAAGAAGATCTTGTAAAATTATTTTAAATTTGCAATTTGAGAGAACAATAAAGAATTCTTTTAATCTAGTTCTGGTGATAATGTATTGTAAAGAGAGGTATATAGAAAAAAATTTGAAGAGGACTTGAAAAGCTTGAAATTTGAAGAGGTCACTCTTCTGGAAGAACACTTAATATTTTATGGTAATTGTATAGATAGTATATTTAATATTTTTGTTTTTTAAATACTTCTTTAAAAGCAATGTCTTGATTATTTCATTTGAAATCCATATTTTTCTAGTAAAGTTGTTGGACATTAATTTTCCATGACTGATATTATGTTTCATTGCATTTATTCTTTATACAAAAAAAAAAAAAATTGACTAAAGAACAAGCACTCAAAATGCTAATTATTTTTTCCCATAAACAACAACAAAAAAAAAACTTCTGAACTTCCTTAATAAATCACTAACTTCAAAAATGATCTCATACTAATAAGATTATTTCATTAACATATCCTTAAATGTGCTATTAATAACCTTTTTATTAGATTTGATATAATTGAAGACTTAAACAAGTACAATAAATATTAACATTTGCACAGATCTTTTTCTCAAATTTAAATTAATATATATAAGGATCTTAATAAACAGAAATGTAGCCAATTACAGATGCTTAATTTACACAGCTGATATCTGATATTACAAACAAATGTGTTTATATAGTCCCACTAACTTTTTTTTAAAAAAAAAATGTTTTTATAAATAATATTAATGCAATAAGTAAAATGAATTATTAAAATCATTATATTTTTTATCCATACATGCATGAATGTGTGTAGATAAATAACATTTAGCTTGAATCTAAAGTATTTAGAAGAAAACTACCAAGTGAAAATAAATATTGCAATTTTATTTGACAATTGAGACATATCTTCTCATCATTTTACTCCCATGATATTTGATAGGACAATACAAACATGGAATATTAAGTGACTATTATTAAGATCTCTTGATTTTTATCAATGATTCATTATAGCATAATTGTTCACATTTCTTTCATTCTTTTTTCCCTATCTCTTTAAATTAGGTATTAATATTTTCCCCTCCACAATTCACTTAGCAATAGTAACAGTTTGTGGAAGATTGTATTTTGACCCCCAGAAGACTGGCTGAAAAACCACCCTCAAATTATCAAATGTGACCACATATTCCATATTGGCAGTTGTAAGAAGAATCATTAGCTTTGATTAGATGCATTTTTGCATTTTAGCTCTGTTAATTAAAACTTATTTTCTTTGTTGAGCTGATGAAAGAAATTATTGATTTTACCCAGTGGCCCAAGGCCACTTATTAAAGCAGTTGGACAAAGTATTGACAAAATGAGCATTTTTACTATAATGAAATACTTAAAAGAAGTCATTTCTCTCTTTTTCTCAACCTTTCAATTTCTACCTTTCTTTATGTGTGTGTGTGTGTGCGTGTATTCCAAATGTAGCTGAATAATAATTTCTTTCAAAAATAAAATATAATATTCCAATGAAGTCAAAATCAGATTTTGAACATATATATAATGTGGCAAAAAAATGTTGGAATGATTGCATATATTAATAATTCTATAGAAGGTTTACTGCAACCACAAAACAAGGATAATGATCAAACTAGGTGCCATTTCCTTTGCAAGCATGATGCTATTAAGCTCTTTAGCAATAAAGATCACAATTCCAGAATTATAATTATCTATCTGTATTCCAACTCTATTTTGGTCAGCTAAAAGGATAATCTGATAAAGAAATATATATATATATATATTTTCAATGGGCAACATCCATTTCTTAAAAGTTAAAAAATTATAATGATCAAAAAAGATGTCATTTTCTTTGTAAATATGCTGCAATAAAGCCTTAAATATAATAATTATAATTCCAGAATTCATCATCCAAGTACATGCAATCCAGGTCTATGTTGATTGGTTGAAAGAGTCATCTATTAAAACAAACTTTATTTATAGGATATAATTCTCTATTTTACATAGGCATTATTTCCCTTATTGAAGGGTTATTTTCACAAACTAAAATATTATCACTCTTTTATATCACACTAAAATTCCTCCTCTGATAGCATTTATGATGTCTAACTCAGATTTAAGCATGAACACTTAAAATAATGATTGCACATATATACATCAATGGAAATTGAGAATAGGCTTTACTAATAATAATTGATTAAATAATAAACGATCGATATTAAAATCGTAGATGTTAAATATATATATAGTAATGTTTGGATATATGCAAACATGAATATATACATATATTTTTCTCATAAAAAAAAAAAAATTTTGAAAAGCTATCTTTTAACATTAACACATATCAAATGTGTTGAATTCAATGCATGATATCCCCCCTCTCCAAAACAAAAATATATTGATTAGCAGGAAAAGAGAAAAAAACAAAATCTCTTATAGAAAATCCCTCCTCTACTAGATTCCTTAATGTGAGAAAAAGAAAATGTAAGTTTCCCTGACAAAATTTCTCCCTAAAATTTATAAAAGACACTAATTTCTGCACTCTAAAGTTAAAAAAATATGAAACAGAGAATCATATGTTACATCTATATATATGTAAATAATCATTCTAAAATTAAAAGAAAAGAATAAATAAATACTAAATCTGTTTTACTTTAAATAAATAAAAGTCTCACTAATATATAAATTTGGGGGTTTCACACTTATTTTATAGGTATCATATATCAATAACAATGAAATTATTCTGTAATATATGTCATGTTGCCTTTTCTCTGGTTGGAATGTCCTAATTCAAAAACAGTTCAAATTCTGACAATATTATAAGTAGATTTTTGTACTGCTATGCCATAAATCAATTACTAAAGTGCATTCAGCAACTATTTTAGCATGCCAAACTCATTGGCATTTAACATATCAAGCAATCATACAGGAAAAAACATCATGTCAGTATTTCTTCTATGTCTTGAAGATTTTTAACTTTCCATTTCTGAAAAACTACATGGCAAAAGAATGAAAAATAACATATTTCTAACAGCCTTCAGTCTCACATATTTAAGATTATAACAGAATAATTGTAGAATATCATCACTTAGATTAAGAAATATACTTAGAAGCCCTTGGTTGTGAAGATTCTCTATTGTCATAACAGTTATCCTAACTTAAAATCAACCAATGATATTTGTTAAATTTAGGATCTTTCTGATATGAAATCTCGCTCTGCTACAAGGATTCTCCTTCACTTCTATGTACTGACAGGATTACTTGCTGGTTAGATTTATCCTGGAAAGCTAGAAATGATTAACTAAAATATTTCATGAGTTATCTGTTGGTCAAATAAAATACTTTCCCAAAATCCAAAAGTCAAGCTTAACATTTAAGTAGAGCATTGTTCAAAAACACACTTTGATTAGGTTTAACAATAATTTTATAAAATACAAATTTTCAAAAATTATTTGTGCATTATGTCTCTGTCATATCTGACTCTGCCTAAGTGGACTATTCCAGATTAGATCTGTTGTGTTTGGTTAGATTTACAGGTTCGATTCCAAACCAACAGACCCAAAAAGAACAACTACTCAACAATTAATATGTACAATTTATTAGTACCAAAAAATATACACACTTGTTAGTTAAACAATAATATACATATATGGTTTATACAAGTTAATGCTGAGTAGTCGTGCCGAATACGGAACTCGTTTCCAGCTAATGATTAGCCTGCTTTGTGAGCTCTGGTAAGACTCTTCCAGCTATGTATTTAGCTTGCCTTGAGTCGAGTGTGGACATAGCAGTTTCCAGTCCATAGGTGGACTTGCCTCACTGTGTGGACATCGCGATAATGACTAAAGATATACCTTTGCTAATGGCAGAGGGTTTAATGGAGAGCACCTTCAATCATTCAGGTTGACAGAAGCAATTGTTCTCTGCCTTGCCTCCAAAAGGCTGACTATTTAATGGCAGATCCCCTATCTTACTGTAAACATGCGGATTTGGTGTGCAAACCCAGTGAAGGATTTAATTCCTTTGGGTAGCAACTGGGCACTAGCCAATCAGATAAGGAATCTGGAATAGTCCATTTCTGAAGGCAAGGTCAGATAGAATATCCTCTAATAACATTTTTTAAATTTTCAAATACTTCAAAACATATTTAACCATTTTTAAAATTATTCCATACCTATTAATGTGTTTTGAAAAATGTCATTAAATAAACAAACTTTCGACTATACAATGAGCCATTTTTAGTCAGAAAGACTGAATCCCCTACTCTTCAATAATCAAAAACATTAAATACGTGGATTGTAATTATATTTAGGCTTTATATTCTGTCATGAATAATAGTCATAAATGCAGCTAATACCCTTCATCCAGCTAACTATTTCAAATTAAGGATTCAGAATACCCTGAAAAGTTCCTGATTACTTTTTATCCTATGTAGTTTGATGAAGAGATAGAGTTGTAGGCACTGGAGCATAAGATTCATGAATCATATGCCTTTTGACACAGCTAGCACTCTATTTTTTTCTTATGAACTCCAAAGCAATAAAGCAATTCTTATCAACCAAAAAAATAATTCACCACCTCAGTATATTACTGCCTAAAACATACGTACATGGCACACATAATGAATATCTAACTAATATTTTATTATTTAATCCTTTTTAATCATGCTATAACATTGATAACCTCCTTTTAAGGGCGTAATCTATTATATTTATTGTTCTCACTAATGGCACTATAACTCTATTTACAATAGTGGCAAGGGTAGTCATGTATTTACCTTGCAATGATGTCATTATGCTCAACATTGTTTCTGCCCATCAGAAGATTACATGAATGTTGTCATGGCAACGAAGACACTGACATGACTAATCCGAGAGATTTGATTTTTTGACCCATGAGATTTGATTTTTTTTCTTCTAAAAACATAACTTTTTTTTTAAAAGAGTTTAAGTTTGTAAACATTTTATTGTATATGTGTGTGAGACTATCCCAGGAATTGAAATTTTTATACCAATGCATTTAAATAAAGTTTTTAACTGAGAATATTTCAAATTTAATTTAAAAGAGTTATAATGCTTCTTTAAATCTATTGCATTATGTCTTCTCTCGCATAAATATGTAAGTGGTTGGACACATATAATAATGTTCACACAACTTAATTTAATTATATCATTTTATTAATTTTAAATTTATAACTGCATATACATTATATGCATACAGACATTAATATATTAAATGTGCACACATATCTGCACATACATGTAAATATACACTATTACATATCAAAATAAATTTTTTTGATTACATATGTGGATTACGAGGTTCAAACTGGTGGAAAAGATACTAACTACGAAAAAACATAGTAGGTGAAACGAGATGATGGCTAAATAATAGTTTCTAGTGGAACCAAACAAAAAAAAAAACCATAATAAGTTTTAAATTTGTTGATATTTTGTAAAAAAAAAAAGTGAAACCAAAATCTTGCGATCTTTGATGTAACGTTTCCACATGATATGCGGACAAATTTTAGTGATTGACTTTGTCTGCAAATCACTAGGTGACATTATCTTAATGATCGGAAGATTAAAGTAGTAACCCTTCATGGTAATGATGTCATTGCAAGGTAAATACGTGATTACTGTTGCAAGATATATAAAAAAATTTTAGCAGTTTTATATGCATTTGTATTTATACAAGTATATATATGAATAAGCATAAAGACATACAACAGCTTAAAGACACATAGAATCATAATAAAAATACCTTTAATAAATAATAATAATTGTATGTATGTATTATCTTTAATGGAATGATCATTCACAAACCAAAGTAGATAAGTTTTTTTTTTTTTTGTAAAAAAAATCAAACGTTAAAAATAATATAATTAGTGAACAAACAATGATTGAAAACAAATATTTTGTAAATGTGATCTAGGCAAACAGATGTTATTAAGGCAAAGTTTTTCACATATCAAACTTGCAGTTTATCAAACGGTAAAAAAATTATATTTTAAATTATAAGGAAATAATGTCAAAAAATAACAACAACTTTTAAAAAAAAATCTCTTGGGCATATTCGTTCCATCCATCAATAAACACCTCAACTCATTTGCCTACATAGATGATATCATGGTAGTTCTACCTACCATCAAATACCTTCCCCAACTACAATCCATTTTAAATCGGTATTCTGCAAAATACCATTTACAAATAAACCCCAACAAATCAGTTATCTGGCTGATAAAATCAGGAAAACAAATGCCATCTGCCTATACTGCCAAGCCACAAATATTCTTGGGGTTTCCCATCTTCAAATCCTCAATGGCAATGGCCAAAGAAATTTCAGGACGGTATCCTCCAAACAACAGAACATATCGCCACATCTCTCTCTAGAGTCTACCTCTCACTATATGGAAAGGTAGGCCTCCTGAAATTATAATATTACCAAAAATTGCATATTACCTGCCCTTCATCAAACTAACCAAACAGTTTCAGAACAAAATTAATCGCTTATGCACCAAACTCTTCTGGAGAGGGAAGACTGTGGCCATCAGCCTCCAACAAATCCAGCTGCCTCGGAGGTTCAATGGCCAGTCTTTTCACTCTATTCAAGCAGCCATCCTCCAAAAAATGCACAATACCCTACATAATTTAATACCTTCCTTTGGCTATAACATCATCACCAAAAAGATTTCCCCAAAAGATCGACCCCCACCAGGGAAAATGCCATAAATATTGTCCCTTATCAATATTCTAAGTCAATACAAACCAATCATGGACACCAATCTTGACATTAAAATCACATTGTGGAATGCGTACCACCTATTCAACCCTCACCCACAACCTCCCGAAAGTAGCCTCAACCTCACAAACCAAAAATTAATCACCCACTTTAAAAGATGGTATCTGGACTTCATCATCAAAATTAACCTTAGTGCACTTCCCAGAAATTGATTCCTGTTTTACCGAAGAGGAAACTCCAACATTGATCCGACCTGCAGTTTATGTTCTCATGAAGAGGAAACCATTGAGCACTTCATATATCGCTGTCCAAACCTTAAAACGGTCAGAGATATAGTCTTCACCAACTCCAATATCAGACTGGACCTAATTCTCTCACCCATAAAAGCAATCCACACCGGAACATTTGCTATTATTAGACTATCCATTTTCATCCTCTACACAATCTGGGTAGTATGCTGCAAGTTGACAATGGGACTGCCCCATCTAGACCCAGATCTATTGTTCTGCAAAACAATAAAGAAAATCAGGAAAAGAGATGAGCTCATCTCTCCCAAAAAATCCTTTGAGGACACTTGGAACTAATTCACCCTCCCAACTAATAACAACAGAACGACAAACATGCTGGCCTACTAAAACATTCACAAGAACTCTAAGAACTTAGCATAACCTCATTTAACTTTGTATATATCCTTTCCAACTTGTACACAAATAATTAATAAATATATTTTTGAAACAACAACAACTTGTAAACCTACATGAACATATCAAACCTCATATTGCACCTAATAAATTAGCAGCTACTTTAGTTAAACATTTATTCAAAATATGTAACAGTTGCTGTAACTTCTCTTCTGGAAAAAGAATTAAATTTGTTATCACATCATCTAACATCTACTTATAAGTTATAATGGCAGCAACTAAAGAAGTCACTCAAAATTATACTGAAAAATAAAAAAAGAACACTTAAAAAACATTAGTAATTGTGAGTGGGAAGCTATTAAATCTCTCAAACTCGACAAATCTGTAGGCATTACCCAAGGCAATGCTACTGTTTAAAAGGATACTATTGATTATAACAAAATAAGAGCTTGTTGCAACAGATTAATACAAAAAGGTGGCAAAAATCTAATAATACCTCCAAAAACATTACTAAAAAAGCTTTGTAGAAACTTCACTGATTAAAGTAAATTAACATTTTTAAGCAAAATTTGGATTCTTTAGAGCCGATCTCAAAATTCATAAGGTGATCACCATGTTAACATTTATCAAGATTACTTATTGAGATTTTATCTCCTTTGGCAAAGGCAATCCTTTGTCAGGAATTCTTAGTAAACATTTTGGAAAATTAATCAAGAATATAAACAGAGAAAGAACTGATATACTGGTATGCTTTGGAGAGTTTACTCCACATATGCACCCAGTGATGAAGCATTGTTTGCTATAAGAAAAAGATTAAATAAAAATAATGGTTGCAAACAAAAACAACTACTTCTACTCATAGTAAAATGAACTTTCAATATTCAGCATAACAATACCATATTTTTCAGTGCAACAAAGAATTTTCTTAAACTAATAAACTATTACATGAACCTATCACATGACAAGAGCTTATATATTGCTGTTTTAGTAGCACATTTTCCCACCTTCTCTATGCAACTTACTAAAGCTTATAATAAATGGCATAAAAAAGATGTAAAAGTATGCTATTAAAACAGAATTTTCTTCCAACAAAATCAAGAAATAGTTATTGAATCACTACTATCACACCAGATCAGCAATGTTTTTTATGGAAGAACACTGCCATAAATAACACTGCATGTATTAGTAAAATCTAGCTTTGTTAAGTTGGTAATGCATTATTTGTAAACACTACTATATATATCCTGGGCACACATCAATAACATATCTACATCAATTAAATTCTCAGTAGAATTAGAGCAGAAATGATAATTGGTAATCTTAAACGTTTTGCGACAACACACACACACACACACAATATATTTAGCATATATATATATATATCCAATCATGACAGAAACCCAAAAAGTGGAGTTATATTATCACTATTATAGAAGAGCAAAAGAAGTTCCTTTAGAAGCCATTTAATTTGGAAAACATATATATTTATATAGAACAAAGTTCCATTAGCTATCATTAAAAAAAAACTCAGATAATAAAAAGAATCGTAAATA
Organism: Epiperipatus broadwayi; assembly: GCA_028023455.1. NCBI lineage: Eukaryota > Metazoa > Onychophora > Udeonychophora > Euonychophora > Peripatidae > Epiperipatus > Epiperipatus broadwayi. Next base: position 1,260,631 of record JAQFVV010000105.1, on the reverse strand, counting down.
TATATATATATAGATGTCATTTGGTCTGATCAAAAGCATTCTGTATATTGGGAACTTGTTGGCACATAAGACTGAATTATCTTCATTTGCTATCTTCCATTAAGAAGAATAACTAATTTTACCACTATAGCTGATATACCATCAACTTCACAATATGTTTCTTCATTTTTTATTCACTATAATTCTACTCCACATGTTTGGAATACTTATATCTTTATAGCAAAGTAATATATTGCTTTTCAAATAAATTGTTTCATAATTTTTTTCTAACTTCATAAAATCTGATAATATCCCAATTTAATAATAGTAGTTTTTCTTTCAAACCACACAATCTTCCTTTATTTGAAAGAAGTCACTGCCATAGTTGAATTTACAGCCACCAGGGTATGAGGGCATAATTTAACTTTGTCATTATTGATAATATGTAAAAGAAAATCATCATTTCACATATACACACATTTATTCTACTTTCAATATCATTCAACGATATCTCAGCTAAAAATATCAAATATCTAAAAGATACACCATGCTATTTCCTGATTTTAAACTCAAAAGAAAAAGCCATTAATTCATCATACTGGCTGAAATTGTTAGTGAGTAACTCAACTATGTTCATTTACTAGATAAATAATAACATACACTGTGTAGCAGTAACAGCTGCAATGACAATAAAATATGGAGTGGGCACTTGAAATGTAGCTACTTGGTATCTTTACAGTCTCAAAGAATCAAAGGTTCTTATTTAACAAACCAAACCCTCTTCCATTGCTATTTTGTGTTTACTCTTAATATAATATATTTATTTAAACCAGAAAACAAATATAAAACCATTATATAATAATAATGTTTAAAAAAGCATACTAGTAAAAATAACACTTACTTGAGCAATGAAATTTTTATTGACTTCTCAAAAATTTTGCATTTCAAAAAGAAAAAAGAATAAAAAAATTTTTATAATAAAGTTATAAAATAAGTATGGGATTTGGGATTTCCATCATCAGATTTTCAATAGTATGGATGGCTGAAAAGTTGGAGTAGATTGAAGTGGATCCATTAAAATATGAAAATTTGCTATCTTAATATAAACTGAGTACTGATTATATATGTGTGGGAAATGATAATCTGGACCAACTGATGAGTGCTGGTTTAGCACAAAATACATATATTGGTGATTATTTATCTTTTCTACATGTGTATGGTCATGTGTATCAGTTGTATGAGATAGGGTGTGTAGTTGAAGGGTTAAGTCTGAGTTCAAACCCCCTATATTTATAAAATAAGATGAAATTTTGCTGAAAGCACAAAATGTATGAATAATGCAAAAACAAGTTTGACACATTTCCACATACTACTACTTCTTTTTTACAATTCTAATTGAAAATTATACTTTTGTTATTTTGTTGCATCGAATATATTATTCATATTACATTTACAAAACTGCTTGCTGTTTTGATAATGTTATTGTTCATTATTATAATTACATTTTATTTTATTATTTTTTTTTTTTTTTATACATCTGATCAGAATTTTCATTTAATTATTATAATCAAAGTAGCTATAGTTTCCATTTGGTCTCTCATTTTCATGTTAAGTCTTACCCACAAACTCATCAATTGTTTCTTTCATACTCCCCAAATGTAACATGATAATGCAAAGATGTTACAAATTCTTTAAGTAAAATATGAAAAACTTTTGATAGAATACTACTTTTTTACAAAAAGATAAAACAGAACAGCAGAAGCAAATGGGTGAAAAAAAAAGTTGAAACATGACAAGCAAAACATTAAGTTCAAAGGCACACTGCTAAACAGATGGAGGACTGATTTTAATTTTCACAAAAATAGTGAATCAGCATTAAAATTCAACTTTAGATCCTATAAAGAAAACTAATATACTAAGATCAGTTATTTTTTAGAAAACTGACTTATTTGGAGAAATCATTAACTATGTAAAAAAAAAAAACAACAGTAAAATCTATACTCAAATTTTATCTCCAGATCTAGTCCCTCCACAAAAATATTAAAGACATTCTATTGGCCAAAAAAAAAATCATATTAAAAATGTTTAAGCTGTAATTATCTTCAAATCATTTTCACATTTGCTTTCATGGATAGCACAATAAATAATTTATTCAGAATCCAAAAGTCAACAATATATAAGCTCTACTATACTAAAAAATCTTAATATATAATAAAACAATAATTAAAGCAATTTAGAGAAAAACATGGACACTGTTAGTTTTGTTGATAATTATTTGCTCCCAACATGTTTGTTCATTTAAAATTCTGAAGCTATCCAATATTGAATAAAATGAAATCAATTTAAAATAGAATTGTTATAGATGGTACTAATCTTTGAAGAATCAATTTATCAGGACTAGAAAATTTTTATTTAAGATCATGAGATCAATGCAAAAATGAAGGGAAAAAAGTACTAATAAGTATTTATTAGTTCAATTATAATTTTTATTTTCACGCTATGGAAGTGTTTCATGGAAATCAAATATTGGCAAACTAAGAAAATTTTCAGCTTTAATAGCAAATATATAATCAAGAATAGACTGTGAAACAGATAATAAATTGCTGCATAAACTTTAACTTAAATTAGGAAAAAAAAACCTGTAAGTTTAACTTTTTCAGTAGCTTATGAGAATATAGAATATTGCATCTATGAATTTTAATAGAAATAGATTATAAATGTAACTGTTAGTAAATCAGATGTATTATTATTGCTAGAGTTAAAAAAATAATTAGAGATAAAAATGAACAAAGTATGATAAAGATAAAAATACTAGAAAAATCAAAATGTATATCAGATCTATATGTCAAAAACCAAATAATAAATATTAATTGAATGAAAAAGAAGAAACATCTAAAGATATAAATGTTTTATAAAAAAAGACAAGAAGCAATATTATTAAAAAAAACCTGTAAATTGAAATAGATGTAAAAAATACCATTAAAAGTAGATTACAAATAAGAGTATAAACATTAATGTAACTATAGTAAGTCAGATGAACTATTATTGAAATTGAACAAATAGACATAAAAGTGAACAAAGTGTGACAAAGATAAAAGTATTAGAAAAATCAAAAGGTATATCTGAAGATATAAGTGTAAACTTTAAAAAAAAATGAAGTAATTGCAAAGAAAAGAAAAAATACTAAAAAGGATACAAACCCTTTATAGGAAAAACAAGGAGGAATATTGTACATTTAAGAAAAAATGCATAAACATTAAAAATTGATAGGAACCTACACTCTGCATTCCAAAAATGTAAAAGAAAATGAAAGTCAAATAAGTTTGGTGAACAATGCCAATGAATATGATTCTAACTAAAATAACAGTGAGCTATACCAAAAAAAGTCAAGCAGAATGCTTTTGATAAGATCACTTACATAGAATCCTCAATGATAAAAGATGTCAGACTACTATTGAATTCACTTCCAATAATAGCTGTTATAACTCACAATGACTGCTTAAAAATTTCAGAGAAAATAATAGCAATAACAATAATAAAAATCCAGAAAAGTGCAGACAATTGTAATGATTAAAAAGTTAAAACTGTCCAGTGATTCATAACAAAGATAAAAATGTAATACAGTGTTAAAGAGATTTACATTATCTTTTACACTACAACTAAGATTATGTTGAAATTATTCACTGCAGATTAAAGTTTTACACTTAAAGAGAACTTTGGGCTTTACTGATTATAACAAGATCCTCAATTCAATCAATAATACAACAAACAATTCATAGTTTAATGAAAAATATCTATATGACAATAAAAATTACATTTAAAATGTTATGGAAATACAGAGTTTTTACCATGGCAAAAAAATTAGATAGGTCAATAGAACAACACTTTTCCATTTAGTTTGTGCACAAATAAAAAGTATAATAAAAAAACTATCAGCAACCTTAGACATGCTGATAACAACACATTGAAAAAAAAAAAAAATCATAAGGTAAAATTATTCAAGAGATTGTATAATGTTTAAGCACTAAGTAATAGGTTGAGCAAAATAGTTTTATTCAATTGATCAAACCAAGATTTTGTTTTTACTTTATTCTAATAAAAATCAAACCAATAATATTCAGCAACTCAAACTATGGTAAACTGAACAAGAAAATACATTGTTACAGCTGAAATAAGAAGTGTTAAAAAAATGTAAAGATAAGATTACAGGTTACCATGGAAACAAGTCACATTTTCAAATTTTTTGGATTATCAACAACAAATTAATTCAGCAGAATAAGAAGTTCAGTGCAAACAAATGCTGAATGAATTGCAATAAAAAGTCAGGTAAACATGTTTAAATTTATATAAGTACAGAATTGTGCAAACTATAATATTTAGTGTGACAATAAATTATAAATAACTGATAATTCCATCACAGAAATGTAACGAATTAAAGGAACTATTAATACCATATTTCAAAGAAAACATTAAAAATACTAAGTAAAACTGAAATGCACTTTCAATACTAAGCATCCTTATCAAAAGCAAGTTATATTTCTTTATAAAAAAAAAACCACTATATTTAAAACAAATGGAAAATACAAATTGTATATTTAAGTATGAAGATTTCAAAATGCACTCAAGTGAATAGTATTAAATTATCTATTCATTATTGAGTCTACGTTAGTAATAAACCATAATTTTGCACTTCTGCCATTATATTTAGTGCAAAGCATCTCTACTGCTTTAGGCTGTACTTAATGCATATGTTTTCTCCAAGCATATAGTTTTAATACTGACTTTAATTTATTGTGATAATAAATATAAAAATTGAACAGTGAAAAAAAGAATTAAAAATGCAATGGTAATTATGAATACTTTTAATTAAAACAAAAAAAAAAAACAAATAAAAGAAAATTATTTCTACTATGCTCAAAAAAAAAAAAAAAATAACCACATCAAAGTTATGTGTCTCATTGTAAAATATTTAAATCATTAGGGACTTATATAATGTGCGTAAAAAAATGCATTTATGATTAACAATGAGATAGTTTTCATCAAAATACAATAGGTTGTTTTGAGCAATCTGAAAAAACCGAAAGAGCTTATGATAAGTTATTAAAAAAGATATTTATAGAATCATCTGGGATGTTATCTAATAATAATAATTAGATGTGTGCAATTATTTGTTAACAAGTTCACTCAAGATTTAACCTATAATGTGCAAAATAAAACTCATTCTTCATAAATACCTAGCAAGCAATTATTATAAGTTTCTCACAATCAAATGAAATATTAGAATCAAAATATAAATATATGAAATAGATTTTATTTGCTTCTCCCAATAACTTCCATCACTATCATCATACATATAATGTTTAATGATAATAATTACATTCTGTTTCTACTTGTTAAGACTTCCAATTAGACTACATGAACTAATCAGGATATTATAAGACCACCATTTTTAGAAGTTTAATATATTGACATTTTATGGTTGTCCAAATATTTCAGCCTAATACATGTGCAACTAATAGCTTGAGAAATTGTTCAGGATCATTAGAAATACACTATGTACAATCATATGGTTATAAAAGCTTTTTTTTAAAAAAATTTCATTAATAGTATATCTAAAATTTTAATGATCCTAAATCTATTAATTATTTGTAGTTAACCTTCATTCCTAAAACCACTGTAGTATCTGAAAATTTCTGGAACTTATAGTTTGAGATTATCTTTCTAATATGTGCATATTTATTCATTATCAAAGTAGCAGAATAAGTACAATAATTCTATTCACATGGTTATCTAACATATTCTAGTTTAATGTCAATACCAAGATTCTTCTCTGTGTAAATTGATAATATATGATTTTTCAAATTACATATCTCATCAGCTGAACTTTCTGGCCAGAAATGCTTATAGCATTCAATTTCTCAGAGAATATAAATGTTTAATATGTTTGGATGAATAGACCAATGGCAGATTCCATGATCCTTTAAAATTGCTTCATAATCTAACACAAATATCAAAGAGCTTTTTTTTTAAATATGTTTTTGTCAACATACTTCCATTTCTAGGAATTCTTGAATTTCACGTGCATACTTGAATATATGAGCATCTAAACAAATCATTTCTCAGTCAGCCATTTCCTTACCTTTCACGTGATCACTTCCTCTCTTTATACGACTGCATTATATTTTTTCATAACTGCACTATTTTATTTTATTTTTTTGTTAATTATTTTTGACAATGACATAATGTGCAAATTTTTAAGGATTAAATTATATATATTATAGATAATGTATATATGCTGAATATATTTATTATATAAACCTTTCAAAACAAAACAACACTCTCCATATAGTAGTGCCATCTTGTGCTAACAAGAGCAATCAATGGATGCCAGAAGGCTTGTGCATAAAATCTCTATCTAGTGCCTACTCATCCAATATCCCCATACTAGTTTCTGGCTTGTGGCCTTCATCAGTGAGGAGCCTTGGAACTGAGAGCACTGCACCTAGATCTTAGGATCTAATGCAACCCTCAGATCCAAGGCTCCTCACTGATGAAGGCCACAAGCCAGAAACTAGTATGGGGATATTGGATGAGTAGGCACTAGATAGAGATTTTATGCACAAGCCTTCTGGCATCCATTGATTGCTCTTGTTAGCACAAGATGGCACTACTATATGGAGAGTGTTGTTTTGTTTTGAATTGTTTAATAACAATTATTGTGCTAGTATGAGATAGTGATCATGTGATGTTTAGTGGTTTATATAAACCTTTCCATTTCCATAGTTTCAAATATCCATAAAAAAAAAACTTGGGAAACAAGTACATAGTGAAAGATTATCACTAAATATAAAACTTAGATGTTCCACGCACAATAAAAAATTAAAATCAGAAAACAAGACTTCCACTGTTAAATTTATGATTCAAATATTCTCAAACTCAGCTATCACAATCTTAAATCAAAAGAGATTAAGAAAGATAATCAAAGACTTTAAAAGTAAAAGATTTAAAACCCCAATGATTTAAAAAATGGGTCATTTTCACCAATTCCTGTCAACTGTAAAAAATGAACAATTAATTTCTCAGTATCTGTTTTCCATATCAAAAGAGACCTGTTCTAAGATCTTCCAGAATAAATCTAAACAGTACATACATGTTGTTACTCCGACTTTAAAGAAAAATGAATGAAGAAAATATAATGTAACCTTCATAAATAATTTCATGCAAGCTCAAATATTATGTGGATTAATAAAGATCATTTTCCCAGTAAGTAATCAGGGGTGAACTAAATAAGTAAATTTCTGGAAAAAAAACAACAAAGATTTGGGTATTAAATCTTATCATCTCTATTGAAACCTGAAATTCTATAAAACTTAATCCAAAAAAAAAAAAAGAAAAGACATAAGACTACTAAATATGCTTATATACAATAGACAGTAAAGTATTTTTACTAGATAAAAAAAAAATCAATCTTAGAAACGCATTTATAGCAAGCTTATCTATACAAAATTATGGAATTTAAATTCAAAGCAAATCCTTTTAACATTACAGAAATTCAATATAAGCTTCTACACAGATAGTACAGATTATAAAAATATAATTATAATTGAAAAGATGAAAATGCTAAGAACTAAAATTATAACGAAAAAAATTAATATAATAAGGAAAAATTTAGCTTTAAAAAAATATAAGTGAAAAATGTTAAGATTTATTTAATAATTGCATGGATTTATTACTCAGAGTTCATAAACAGGTTGAGTACTGAAAATACCAGAACTGGGATTGACTTGAGGACTTTAAGCTAATGTTTAACAGTACACAAATCTGGCAGGACTTCAAAAAATAAAATTAAAAATGAAATATTGAAAAGTTAAAGTCCGTGATAAACATAATGCTGCTGATAACAAGATGACCAACAAATCAATACAATGCCAAATAGATTTAAATAATAATTTAATAATTTCAAATATTAAGCGAAGCTCATTTTCAAAAATAATGAGATCTAACCAAAATATTCGAGATAGAAATAATGGGGGAAAGTTAATTCTTAAGGTAAAAAACTACAATATAGATTAATTAAGAGAGAGAGAGTAAAAACTGGTTTCAATAGTAAAAGATGTATCAATAAAGTTTTGAAGCAAGCTATTATTATGTTAAACTAGAGAAAAAACATTGGTAAACATCTGATTCTACATTCAAAAAAACCACTTAATACAAAAAAATATCATTTACAATGCAAATCTAGAAAAGTATACAAAATGGTGAATAATCTAAACAGGAAATGGCAAGATAATAAAAGATGAATTTTAAAAAAAAGCTAAATATCAAAAATGAACTTTAAAAGTAAATGACAGAATATAGCTTTTAATTACACACAATAGACTATGATAAAAAATGTTAGTAAAAAATAATAAATGAGTTTACTAAGAATACACTAGCATTTTTACATTAGCAAAATTGAAATATTACTGGAAAAAGTTAAAAAAAGAACAATGAACTAAAATAAGTTTCAAAATACATTGAATACAGAATATACTTTTTGGAGACTTTTTTTGTTTTTTAACAGTTCATCCTTAATGTCAACTCCATCATATCACAATCATCCACCAAACTTAGAGAGATAGACTATACTCTGTCATTATGCATGTATTTTACCAACAATTTTTGTTCATCAGATGAGCTACAGTTATCAAACACTGAATTTGCAGGCCCATATTGACAGCTTAATACTTCTCCATTACAACTCTTTCCTGCAAACAGAAACTGATTTCTATCCACTTTTAACATTTTGTGTAAAGATACAATCATTACATTATAGATATATTTTTTCAAAGTATTTTTGTTTTTTATCAATACACCTCTCAACTCCACTACACAAATGAGGAAAAGAAAAATATTTTCAAACTTCAGGAAACGTAAGAAATGCAATTAACTAATCTGCTCTAGGAAAAAAAATGTACAATTTCAAAATTAAGCATAAATAAAAATAAAATATAATTTTGTATAGCATATGATTTCTATCATAAAGAAATTAGAGCTACACATATAAGTGATCTTTCTAAGTAAAAAAATTCTTAATTAATATTAAAAATCGAACTTCATAAATTGTCAAATTTTAAAATGTCATCTGTACAGGTTTTTTTTTCCAAAAATAGTTCATAATTTCCCATATATATAAACGAATAGTCATATAAAAAACAAGTTTTAAAAAGAAAAAGTTGGTGTATTCATTTATATATATATATTCATAAATTATGAAAACACGTTATATGCAAAGATTATCATAAATATTTTGGAAACTATATTAGCAGAAATCTTAAATGTATAGTCAAGTGGTTTTCTGGAATTAACTAAAACAATATTTAACAGAATATTAAAACCTCAAAGTACATTTGAACTAGCTTATTAATACTATACATATTTTTGGGGGTGGAGGTGGAGGGTGGAGAGTTTTTAATTGATAGATCTCTATGATTAGAAAAAATATTTTCAAAAAATTACATCAATCTCAAGTTTCAAAAAAAGTAAATGAAGTAATTTTTTAAAATTATAATATCTGCAAATATTACTTCAAGTTTTTAAAAATATAGCATTGATTTGATATTTTTCCCATCCCTTTAAAGACATTAACTTTATTTACTGATTGCTTTTATCTTAATTAACTTCATAAGGGGAATTGGTTTTGCAAAATCAATAATTGATTTTCTTTTTTTTCTTTTCATAAATTTATATATATTAATTAGCTTTTATTATGAACATTATTTTGATTTTTTTATATACATAAACAATTATAATGTTTTTTATAGTATAAATATGGTATCTTGTGAATGTTAGCACAATAGTTGAGGAGAAGTGTGTGGGTACATATCCATATAAATACACAATATAATATACAACTATAAAACAGCAGTTACAAATTTGAAAAAAAAAAAAAAGTTACAAGATAAAACTAAATAAATAAAATAATTTATTAAAATAATAAAAAATAAAAAAATTTGAAAAATAAAAAATGATAAGAAAAAAATGAAACAAGAACTTTAGACAAACATAAATGAATGACAATTATTTACCATTAATCTAATTAATTATCTATATAACTTATTTAAACACAATTTTTTTCTAAACAACTATTCACTACCATTTGCAAAAAGATCTCTTGTAGCTTTATTATAACCTTCAATTCTGCCATTAACTGTGGATTATGGTTTGTGTTGTCAACAGTTACATAAAATAAAAAGATCAAATTATCAATGACATTCTAATAATGTATAGGAATATCAAACCTACTGATTTCATTGTTGGAATTAAAAAAAAAAAAAAATTATTTGCTTCAAAATTCATATGCTGTTCAAAGAATTTCCTAAATGAGCATCTTAATTTGAGACGTGGGTGGATTGGGAAAGTATGACTTGAAACAATAATAATTTTATTTTATTTTTTTTATACATTTTCTATGAAATAATTTTCTTCTGATATTTGTTGGGTAATATGTGATAGGGTGAATAACCATTGCAAGGAAATGAATTTATGTTTGCTAATACTGTTTATTATAATATTTGACATCAAAATTTAAAGTGAGAGCTTTTTCTACTCCAAATAGGGTCAAATAAGCTAAGAATGTGGTTAAATAAACTATTCTTAAAGAGTATTTACATCAAATACCCATGCTATGGCAGTCAGTTTTCTAAATGTTTGATTACAGAAATTTTTTTTAGGTTTAATAGAATAACATCTCATATAATCATGTGTCAATCTTTTGCATTAGAAGATTACATTTAAATGGAACTGTTTCACCAATTATTTAAATGAAAGATTGAATATAGTTTTTTATGAAAAAGAGTAACTGGTAATATAAAATCTATTTAAAACTGACATGTTAAAATAAATTTTTATAAATAGTAGTTCATATGCATCTATTGCACTTGATTCCAATCTTCCAGTTCTTACATGAAACAGTAAATAATAGTAAACCCAATATATTTGTTTTACCACATATAGACATATATGTTTCAATTTAATTTTAAGAATATATACATTAAGACATCAACATAAATAATTAATAAAAAATAATATATATTACAACATCAATATAAATAATTAACAAAAAAAAATAGAAACATATAGTAAAAGAGGGCAATATACTAATAAATTGAAGAAAAAAAAAACCATAAAATTAATAAATATATATATATACCTATGTACAACATTAAAAATACCACAGAAATAATTCACAATAGCATTTATAGAAACAGATAAGTACATGATGTTTATGAATTCAAATTTACAAAATTCTAAATTTATTTTTAAGACTTTTTAAACTGCGATTATACATATAATGAAAAATTATTACATAAATTAAAAAAACTAGATATATAAGCAAACTACATTACTTATATAACAAGCTTCATTTTTAATTTTTTATTTCTTTAAGAGATGTTTCATTCAGAAATATAAAATTTTATTTTGGTTATATTCTTTTATAAGATTAAAAAAATGTTTCAGGTTTTGCATTGTTTCATAAAACATTTCAAATCGCATTATATATGTCTATCCAAACTTTGTTCATATTCTTTCTGAGGGTTCCATTTATAATATTTAATTAAAAAATCTTAAGATTTAACTAAAGGACAAATTTTATACTAATTGTTTCTATACTTTTAACAACTGTTATGAAAGAATTTCAATAATTCCACAAGTATAGCTGTACGTGTTGTTATTGAGAGTATTTCAGATATTTATTTTCGATAAAATGAAAGCAACTTATGGATCAAAAAAAAAAAAATGATACACTATCCTAATTTTACCAAATCTATGGATAATACTCTTTGATTTAATAAAGTGGATCAAAAAAAAATGATACACTATTCTAATTCTACCAAATCTATGGATAATACTCTTTGATTTAATAAAAATATTTCAAATAAATGGAACATTTTAATCACTTTTTGAATAATGATATAAAAATGTGGATGATGGCTTTTAAAGATCTATTTGTCCTACCTATTTACTTAAGGTTGCAACAAAAAAAATGTATCACTGATTAAACATAAAATGTCAGTTTTGTAATTTTAGAAATGAAAAATTTGCAGATCTTGGAGGAATCTATTGCAATTTTTTTGTATTTTCCTTAATCTTTAAAAACATTTCTATTATTCCAATATTGTAATTATTGATACAACAAAAATACTTTCAAGAATCTTATTAAAGAAGTTACTTATTGTCATAGTTGAATGATAACCAGACTCAGTAAGCTTTTAGAGTCAAGAAGCACTATAAATATGATTATTGTTTCCAGACAAATGTGAGAAAAGTGTAAAAAGCAAAGGCATGATTTATTTATTGTTTTGCCCTGCATACTTTGATGCACTAGTGAACTCCAGAACTAAAGGTCAATGAATTACAGTACCAATTTTATTATTCTGATGCACAAACTTCTTTTAAACTTCTACGCAACTAACCATTTGATAGTACTAATTTATTACTTTTATTAATTTGGTCAAACATTGAACTTAATCAAAGCACTTATGCTAATATTTGAAAATAACTGTTTTTCTACTAAAATTCATTCATATTATTGAGCTTTTATATAATAGAAATAGAGAAAATATAATTATTACTGATGGAAAATCAGAAGTATTTGAAAGAAAGAATAGCAAGGATCAAAATGTGATAAAACTTTGATAGTGAATTTTAAATTAGCAATATGCACGGTCACACTATTTTTGCTAATTTAAATGATCTACAAAACGTTTTTAATTCTTTGAATTCAATTTAGAAAAATTTTGATTTAGTAGTAATTAATGTTGAAAAAATTCAAGTCCTTTATGAGCCAGTCATGGGGGAGGGCCATAAAAAACTTAAGCAATTTTTAGCTTGCATAGTTATTAGTTTGAAAATGTCAATCAATTTAAATATCATAGTAGTTTTTTACATAGAAAGGCAGATATGGATGTTGGGCTGTTGCACAATTTCATTATAATCATATTGATAGTAACTACCATTATAAAGAAGTGAAATATATATCATACAGACATAGATAGCATAAACACTGGAATAATTTCATTCAGAAATGCTCTATGATTCTGAAAATACAATAACAGGAATAGAAGATTATTAAGTATGTTCTTAAGTTTGTTGAAAATGATGATTGTATGAGCATATCTTCATTGGATTGGATGAAATCCTAAAATACATTTTATAGTAATTGAACACATTTATCTTATCTTAAAGACATTCTAAAGAGATGCAATAATGATTGCTTTCATTGATAGATACAGTTAATGATAAGAAACAATAGAATTATTGTTTAGGGAAGATATTGAATCTCTTAACAGACAACATGGTAAGATATCAAACAAAGATTAAAGAAGCAGCAAATGACATAGATAAAAATAACTGTAGTTCTGAAATTAAATCTGAACACTCATCACAAAACTTCACTTCAACTTCTAATTTTTTTTATCCTCCTATTTTTTTTCTACAAATAGAATTTATAAGTGATATTAAAAAATGACAGTTGAATAATATTTTGATATTAAAAAGATATGTTGAAAAAATTCATTAGAATAAATTGGAATGAGAAAAAAGATTTGACAAATTAGATCTTAAATAATGAATATAAAACATCAATCATATATTTAAACAATAAAAATTGTAATTATAAATTAACAAAAAAAAAAAAGATAAGCTTAAATATTCATTACAAAAAGATAAAGGGAGGGGGAATATGGTTTTCTTTTAATTCGGTTTAAAAAAAGACTAAAAGAATGAGTTCTAGGTATATACTATCAGTTAACTGAAACAGGCTTATTTATACCTGTGTTTTTATATATATGAGAGTGGTGGGTTGTGTGAAAGTCTGTGCTCATACCCTAATATTACTATCAGTTAAGATAAATATAAACAATTAAAAAAAAAAAATGGGGATGGGCAGAATTATATTTCAAAACAGCAAACATTTAAAAATAATTTATTATACACTTATTTTTTTAAATGTGTATTTCATTCACAAAACAAATAAAAGCATATTTATATAATATGGTGAAGTTGAGAAAATCACAACTTTGAAAATACTGGTATTTACAATTTTTGGCCCCAATCATATTACTGCATGCTAGAATGTAATTTTTCATTTCATGGATATAAAATACTCAGAATTTACACATTTATCAAAACTAAACTAGTGCAATTAGAACACAACAGTAGTTTATGGCATAGACCAATAATATATATACAGATTAGCACATACATCCACAATAACCATAAAAGTCAATTCAAATTATATATATTATCTGAAGACAAATACAAAAATTTAAGTTGCTAAAGTAAACCAGGCTTATTAATTTCTTAATATAATCTAATGTCATAAATAATTATGTCCATAATGCATGACTTGTACATTAACCCTAAAACTACCTCCCACTGTAATAATCTTTAAATGTTTGTAGTTATTTTTCTTTTCATTCTTAATCACCTTCTTTGTCCAATTTTTCATTCTTCTACTTTCCATAGACCTAACATCCTTCATAATTCCTCTGCTTCTAAAAACATGTTTAATCAGCATGCCTTCTTCTTCATTGATTTCTTTTTTTTAATATTCCAATGTTGTAAATCCTTGTAATTTGTATTTTCCATTCTTCTCTAAATCCTCAATTTGTCTGCAATATCATTAATTCTACTATTTCAATTAATCCAGGTCTCTTTTTTCTTTCTTAATTCTAAATTTAAATTCATTTTCAATATCAGAAAATACTATAAAGTCCTCAAAAACTGATGATGAAGTGAACCTTCTTACTCCCATACTAACTCTATTTTTATCAAAGCCACACTTATTAAATTTATGTTTCAAAAGGGGGTTTTATTCAAGAAAAATACAAATAATACATAGGATATACATAGGTACATTATAAATGAATATTAAATACCCTCAAATATATACTTTTCTCTATTCAGTCTATATCCTTTATGTTTACAGTTATATTATAAAATAATGGAACACTATAAGTTTATATATAAAAATATAAGACTATTACGATATTATATACTAACTATTACAATAGCTTTATGTTCATCATCTCTCTATCATAAACAATCAAATATTCCATTCCAACAATTGTTAAACTTTACTGCATTAATAAATAATTTATTACCAAAAAATATATAGATATTCTCCAAATATCCATGAAACCTAATACTCTATTAAAAAGAAACCATCTAAAAAAAAGTAGTCTCATTAATCTGGAATTCTTAAAACCATAATGAAAACAACATTTGTAATTCTAATATCCTCTCTGTGCATGCAAATAATAACCACTAATGTCAAAATATAATAAGAATAATCCCAATACACTTCAAATACAAAATCTTTATGGTGAAACAAGGCAGTATTGATTTAATGATAAGGACATATGCCATTATGAACTATGTAAAATGTAATAGTAGTATTTAGACCCTGACTAAATTATTTCATACGTGAAATGTATTAAATGCTTAACTGACTAAATCTTGTTAAGCTTATTGAATTATTTTATAATATCAAATCTAATACAAAGAAAATGGGACAATTCATTTCAGCCATTCTATGTTAATTATATAACAGTTACAGGTTGAAAGCTCCTAGACAATTTTGAAAAAAACTTATTGTAATCCTAACTGATATCATTGAATACAATAGACTTTAATATTTTTTAAATACAGGTTAAGTCTCTATAATAGTTGTCATGATTTTCTGTTTTTTTACTTTTGCAGATATCTCTTTATTCAGCTTTACTCTTCATGATCTTTGTCTTCAATACATTTTCCCCAAGATTTTATGACAAGTTGTCTAGGTTTGTTTCCCTTGTATCACTCTAATAAAATTTAAAATAGGTCATCAATTCTGGAAGCATTCTTTTAAACCACAAGATAGAAATTCTTTTTTTTTTTTATAGGATCCAAGATACTTTTTCACGCATCTTATTATCCTCATTTATTCATTTTAAATTTTATCTATTCTAAAAATGGTTTTACTTCTTCCCCCAAGATCCGTCTACAAATAATTATTTTACCTTTTGTCTAGAACTCTCATGAATGCTTTGAAAGTTATTTACCTATTTTTGTAATTTTATTATCTAATAGAACAGAATTTACACGATCCTTTATCTCTCCCGCCATTTACTGTTTTCAAGCGTATATCAGATTTTTGGAATTCATCAGTTATGAGAATGACTCTAAATATTTGAACAAGGTAGTGAAGTTTTGAATAAACATTATTCATCTTAATGCAATAAATTAAAAGCAATATTAGTATGATATACTTGGAGAAATACAACCTAAATGCTGAGGATCATTATATTCAAAATGACAATACAATAATATATTATTATTATACATTTATTTCATTTTGAAGACCACTAACAAGATCTAAAATTCCAGCTGTAGAATTAAAAAGTGGGATATATGCAAAGTAATACATCAGGAACAGTAGAGATGAGCCCACCTAGGTTTAAACAGTTTCTTATCACATTAAATAAAGCAAAAATCCCAACCCAAAAACCAATCTGCATTTATCAACAATTCTACTGAAAATTAAACATTTTATACTGTCCAAAACATGCTCTATTAATACTTTAGTTTCAGATATAGTATCACCAGAATGATCAAAAACTTGCTACACTCTTATTGTATTGTTTTTATTAAATCTTTACAAAAAATCACACTTTTTTATCTTTACTATCTAACCATCATGTCATAAACTAAATATGATATTTAAACATCCATATCAGACTAGATAATTATTTATTTAAGATAAATATGTATGTTACACTCTACATTACAAGTTCACCTATATATTCCAAATCAAAATTTCAGAGAGCCATTTCATTGGGCATTTACTAAGTATTCTGACAGAAATATTAACATATTCAAAATGGAAAGACAATAAATATTATAAACCTGCAAAAAGGCCAAACAACTAAAACAGTTTTAGAACTCCAGAGACTGGGGGTATTTATTGAAAAGAACACTAGTATATCCTAGCATGCTATGCATAATGAAATGGACCAATATGATGAAGTCTCAATCAATTGAATGGGTAAAATAATAACATAATTTAAAAACAGACATTGCCATAACATGTAACTAAAATAAGTTTACATTGAGATGAATCTGGATCAAAGACTTCAATGGTGTATGTGTGTGGAGCATGTTTCTTTTTAATTACCATAATCTGAATTTGAAATAATTTGTTTGATTAAATGACTTTTAAAGGGAATGAATTTTGAGCTCTGACATAAGTAGTGATTGTCCATGATTAATAATTATGCAGGTTATTATTAATACAAATATTAGCAGTAAAATGCTTAGACAAGATATATGCATATATAAGGATTCCTGCATATATGTAAATCTCACAAAGAATTATTTTTCAAACTACTGTGACAACAAAATATAAATTTATGAATAAATTGAGAAAGGTGTAAGTTTGAAAAATATTGCTATATTTAAAAACATGTGCTAAAAGATATATGAGAAAGCATAAAATTATTTTTAAAATAGTGGAAAAAAAAATATCGGAAAAAAATATTGTGAAGTGTTTTCCAATAAATAATAAATTTTAGTTTCAAAAGTAACCTTTATTAGTTAAAAGATTACAAAAATTTTCAGGTCTACTTACCCACTGATGATTACAAAGCGTTCAATGTTACAAAGGTAAAACAATTATTAACCATGTTTACAAAAGGGTCATACCCTTAATAACAATTTATATCCATAAAAGGGTTACTATAATCTAGTTTAATGTGTATCTATACATGGGTCTACATGGCCCAACTGCTGAGAAGTTGTCCATAGGGGCCCTGAAGTGAAGACCCAAATGGTTCAGCTGAATAGGCAGACATACAGCATTGCGCCAACCACCACAACAGGCAATGAGGTCCAAGGCACCAGGGCCATTAAATGTTATATCCTTGACCCGCAGCTGAGTCATGCTTCCCAGTTCAACAATTCAAATGGGCAGCGACCACATTCGGTCTAGATGCCCAAAATTGGAGTGCCAACTAAGGAAAAGCTAACCAGTAACGAGCACAGATCTGCACTGCTCAAAACCAACCTGTCAAGGGGGCACAGCAGCCCATCGAGTGAAAATGGTGCCAAACCTTTGATCCTATATCTTCCCGGCAGGTTTTCCAGATAGTGGCAATTATCATCAACAGCCCGCACCAATAAACTAGGCTCCCAATGACCACCACCATCCACCCCCGAGGAAGAAAAGAGTGCAGACCCATATCCACAGAATATTATAACAAAACATCAATGTTACAAAAATTGGCGGTGGCCCAAAACAGCGAACCACCTTCCACATGCCCTAAATCTAATGTTTACTAAGGAAACCTAATAATGAGGATGAATCGACACTGATCCGACAAACAATCCATCAGGGGGGTGCGGCGCGAAGTCCAAGGGATGACTGACTTTTGATCACCTGGCAGGTTTACCCGAGCTTGGCAATGATCGCCAACCACCCCCACTAATGAACCAGACCCCAAATGGACCACCATTATATGCTAAAAATATTCATTTTTGTGCAACATACATTTGCAGAATTATAACTCAATAAAGTTAAAAGGTTAAGAATTTTTTCTCTTTTTTTTTCTTTATTTGTTGTCGGTATTTCTTCTTTTGGAAATGATAAACACTACTGAAAAGAAAAAAAGAAGATACCTTCGATCATCAAACTAAAAGCCATGATAAAACAAATTATCATGTAAAGTAGTAACAGAAGTATAAAAAAGACATCCATTTTTTTATTCATTCACTACATAATTGCAATACACCAATCTAGTTTGCAACAGCTTTTTATTGAGAGCTAACAAAATCTTATTTTAAATAAGAAAGAACACCATAAAAAAATGCTATGATGTTATGAGACAGTGATGAGAAATTACTACTAAGGTCTGAAAAGGAGACATTAACAGATGTCACCATGACATTAGCAGATGATCTCCATGATAACCATGGAATATATACTACCTTAATGTATATGTCATAAATTGCTAAATGGAAAAGTAAAATAGACTATAACAAAAAATCTTGAAATGTAAAGTCTCAAAGGTAGATAGATAGCTTATTGAAAGACTGCTGATAAATCATATTTTACTTTTTTGTCTGAACCCATCATAAAAAAACATTAAATAATATTGTAAATACTTGCAAAATCTTAGAAGCAACTAGATAAATCAATTGCAAAATATAAATTTTTCATAATGAAAAAATAAAATCTATTATCGTGAACTAAAAATCAAAGTTACAAGAGTTTCCAATAACTATGTAGTTTCAGTGGGAAGTTTGTATGTTAAAGTACTTTGAAATATCATTAAAATATTAAATACTGTATGTAAAATCCCATTAAAATTTGAATTTTTTTTTTTTTGCTTTATTAATAATCCTCTCATACTCTATTAATTTTTTTTTTTAAAAAAAAAGCATAATTAACATATAGTTTTCTCTTTTGGTAATCGTATATTTGGTGCTATATTAAAATGTGGGGATAGTTAGGTTAAATAGAATATATTTCCATACACTTCACTGCTGCTTAGTCTTATGTAATAATAATAAATAAAATAATTATCAAATTAATAAAATAAGTCAAATAAAGTATGTAAGAATATATTGTTCTTCATCTCCATATTATGTATATGTAATTTCACACTAATTTATTACATATGGTGTCATTATTCTTTTTTTATTTTACTAATGACTTGTTAATAAACATTATTGTTATATAACTTTAAGCATATCTCTAAAGCATGTGTGTTATTATGATATTGTATGTCCAATCATCACTTATATGGTTTTGATGCTTGACATATTTAGACCTGAATTTGATGACAAATATAGTTCGAGATAATTTTAATATTTGGTTATATTCTTACAATACTAATTCTGGGGGAAAACTGTGAAATGATGAACATGGAATAGAATAAAAGTTGTATTTTAGCAAATAAACCATTTACTCTGTGATTACCCAAAATGATTGATAATATACATATCAATTTTGAAGCACTTGACAATTCAATCCATTATACAAAATTGATTGACTAATATGTTGGTTAAACATCTGTTAAAATATATATCAGGAGAAATAATGAAGTCTTAATTTTATATTTAAACTATATGTAATTTGCATATAGATCAAGTTAATGTTATTTTTATGGATCAGTAATATTCTATTTAGATAGTGATATAGTCAAAAAGGTAAAAAATAGAATACATTAATTATAGACAGTTGGCTAATGTAAGAACTATTATTGCAAAAATTGGGCTAAAAAAATTAAGTTAATATATAAAGTTTGTCATATTTAAATATTTAATGTCAATCATGCTAGGATATTTAATTAGTTTCTCTAATCAGCATAAGACCTGAATAGATAAAAATGAATTCAACCATATTTCTACTATATTCAGTATTCTTTATATTATGTGAAACAAATTTTCTCTTTAATGAAGACTCCAAATAAACAAGAATCAATCTAACTAATAAAGCTTTGTTGCTAGCCAATAAAGCTTTGTTGCACTCAATAAAGAATCTCATTTTGTGCGTCTATAATGAATTATTTTGATTTTATATCTAGCAAAGATTCCTTTAACATTTATTATCATTACTATCAACATCATTATTAATAACTGTTCTAATAAAAAAAATTATGTTAAAACATCTTTAATTAAACGATTTTCATTTGACTGGTCTATTTTAAAGATGATTATCTTTTTATTAACCCCCTTTTTTTTTTGATCAAAAGTTTGAAGATTTATTATTTGCATAAAAATATCATAATCATTGTTATACCAATAAGCCAATAAGCTAATGCACATGCGCTTTTTAGATGTCACTATATAAATGAATACTCCCACTTTTTCAAACACAAGATAAAGTCTTTGGGAAAAGATAGAATGAATCCATCTATCTTTTCGACCCAAATGTATATGTATGGGCAAATCTTAAGTGTTTGAAAATGAGAGCATGAAGTTGTTAACTGATCACTTTAAATTACTTTTTTACTACGTAAATGAATGCTTGTGAAATTTCTAGAATTTACGATATGTCATTCTTATTAAATTAAACATATGTAAACAAGACATTTATTTTATATAGCGCGATGTTTTTAAAGCACATCGTGCTATATAAAATAAATGTCTTGTTTTACATATGTTTAATTAAATAAGAATGATGTATCGTAAATTCTAGAAATTTCACAAGCGTCATTCATTTACATAGTAAAAAAGTAATTTAAAGCGATCAGTTAACAACTTCACGCTCTCATTTTCAAACACTTAAGATTTGCCCATACATAAACATTTGGGTCGAAAAGATAGATGGATTCATTCTATCTTTTCCCAAAGACTTTATCTTGTGTTTGAAAAAATGGGAGTACTCATTTATATAGTGACATCTAAAAAGCGTATGTGCATTATCTTATTGGTATTACAGTTTATAAAAACATCGTGCTATATAAAATAAATGTCTTGTTTATATAATCATTGTTGAAAATAATTCTAGATAGTCTGCAGATGCAAACTATAGATATGAAATTATATAACATGTAATTAATTATTCAAGATGATAATGTGTTCAGTGTGAATTATAGATAAAATATGTATTATCTATGAGATTATATTGAAGTTTCAATGATCAAAATGAAGGGGCTAATATATTTATGTAAAGTACACAATTTGTAATCATAGTTTTTTATTAGTTCATAGCAACACTTATATTCCAATCCATTATGTAAAAATATAATAGTTTATTATATATTGTAAAAAAAATAATAATAATAATAATAATGACATTATCTAATATATAAGCAAAACATTAAGGTATTCCAAAGCTCAACAAAGTTTCATTTTTGTGTATGCCCACAAACAAATAGGAAAGTGCAAAGTTTAAAAATATATAAATTATTCCTACATTACAAGATCTTATACTATTACACCATTTGAACTTCCTGAATAAATAATTACATGACAATACATTGTAATAGGAAATCTAGTAGATATCTTCCTGGCAATATCTTCTGAAAATAATGTTTGTAATTGGAATGATGTTATTGTCCATATTCTTTTTTTAAACATAATAAAAAACATCATAAAAGAATGGTTAAAACCACCAGAGGTGGGGAGAAGGGGATAGATTAGTCTGAAAAATCACATTCATAATTCAAGATAATGCATTAATATATATATATATATTCAGAACTAATTTGTTTACATCAAGGCAATAAAAAAATACTTTATAATGTATAATGGTACTCACAATATCCACAACCAATATATTCTTTGTTTTATGTATAACAGAAATAAAATTTCAGAATATACTATCTATACCTTTTACAACTCCAGAGGCAAGTTTTACATGAATATATAGAAAAGTAATATGTCTTTCAATAGGAATTTATGACTGAAGTATATTTTAATCATAATAAAAATCTAAATATTATACTGGTAAACATAATTCATAATTTTATTAATCTTATTTCTGGAGTTGCCAATCTTTATATTAAAAGCTACTATTTGTGCAATTAAGCACAACTAATGACAGCTTTAGATTTTTCCTTTCGGTTCTAGCATATATATCACATTTTGTATACCATTTTTTCATTATATTTCTTAAATCTTATTAAGTAATGATTAATAAGTTAGATTTACTATCTTGATTTCCATTTTTCAAGCCAAATTCATTTTCTAGCATAATATAAAAGTTCTGAGATGCAATTATAATTTTAGATTAATCATAAGCAATCTATAGCCAAGGATTCATAAGTGACTCTTTATGACTTTTTAGGCAGTCATTCATGTTTGAGCAATATGTTTGATTCAACTCCATAATTATATCATCATAACAAATTTTAATAAAATTTTGTATCTTTTGTCCATTCTCATCCATTTACTCATGTTTTCTTTTGATAGCAGTCACGTGTACATGACTAATTCCTCAAATGATCACCCAATAATAAACAATGATTTAAATTTTAAACTGTTTAATGGTATTACAATCATTATGAGGTGCAAGGAAATGTTTTTTTCCTATTTCCTTTTATTTAATAAGTATTTTTCCTTATTATTATCTATTGCTTATTTCAGATTATTTTTAATAAATAGAAAAACAACCTCTCCAACAGCCCTTCAGAACGGAAAAGAAGATAATACTCACCAGGCTTATCAATATCCAGATGGTGAAGATTTGAGCAGTTTTATATTCTTGTTTTACCCTCTAGCTAAGGATATCTAGATATCCATTTACACATCAATGTTGCGTGGTTTGCTAGATTGACTATGGGTCTGATATTTGACTGAAAACTCCCTCCATAGATTTCAACACCAGGTCACATGTATGGTAAATAAATGAGCTACTCCTATACCGCGAAGTTTTTTAAATAATTTTAAAAGGCAGTTTTTAAGACTTACTTTATGCAATAAAACTGATCGATAGAGTCCTTTTTCCTATCCGCCAATGATGAAAAGATTTTAAAAATCCTGAGAAATTATATTTTAAAAATTAAGTACAACCCAACTTTTTGACATATCAATGACTGCTTATTTTCAAATACATAAATGTACTCTATAATTAAGTATAATGATAAAATGTTTGTTGTATATAGACACACATTACACGTCTATATACTTTTGTATAATAAACCAGACTTTTATAATTAATGCTATATAATAATTGCTTGTGTTATTCTTTTTTAAAAAAAAAAAAGTTTATAAAGAAAACTTTATTACATTTACGAACATATTTATTATTTAATTAAAATATATTTTATTATTTAACAAAATATTTTTTAAAGGTAAGACATAATACTGTAATACGGATTCTACTAGATAAAGACTACTTCATTATTTTCATCTATTTAAACTTATTAAAAGAATGAAATTTTATCAAAACAAACCTGTATTTATCAATATACTCCACTTGGAGGTCGCCATCTTGTCAATTAAATAATGCAGCATCATGGGAAAAATTCAATCATCGATCTAAAAGACTTTCAAATTATAATTATTTAATTCTAACAATTTATTTGAAATATATAATGCTTATAATGTTTAGCTTTTCTTATTCAAAGACCTGTATATATGTATGTAATTGTTTACGAAGCCTGATTTGCATGCAAATTCCACCAAAACAATCTAGGGCACCTGTCTGGGTATGTTGGAAGTTAGGAACAAAGAAGCCCAACTTTTAGTTGAAATTTGTTATCATGTTATAATCTGTTAATATGTTTTAAATAACAGTGAATTAGTAGTTATAGATATTCGCATTTTGTTGATCTGACTTTTAAAGGAGTAACACTACTGCGATTTATTGATTGTCGGGTACCAAAGATGAAAACCCCTCGTATGTGCTCCATCTGTATACCGCCATTTTGTTTCTCAGTCAACTTTCCGATGGCGTAGGAAGTTAAACAAAATACTATTGTTTTTATCTTTATTTTTGACAGGAGACATCACGCCGTCAATTTTTAGACAGGTATGTATATCTCATTTAATAAAAAATTATCTCCGATCGCAAATACGAGGTTTTACCAATATTTTAAGCCTTCTAGTAGAGGCCACTTTTTGGCGGGTTTCCCATATTTTTATTATGGGCACAGCATGGAGTGTTTTCTTGCGTGCTGGCAGTCCGAACATTTCTGTACACAAAGGAGATTATTTATACTTTTCTGATGTTCGGAATAAATATTATTGTTTTAAAATATAATTGCAACATTGATGTTATTTTAAATCTTGTGTTAGAAAATGGTTAAAGCCGATCGTTAGTCCTAACCAACTTGCCTCACTTTCATCTTGTGAACAATATTGGGCAATTAATTTAATAAATAATGAACGTTCATTTTTGTTCCGTCTCATCATTTGGATTAATTAGTGTTCTGCGGAGAAGGTGCTAACTGAAAACTATTGTTTATCATAGGCAGTGTGATTGTCCGCTCAATGGAACAAAGCCGTGGATTTAAAAACAGACTGTCGACATCGGATCGTCGTGCCTGTATTAGGGATGCTCCGGACATCATGGGAGAAAACGATTCAGACAGTGATCATTCCAGTGATTCTCTCGAGCAGGAATTTTCTATTCGCGAGACCAACTTCGATCAAGGACAGCTGAAACTTAAAATTGCAGCAACACGTGTTAAAAAGTCATCGAAAGATTCCGAGGAATATGTGCGTCGTCCAGCTATCAAAATCACCATCAAACCACCACAAAGGCAATCTGATGGTCGCCAAGGAAACCAAGACTCATTCAGTAATAAGTCTGATGTTGAAAGATGTAAAAAGGTAAGTTTGAAGCTAAACATTATTACAATTTTTTTACATTTTAAGATAAATTATTAGAAAGTAGTTGAAAAGTTAAAAGAGTCAGCCATTTTGCTTTTATACAAATCGATCTAATATAACGTTGATGTCATGCCAGTAAGATCTGCATCCTTATTTTATTTCTAGTTGACATTAATGAATTTGGATTCATTAAAAAATATGAATTTCTAATCATATTAAATAGATGCATTTTTATTTGAAAAAATAAAAAGTTAAACGATTTAAATGTTTTGTGAAATGTCATCTTGTTTAGTCAGTGTATTATGAGGCCTCTATTATATATTCAGCTTTGTGGGTAAACAAAAGGCTGGCAAACAACGTGTGCAAAGAACGTTGAATTCAATCGAAGATAACTAGTAATAGAAAACTTGAAGAATATCCTTAGTATAATATCCATTCTTTAATTACAAGTAAAATTCACAACTGTCTATATAATACATTCTCTTGGAAAAATAAATCTATATTCAAGTTTTCCACACATTCCTGCGTGTAATTAAGAGCCCATGTAATTTCTTTTCTTAAGTAAAACACCCGCGTTAGATGTAAGTAAAAATGTTGACTCATTTAGATATCGAAAACTTTGTAGATGCCAAATAAGATTTTGAAAATTATTATTCAATTTGTTATTATTATGAATATACATTGAAGTGCTTTTATCAAAATTTTTATTGGATTATTTTGAAAAAAAATTTGCAGTATTATAAGTTTTAATTTTGTTCTTAAAAATGCCCTCTAGCAATGTTTTAAATTTTGATTTTTTTTTAAAAGAAAATTTGGATTGTATACTAATTAGCATTTTTTAGACAAAATTCAGAATTGTTAGTAAAACTGGTATCCAGGTTGTAGTCTGAAGCCGTCCGTCGTTAGAGTTTTGATTGTAGACAAGTGTCTGTTGTCACTAAAAGCGCTGTTTAAAAAATGACAATCGACAATTGTCAATATTTCATTTATCTGTTAGTAAAGGAGGTGCAGCTGGCTAGTCTTGTTTATGCTGCGATTCTAGTGCCATCTTACTCCTATCTGTTGACAATGCTTATGTTCTGTTCAGCTGCTTCTAAGTTTTACAACATAAAAGTTCATTTAAACCTAAATATCCAAAAAAGATTTTTCTCTTAGAAACTCTTATTGTTGAATCACTCATGCGTAACATTTTCGTATGGTGCCCCAGGTATCCATTCTAGTTTACCCTAGTCTATTGGATCAGCGTTGTGAATATTTTCGAATATGATTAATTATAATTTTTTATATGTACATATGAATTACATATGATGGTATTCAATAGTCCTAATTACTTTTGACTTCAGTTTTTCTTTATATATATATTTTTTTCTTTGTGGACAATCAAATGAAAATGGCTAATCTTTTGTTATTTTTCTTTGATGATGAATGCCCATGCAGAAAGCAAATTACTAGTGACAATAGGTTTGTCGATGCTAGTTGATAAGCAAGCTTCGTCTCTTTGTCAGGTGAGAAGGAAGATTTTCCCCACACTGAAATTTATCGTATTAATACAAACTTTTTTGGTCTGTCTGAGGCTTGGGAAGTGGAATTTAAATGAGGGAAAAAAGTAATTGATAGCCTAATATTTTTTCTCTTCTATATATGTTTGTTTATCAATATTTGCAAGTACCTATTTAAATACATATGACTAAATTTAAAATAAATTGATATATGTACAAAAAGTATACATATGAAGTCCATTAATGGATTTAAAATTATTTGATATAAACGTTATTTAAAAACTTAAAAAGCTTATCAAAAATCACATTCTAATCACTAACAACAAATAAGTGGATTGTTAATTATATTATTTGGGCTTGTCGTAGTTAATATCTGTTGTAGGCTGCTCAGATCCAAACATCCCTTTCCTCGCACTATTTTGCATTTAATGTTAAAGCTTGGCATTTGCCTTCGGCATTATTCAACTTATCTGGTTTTCGTGTGCTGCCTTGGTCAAAAGGTGGTGATTTATTTTTGCCATTATATTTATGTTTTTTTTTTTAATGTATTTTAATTCAAAATTTTATTAGAAATACATTTTAAGTGGAGGATTCGTTAATATATCTTAATTTATATATAGATTGTCCATTCCATAGTTTCTTTTATCCTTCTAGGGTGTAAATGGGGAATAAATTTAAATAGATGGCGCACTTTGGGTTAGTCCTTTATAACGCTGCTTTGTGATTGGCTGATTATATTTGATCATGTTTTAATATGCAATATCAGATCATTCTGACGTGCAATCTGTCACTCATTCTTAATTATTTACAATGCTGTCTGGCAGAGAATTGAAAATACTATTGTGCATTTTATTTAATATTTGCTGTTCGCTTACAAAATTGAATATAATATACTTAGTGAGGAATTGTTTTACTGTGTATTACTGTGTGCGCGCGTTATTAATCTACCTTGAAGTTTACCCGGGTGTAAACAAATATTTTATTCATTTTTTTGATTAATAAATCACAGTTTACTTCGTTGATTAAAATAAACTGCTCGTGGCAAATAATTGAAATATATTCAGTTTAATTTTTTCTCGAAACATAAAAATAGTAGTTTAATGCAATGAACCAGAAAAAGAAAATTCAATCCTATCAGACTTGCAATGTAAAAGGGTTGTTGATATTCTTACTATTGATATGAGCTTCCCCTGGGTTTTTAATAATATAAATTTCCTTCTGCTGTTACTATAGTAATGCGTCCTAATAAATCTTGGAATGTGTTAAATAAATCTAGATTGATATTTTTAAATATAATTGTGTAGTTCCAAAACTTTATAGAAAAATATGAAAATTAAACAATAAATTGATTTTATTACGAAATGTAAGTCTATATACCTTGACACATTAAACGTATTATATTTTAGTATTGAGTAGAACTATTGTATTAGGCCAATCAAAAGATAGCATATTTTCATCACAACAATATATCTACTTTAACTAAATTAGTTCTGTATAATTTATAATTATATATTGAACTATGTCCATCTACTTTAATTATTAAATATTTTTAGAAAAATTCAAATTTTATACTTTTCTAAGTGCATTTAATGCAATAACATATTTGAGATTTTTTGAAAAACAAAACTAGATCGAAATTGTCCAACCTATAACTGCAAGTAAAAGACCATCATCACAAACTTTCAAACAATTATTAGTTGTGTAGGAGATTATTTTGAAAATTATTATATGGAAGTGAAACGTGGATCTCCTATCAATGTAACAAAAAATTTGCAAATTTTCATTTAAGAATGCTATGTAAGATTCTAAATATAGAATGATAAAATCATAAGATTAGTCTGTGAAGCCAATAATCAATAACTGATTTCCCAAAAAGTCTTGGTGAACTTGGGCATGATTTTTATGAAGGAAGGAGATCCCATTTATGCTGTTAAGATTTTCTAGATACTTTTAAGGGTAGTAGTAGTAGTTTTTTATTGGGAGGACACAGGATAGAATACTATCAACAGCTATAGTTAGACAAAATGTTGAAGTCTCAAATTAAAAATTTTCTACTGAAGACTGCATCTCAAAGTAGGCTCTCAAATAAACTTAAGGAACTTTATGTGATGTATGGATTTATGTTTCTCATTAGTTTTTTAATAATCACAAAATTAATTTTTTAATTTTTTTTATAGATGGCATACTTATTAATAAATGGTTGTTAATAACAAATGTTTTTTTTTTTTTTAATACTTACAGGAAAATCATTTGGCAATTTAATTGATTTACAAAAAAATTGAAGTGCTAAAGTTAGGTCTCAGCTTATGACTTTTTTTTTTTGCTTTTTATACACTAAGTAACTGAATGGAAATTTTATTATTTTAAATATTGAGACATGTGTTATGTGTGTATTTGGTGAGATCTTTATCAGTTATAGTTAATTTATCAACCATTATTAGTCTGATTGTAATTTACATTTGTCATTTATTTTTGTGGACTCTTAATTGGTTAGTAATGTGGCAAAATTGCATGTTAGGAACTTTTTTTTTTTTTACTTTTATTTATTTTTTATAAAGACTTGACTAGGAAAGGCAAGATTTACATAAACAACCAAATGAAATTAAAATTTTTTTTTTGTTTTTTTTTTTTTACTTCTATTTTTAACTATAAAGCTAATAACATTATAGGCGTTTGTGGATCTCCTAAGAGTTCATATATCACAGATTAAAAACCACAGATCTAGATCATAGTTATATCTGTTTTATGCTAATCTGATTATTTTTACAAATTACTTTTAAAATTCAATGAAATTTATGACTAAAATGCAGAAAATAGTCTTTGCTTTAGAATAAATAATAAAATTTGCCCTTTATTGACCATATTGACTACAATTGGAAACAGCTATACATAATTTCTTCAAGGACTTTTAGGGATCAAAGCCAGATAAATTTTTTTCTCATAAGAGTGTTAAATCACACAAATAGAAATTTAACTGCAGATATGTTTTTTTTTTTAATGTTAAGATATTTAAAAAGATGATTTAGTTTTGTTTTGAATCTTATGTATGACATTTAATTGATTAATATATAACTGGATAGGGCATGTCCTGGATATAAAAATAAGTCCTGCTTATTTTCTAGAAATAAAATTATTAAAAATTATTGTCTGACATTTTTATAATAAAGCATGAGCAAAATGAGAAGTCTATGTTTTCAATATATTACAATAAATTATTAATGAAAATAAAAGACTAGTTGATGAAATGTCCTGTTAGCAATTGTATTATCAAACTAAATTGAATGTCAATTGGGGACATAAGATTTTTAGGATTGCCACATTTTATTTTTTAAAAGGAGTTAGAAGATTTATTCAAATAACATTTCTCAATGTAATGCTAAAATAATGCACAATTTAAAACAAAAAAAGAATCTATAAAGTAACTAAATTCAATATCCTGATTATTACTGTCACTATATATTTATTTTTTAGTTGTCATTTTGATTTTTGTATTTTTCATTTTTTCCATGAAATAACACCTGAAAAATGAAAAAGTATAAAACATTTTGATTATTAACTTTTTTACATACATATTAAAAAGTTAATAAAAGCATAATAAAATGAAAATATTAACGAACTTTATTTCTAATTATTATTAAAATATGGATATGAATCTTATCTGAAAAAAGTGAGGGAAAAGATACAACTAATTTATAATTTTATTTTTAAATAGAATAACATCATCATCATCAAACATTATCAATCCACTGCAGGATGAAGGTCTCTCAGTTCAAACCATTTTCTCCGATCTTTAGCTTCTCTTCTCCACATCAACCCTGCGCACTTTTTTATTTCATCCATCTATCTCATATGTGGTCTCTTCCTGGGTCTTTTACAATCTCTTAGAATGCCATTTAAGATTTCAATTGTCCATCTATTATAATCTCTTCTAGCAATATGTCCAGCCCAACTCCAGTCTTTTAATTTTTTCAATGCTGTCAATAACACCTGTTTGTTCTCTTAGCCATATATTGCGTTTTCAATCTCTTCTTGTTACTCCTAACATGCATTTGTCCATACTTCTTTGAGTGGTCTGAAGTCTCTGTATTGCTCTTTTATTAAGTGTCCAAGTCTCGGATTTATAACTAAGAACTGGTAAAACACATTTAGTAAAAATCTTTATTTTCAAACACATAGGCATATTTCCTTTTAATATCAAGTTATTTCTACCCAAAGCACTCCAACCAAGTTTAATTCTATGATTAATTTAATCCGTTATGTTTCCATCTGTATTAATAATCTGACCAAGTATTTGAAGCTGTTAACTTCTTTTAACTCATCATAATCAATCTTTATTTTCATATTTTGAGAAAATCCATTGAGCATTACTTTAGTCTTTTTAACATTTATCTTTAGTCCTACTTTCATCTGATAACTCCTGCAACATTTCCTGCAGCTCTAAAGCATTATTTGCAAAAACAACTACATCATCAGCAAAATCTAAATGACTTAAATAATCTCCATTTACTTTCACTCCTTTAAATTCCCATTTTAATCCACAAAATACTTCTTGCAGCACTGCTGTAAAAAGTTTTGGAGATATGGAGTCACCCTGTCTTATATCGTTCTCAATGTTGACTTTCCTAGTATCATTATGTAATTTAATTGTTGCTGTTGCAATTTTATAGATATTCTTCAGAATATGACAATATCCTGGGTCTTATACCTTGATGATACAATGCTTTGATCACTGAAGAAATATTTACAGAATCAAATGCCTTTTCATAATCTACAAATCCAAAGCATAATGACAACTCATATTCATACCAGTATGAAAATACTTGCTTAATATTTGGTTATACTATAAATGTATACTCAAATGAGTATTAAAATTGTTATCATTAGTTAATGTTTACATTTAATGGGGAAAAAAACTTTTAAGAATTTTTTTTTTGATTATAAAGATATTTTATCAATATTAAAAATAAGGATTTAGTGGAATAGAACATATAAATGCATATCAAATAATATTAAAAATAAATTATTTAATATTTACATTTACTATTAAATTTTTCATAGTTTATAGTGCTGTTATCAAACTATTTCAGAATGATGATCTAAATTTCACCCTTGTCTTTTATACTTATCTTTTTTCTCCGCATCATTTTAATAAACTTTTCCATTCATATCTTATATAGTTCTTTTATAATCTCTTAGGATTCAGGTTAAGATTTCATTGTATGTATATTATCACCTTTTCTAATAGTGTTTCCAGTTCAATTTCAGTTTCTTAATTCTTTTAATGATGTTAAGGATTTGTGGTTTTTCTCAGCTATACATTTTAATTTCAAATCTTTATTGTTACTCTCAGTATTTATTCTATAATCCAAAGTCCAAGATTCTGACTCATGAGTAAACATTGCTAATATTTTTTTTTACATAAGTTTCATAGGTATATTTCTGGCAATTAAACATTACTTGAATATTTTTAGTATTTATTTTTAGATTTTATTTTTGTTTTCATGATAACTTTTGAATGTAATATTATCTCAAAGTCTTAAATATTTATGAAAATCATATCACCTTCAAAATCCAGATAACTTAGTAAATATAAATTTCTAATTTTTTTTTCCCATTTTAATATGTATAATACTGAATCAAAATTGCTATAAAAAGTTTTGGAAAATCTCCTGTTACACATTTTAGTGTTATGACATGCCGAAATTTAATCACTGCTGGTACATCATAAGTATTTTTCAGAATTTGACAATATCCTATATCTCTATCTTAGTTTTCCAAAGTTTTCATCACTCAAAATGTTTACAGAATCAAATCCCTTTTTATAGTCTACTGACACACTTCATTATCTTTTGTTCTTTCTGTGATTTTTTTTTTTTTAAATGTGTATAAAATTTATTGTGCTATTTTTAAATTCATCTTATTCTTTTAAAGGTTAATTTGAGACTAAGATTTTTTTTGGAACTGATAGAAAGCTGATAGTTTTGTCATTTTTAATCTTTGTTTCATCTTTCTGAAATATTTCATTTTTCCTATCAATAAGCATTTAGTGCACAATCTTTTGCCAACTTCAGTAGATAATGCCATTTTTCTTTTAGTAATAGTTGTATCTTTTTTTTTCTATTGCTCATTCTGCATTTCTACACAAAAATATTGTTTATAGTTTGATACTTTATTGTTCTTATTTATATCTTTCCTTTCATTGCCTCTTCAGTTGTTTCTTTTTTATATAATGTTCTGTCAATTGGAAATTCAATGGGAAATGGCTGCTTTTTATATTTTCTGTCTGTAATAGTCTCCAGTAAAGTATCCTATCTTATCAATCTCATTCACATTCCTACTGTTATTAAAGTCTTAACATTTTAAAAAATGGCACTGGAATATTTATAAACTTTAGTTTTTGTCATTGGATTTGTTTTAGTATATATCTTATATTTCACAAAGTCAATAATTATTTCTTTTACTGAATATATTAAGTAAATTATTAACATGGAATATATATTTTATTAAAATATCCAATACCGCTAGATCTTAAAATATTTACAAATATTTCTGCAATTTTCATAAATTTATATCTTCTTTCGTTTTTGTCTATATAATTCAAATTTAGTCACAGCATCTTCAGACTTTAATCTTTTTTCATTTATAATATTAAAGTCTGCCATGAACAAATTTAATATATTGTGACATGATTAAAGTCATTCTATGCATTTGTATTAAAGCTTTCTCCTACATTAGTTTGAGAATTAATTTGAATAATTAATCTTGCCATTCATATCATAAATCTCCCCAGTGTTTTTTTTTTCATTTATAATGAATCCCATTTTACTTGTGATTCTTATATCTGTTATTCATAATGAAGTACATGATTACCTTACAAATCAGTTATCTTCTAATTTTATAAATCTTCAATAGCATATTTAATATTGGATAATTCTTTTGATTCAAGCAGTCTTTTTATTTGAATAGTATCTGCTGTTGTATAAAGCTAAATAAAAAATCATCAAATGGATAAACTACTTCTGTAATTAAAGGATTAAATTAATATTCACTGGCTTTAATTATTAATTACTCTTATTTATAACTTTACAGCTTCCAGAAAATAAAGATCCTAATTTATTTAAATCTAGCATTATTGTGAATGTAAAAGAACAAGTATTTACACACATAAATTTCCAGTTATTGTGTCTTCTAAGAAAATCCAATTGATGGCTCATTTATAAACTATTAGGCATTTCTAAACTTGGAGATAAAAGTCAGTAAACACAACATTGGGTGATGTGTATTGATAAGCAGTTCATCCTTATTTGTTTACCATGTGAATTATAATCACAGTAATAATAGTGTTATCAAAAGAATATATGGAAATGACATTAGTAATTTGGGTTATTAAGTTTATTTTACAAAATAGAATCATAAGGTCTTGTTTTAGTTAATAGCAAATATTTTTGTAGTCATTGGAATTGTATGGTTGCTTGAAATCAAAGATTTCCATGTAAATGGTTTTCAACTTTTACTTTTTGTGAGAAATGTAGAATACTATATTCTTCTGTGTTAGTCATTAATTTCAAGCCTGTTTTTGATAAATAGAAAATGATAGGTCATTCCTATCATGAGGGATTAATAATAATTATGCGACCCTATTATAAAAATTTGTAACAATGGAGGAATTTAAATAATCTTAATAAATCATTGCCTTAAATCATCATATAAATATCTCGGAAAACATTTCACACTAAGCCAAATTAAATGGTGGTCCTAATTTTAAAAGAGAAAAAATAAAATCATTTGAACTTTCATGTTAAACATTAGAATTCATTCAAAATTTTTAGTAAGACATGTAATTTGCCTATTTTAATTTATATTGTTATAAATATTTGAAATCTGACAGTTTAGAATAGATTAGATTTACTTAAAAATAATTGGTAAATAGATTTGTAGTTTTAGCCAAGTACAACACAAAAATTAAATGATAATCATTATAATGTATGAGAAAATATACAGAGCACATTTTTAAGATGAAATGTACTAGATTGGCAATGTGATAAACTAATGAACTCTATACTGAAAAAGAAACCTAGAAAAAAAAAAAAAAAACTCAATAAATTGGTTGAAATTTGAGAAAAGGCATTCAAGATAGGTATAGCTAAAAATATTACCATTTGCATTAGAGATATTCTACATAGTAAAATAAAAATATGAAATGTAGTTTCATGTGTATTTATTTAAACTGATAATAAAAACAAATGTTTTAAATAATAATAAAAAAATTATGCTCTTTTTTTAAATGCTTATTAACAATATTAGTCGTCCCCATTTTTTTATTTTACTAGTTTAAAGCTTTTTGGATTAAGATGTCTATTTAGCGCTATCAAAATTTTGCATCATTATAAATGAAAGTATGAATATATAGAAAGAGTTTAGTTATTATAAAATATAAATATATATTTAAGAGAAATATTAAAGTTCTTAAGTTATTACTAGCAGACAAGTTTCTATAAAATAATTAATGTGCTTATTGAGGCCAAGAGATATACATCACCAAAATTAAATGGAATTGGACTGATTTAAAAATATTGTATTATTACAATTTCATCTACAAATATTAAATTTCCTGCATTTGCACCTTTGATACCAGTCACTTTAGATAAATACAATTATTAATCTTTTTTTTTTAAACTATATCATTGCCCGAATATAAATTTTGAAACTCAATTGAGGATTAGTACGTCAATATTTTATTAAGCATAAGTGCCATTTGCTTTTATCATGCCTATATATTTCAAGAAAGTATATATGCTGAAATAGAAGTTTTAAATGTTGCTGTATTATCAGCACAAAATTACTATTGCATGTAAAAAGTGACCAGTGATAAAATCACTTGCCATCCAATATTCTGTTTAATTAAAATTAAATCTAATCTATCCTATATGTTTCAATAAGTCATAAGTATGATCAAATAACTGGCCTTGTTTAGTTCAACAAAGGAATTGTCAATTTATTTCCTACAGCATTTTTTAATAAATGACTAAAGTAATAAAGGCCAAATTTACAAGCTAATATTTATTAATAAACAATATATACTATACAAGGCAATAATAAGAGAAATTCATTCAATATTTATTTTAATTAAAAAAAAATTATTGAAGAATTTGAAAATTATGATCATTGTAATGATAAGAGTATAGTTAAATAGATGAAAATGTTCAATAAGCAATCATGTATTTAATAGTCGACTATCCTGCTATGAATTTAGTAGTATCATGTCAATCTTACAGAAATCTTTTTCAAAATTAAATAAAATGATTGTGTTTAGTAATATATTTGATCAGCAATATTTAAAAAAGCCAATATTCACTGAATTTATCAAAATTAATATTAATGCTTATGGAATTAGATGTTGGAATTAAATCCAGCTGTAACTAAATGCTTATGTTAATACTCATCGCAGGTTTGTCCTGTTTCAAAAGAATCAGTTATTACTGACATAATTAATTTGTTTTTTTAAGATACTCAATTATGAGTAGTCTAGTTACATTCAAATATAGATTCTTTTGCATAAATTTATGAACAAGTTTGTGAAATTTTGTCTTTTTAAATATTGTAATCCTATTTGTAATGTCATTCAAGATTGTGATTGATTTAATATCTTTATTTTAATCACTTCAAATGTTTTTCTTGTTTGTTTTTTGATTAGAGAAAAATGCTTTTGACTATATCTAGATAAAAAGTCAGAATAATGTTATTTATGATGATTTATTTGATACTATTATTTTTAAAAATTACTTCTATACAAGGGTAATTTTTTATTAGTTAATTTTTTGGAGTAATGTAAGAATTGGAAGAATTACCAGATCTATTAGGCAGAAAAGTTGATCAATCATTTTTGGTATTGTAGAGCATTTACATGTACTTTTAGTGTAAAACAACTGAAAATATTGGATAATTTTGTAATGTCTGAAAACATCCTAGATTACAGCATGAGCAAATATTCTGGTTTAAACTGATAGTTCAATTTATTATTAGTGATTGAACTTTAAACAATTTATTATTAGTGATTGAATTTTAAACTGATAGTTCAATTTATTATTAGTGATTGAACTATTAATCACTATCTTCATGAGTGTTATTTTTTTTTTTTTTAGAAACCAAGTGTTCTATTATTTCCTTAAGTTCAATTATAATTAGTATTGTACTGTATTTGCAAAAGAATAAGTATTTTATTAGAATATTGTAAATTGATTATATTTCAGTTTTGTCATTCATGTATTTTATATTCAAAGAATTATATTGATATAATAATATAGTTTTGCTTTATTGAATTTTAATGAAAGAAATATTTTAAAAATTGTTCACTTTCTTACCAAAACATGCATTTATATCTACCTCTAAAATCTATAAATTCCACTTGAAGTATTTATAATACATTTCAGCCCAAAAAAAAATGCATTACTTAAATGATATTTTTTATGTTACTTTAAATTCATTTTTAAATGACATCAAAACAGAAAATGGATATTTGAAATATGGATCTTTTATATTCTTTAATTTTTTAACAGAAAAACTGCTCATTAAAAATTATTGATTTTTAACTGATAATACTTGTTAAAACTTAAGAAAAACTATTAAAAATTATTATTGATAGATATATTGATGTGCATTATTAATATTATCCTTGATATCTTTGTTCATTTCTTTTACTAATGGTTGTTTAGATTTTGATATTTTTCTGATTTGTTCATTAACTATTTCTGGACAATTAAGATAATGAATACCTTTTCTCCTTATTATCTATACCAATAATATTCTGTAGGATGTTCATTTTCTAATTATTATTGAGTAAATAATGATAAAGAAGTATATTCATTCTAATCTCTACTTGGTTGTATTTTTCATTCAGTTATTTTGTATAATCTAATTGAGCAAAGCATAATTTTTGGCAATTGCCAAAATAATAAAACATTGACTTTTCAAAAAGTTTTTTTGTTTGTTTTTCAGAAAATATAAAAAACAACAACAAAGAAATGAAAACTAAAACTTATGAAACCAACTATAAATATCGGACTTTTTTTTAGATAGATTTTATTTATAAATAAATTTAATTAAAAATCACAACACACCTTTCCAATGTTATGATTTTGCTGGATTCAGCTAACAATAAACTTTTTTTCATTGTACATTTTCTGTGTTTTTGAAGTTTTATGCTGCTTCTGAAAATATAACTAAATAACTATTAATTTTAATATCTACAGTTGTGGATATATATTTACAAATGTGTTCTATAAATTTATTTTAATGTTAACTTAAAAATATTTTTTTCATTTTATATCGGTACAGAATTTTTATATTATTGTAATGAAATAAATTAACATTGATCATTTAGTTTCCATCTAAAAAAAAAACAGAAAATAGATATTTCCTTAATTATTATCCCCCCCCCCCCCAGAAATCTGAGTTACTTGGCAATTAGATTAAATCTTTTTTAAAGACCAACTACAGTAAATCTTGTTTCAAAAATTAGTGTTAAATTTTATTTTGTCATTTTGTACTGGAAAAAAAATTAAAATCATGAATTAATTAATATAGTAATTAAGGTAGATAAATTAAGCATATTATTTAAGTAAATTTATTCACATTTATTTATTAAATAAAAATGTTACATATGCAAATTATAACCATACCAAAACAATAAAGTCTGACAGTATTACAATTTAACAGGCTTTGAATTTTGTCCAGATCAGGTAAATTGTTGAATTGCAGGAGCCAAATTTATTAGATACTAACTCTATTAGATGTTAAATGAATAATTGAAGATATAAAATGAAAAACAGAAAGTGAAGAAAAATAGTGATATTTTTTTAAAGCAGTAATTTGTTTAATAGACTAAGTTTAAAAGTTATAAGCTATTTGTTAAAATCATTTCCCTATAATTTGCCATGCATACAGATAATTTGTTGTAATAATTGAAATTTGTAGAATTGTTTTATCAGATCTTCAGCATATTAAAATAGCATTATTTAATTTTTTATAGTGTTAAAAAATCAAGTAAATCATTGATAATTTTAATCTTTAACTCTTACTTGGACTCCCGATGATTAAGTGGTGAAAGAAGAAACAGCTAACATTGAAGTGAAAGAACTTTATCATGATAATAATCACTAGGTCTTCCAGTAACAACTAAACAAATGACTAGTTATTCTGAAGAAAAGCTATTCATATGTTCAGAATTTGATGTTGACAGTATCTAATAATAATAAAAATAGTCATGAGGATTTGTTTCTGATTATTTGAGCAATTCCTTAAGAAAATTATTTTAAAATTTTATAAGTTATTGAGACTCATTAATTGATATAGAATAATCATTTTTACCTTTTTAAATAAATTTGAAATTATTGTTTTTAAAAATATATGTACAACAATCCAAACATTTATTGGATATCTTTAAAAACTATCAATCAGCTTGTTGGATTTTCTATAGTATGGGCAGATGATAAAAAATTTGATTGCATTGCTTATTTCTTAACGTATACAAATAGGCAGCTATAACACTTAATTAGTTGTCAGTCATTCAAACTTGGAGACAATATTTTAAGTGTCACTGCAAATGTAAAGCATTTTTTCATTTTACTGTAATAAATCATTTGACATTTTGTAAATTGTTTTTCATATGCTGCCAAAATGTAATCAGATATCTATTTTATTCCTTGGTTTTAAAATTGTATATATTCAGAAGCCATTTTGTGATTTATTAAATCTAAGATGAACTATGTAAAAATATTTCAAGAATGTTTTCTTGAAATTTATTTTTAAATAGTCAAAAATTTTACTGTATTTTCTATCATTATTATCTCAATATATACTTCACATCAAATCATTTCAATTGTGGTTAATGTTAAGAATAAATATATAAATTATAGCACTTTGCCTTTTTTTTTATTCCAATTTCTGTTACAAGTTTTTTTTTTTTGTGTGATCATATGTTATTTTCATTATTCTTTCTATGCTTTTGGAAAAGTGACTATTATCATTTCAAACATTACTGGTGTAGTGCGGAAGGCATCTTTTCTTCTTATGACATCAGTAAATTTTCTTTCAAGGCTTCTCTCATGGTATCCAATTTAAAATTTCATATGTCCAACTGTTATCATTTTTTCTAGCAACATATCTAGTCCATCTCATTTCACTCATAATTTTTTTAATGATATCAATAATACATGTATTCTCTCATTATATCATTTTCGAAATGTTCTTGTTATTTCTAAGATGCATCCCTTCACACTTCATTGAGGAGTCTGAAGTTTCAGAAGCATAAATAAAAATTGGTAAAACACATTTACCAAAAAACTTTACTTTCAAACACATAGGCATATTTTTTTTAACATTATTTCTACCAAGGGTACTATGCTGAGACTACCACAGGCTCCACTGATGGTATATAGTAGAATGATCTTTAGGTATGAAGGCCAACTGTGAATAATAAAATGTGTCTAACTATGGGTTTCTGCTATGATGTAGAATAGGATGTTGAGTCATTAAAGACTAGGTACTATACCTTTTTCTTCTTTGATTACTTAAGTTATTGTTGACCCAGTCATCATAAGCCTTTCATGACATCAAACATCTTATATTAATTGTAACAATGGGATTATGTACTTGGGTAATAATATTTCCATCCTTTAACAACATGCACAGCTTTGACTCCAATTCCTTTTTTTTTATTATTCATGATATCAAACATCTTATATTAATTGTAACAATGGGATTATGTACTTGGGTAATAATATTTCCATCCTTTATCAACATGCACAGCTTTGACTCCAATTTTTTTCATTTATTTAGCTTGTTTTCAAAAATTAAGAAAGCAATGACTAGTATAGGCTTAGTAAGTGGGCTGAGGCAGCACAATCACTAGTGAATCATTGTAACTGAATTTCAGAAAAATAGATGAATATTCTATATATGGACCTTCCTTTTTTTAAAAAAAAATTATGACCTTATTCAGATACAAGTAGCTGTTTATTATTTCTACCACAAGCAGTTCTCTTAATTTAACCATTATATTTTCATCTCTATTAATAATCTTACCATTATTTGTATTTATTAACTACTAATTCATGATAATCAATCTTTATATTTTTTCTTTTGAGAAAATTCATTGAACATTATTTGAATCTTTTATAAATTATTTATATTTCAGCTTTCTTTCATCTGATAAGTTATTGCAACATTTTCTGAATCTGAAGTATTGTCAATCATATCATCTTCAGTATCTAGATAATTTAAATAATCTCCATTTACTTTTATTCCCTTAGCTTCCCTTTTTAATCCACAAAATATCCTGTAAAACTACTATATAAAGTTTTGGAGATATGGAATCACTGTCAAAATTTTAATTCTCTTAATATTACCATCTATTGTAATCACTACTGATACATTTTGATGAATTATTTTTTAGAATATATAGTCTTCTAGGTCTTTATCTTGATCAAATGCTTTAACCATTGTGCAAGTGTTTATAGAATCAAATGCATTTACATAATCTATAAATCCAAAGTATATTATTGACCGTTTATGTAGCTTCTCTGAAAATTTGAATATCATCCATTGTGGTGAAAAAAATTTCTAAATTTAGTTTCTTCTATAATAATAATAAAAAATCAAGTCATACATCACGTGACAATTTAATAAGCTTGTACTACAAATGTAATATAATGAATGTACTTACAGCTCTTAACAATGTCTGAATATCCTAGTGCCTCTGACGATAGCCAGCAGCTTGAAACCGTTTTGGGGATAGGGATAATCGGAAAAGCTTATTAAAAGCTATAAGCACGCTCATTGTATTACATTTCAGTTTCTTCTTTTTATTGTTTTTATTGATTAGAAACACGTTCCCTATAGATGAGTTGCAATTATCTTGAAAAGATTTTATATAAAACTGATATAAAATTGATTGGTCTTTGTATTGCTGTTTCTATCGCCTTTCTTAAATATTAATATTACTACTGCATTCTTCTAATAATTTGGTACATCTTTATCATTTAGACATTTGGGAGCATACAGCATTGCCAACAATTTTTTTTTATTTCATCATCTGCTTTTTTTAACTAATATATCATTTATAATTTCATAATTCCCTGGAGTTTTTTCTTAAGTTTAAATGTAACTTCAGATCTCATACTCTATTTAAAATACTTGACAATTTAGAAAATGATGTCATGTTGGGAATACTTTGGGGATTTTTTTTTGTATTCTTTATTACTGTATAATTCTTTATAAAACTGTTCCCCACATGTCATGATATACATTAACAAATTATTATATTCTTATTTCTTTTATGTCATTCAGTAGAAGCTTCTGTAATCAGTAGATGTTAAGTAATCATATGATATATATTATTTCACAATGTAATTTATCATTTTACTAACAGTTCCTATTTATATTCTTATTGTTGAAAAAATTTTCTCTCAATACTAAAATGTTTTATATTTTTATAACTTATTCTTTTCTATAGCTTTCCTTGCCATTTCACAATTATATTTTATTATATCATTATTAATATTTTTTTAGCATTTTATAAATTTCTCTATATTCAATTTTTTTTAATAGATCTTTTTTTAAAAAATTTTATATTCCTTCTGTGCTTTATATATCTTATCTCAATAGAAAATTTACTAAGTTGCTGCTTTTTTTTTGTACCAGATATCTTTTTTTAGTTATAAATAGAATATCAGTTATCTTCTTATTGATTCAAGTCAACTCTGAATTATCTTAAAAATCTGTTAATATTTCAAAATGATATGCTAGTTGTAATTTAAATTTGAATTTTTCTGAAGACTAATAATATGAACTGTTAATATTTATTTTATTAAACAATGATTACTTTCTTTATTATATTAGTTTTGAAATGTTCATATTTTCTGTTAGTTCAAATATAATCCAATTCTGATGTTCATTCATTTGTGTGCTTTCATGCTCATTTTTATTTAGTATTTTTTTCAAAGAAAGAATTAATAATAATTCTTCTCTTTTTTTTACAAATTCCACAAATATATTCAATTGCCATAACTAAATTTATCCACAACATATTTTATGTGCAAAGTTGTCATTTTATTTTTATCTTTACAGATTTTTATCATCATAATTTTGACTTCAGCAACCAAAACAATTTCTTTTTCATATTTAAACATCCTCTTATATAAAAATAATATATTAATTCTCAAATTCCATGTAATTATTTTAACTATTCTTAAATAATTGCATAAAAGATAGTTATGAAAAGAAATTATTTTTGTACATGCTATGTATATTGATAGACATTTTGTGATTTATGCTTTTAACAATTTCTGCATTTTAACTATATGCAATAATTTTAAAAGTTGAATAATTTTAAAGTTTTTCTCCTCTGTATATCATATCAATTTACATATCTTTTCACCAAAAGTTTCATTTAATATTTTAATTGGTTTTTGTGACAACATTCTTGGGCCTAAATTGAATTTTATATATATATTTTCTTCAGTTATATCTTTTAATGAAAAAACAAACAAAAACTTATGAATTATTTAAGTTTTTGACAAGTTTGTTTAAAAGCATAATTTAAAAAAAAAAGTAATTAGCAGAAATACTTAATTAAACCAATTATTTCATTCTTCAAGCTAAAAAACGTATATATTAATAATTATATGTTCTTATATTTAACAGAAATTTTAGTAAACCATAACTTTAAATAATGAAAATATTGAAATATTAAAAATGAATATTTAATTACAAAAAGCAGTAATTACTGATAGTAGGCATTTCCTGTTTGTTTCATTAAATTTAATTTTTTTTTATAAAGCTCATATATGTAAATAAAA
The DNA here is from genome assembly GCA_028023455.1 of Epiperipatus broadwayi. NCBI lineage: Eukaryota > Metazoa > Onychophora > Udeonychophora > Euonychophora > Peripatidae > Epiperipatus > Epiperipatus broadwayi. The sequence continues at coordinate 1,216,995 of JAQFVV010000105.1, read as the reverse complement.
TCTAAATATAACCCCTATACTTACTAAGAAACAAATATTTAATAATTTTTGCCAAAAAAATTGTTAAATTATATTGTGCCATTACTTTTCGTATCTAAAAGTTTGTAGGCTAAGAATCAAAAATTTTAATTACAGCTGGAATCGTATCATACGAGGGCGCCACTAGGAAAATAACCTAGAGCCACGAAATTAGAAGAATCTTATATTCGCGGCTGTTAATTTTTATACGTATGATGGATCCAGCTAACCTCCCCTTTGTAATCCCATTTTTAATATGCGTGTATACACGACGATCATATATTTTATAATCACATACAAGTGCTAAAGGAACAACCAAGTACACTTAAATATGTTTCAAATAATAATACGCTTTATTATAATTTTTACTTTTCTTTTATTCAAAACTATTGATAGGACAAATCATTAATAATTCCCCTCTACCTTCCTTTTTTGTATAAATTTAACATGACTAACATTATCTTTCTTTTTTTTCTTTTTATATAAAATAAAAAAGAAACTAACAAAGGTGAAGAATAATATGTATTTTTCGTTCTCGAAGGAACATGCGCTTTTACTTATATATATATATAAGCGCCCCAGACTTGTCCGAATCTTGATCGGTACAGAGGCTAAGCGGCTTACTATTAGGAGCAAGTTATTACACTAAACCCCTACCCTCTCTTTCAATATTTACTCGACCCTTAAACTTTTCATTTATGCTTTCTTAAATCATGTTTACATTCTATTTCGATAATAATTTCTGGGATTCATTTATGGGATTATTATTATTTTTAACCTCCTCCTATAGTCTTGAATTTCGTCAAAAGTTATTTGAAAACCCTCCACAAAGAAAAAATAAAATAAAAACACAAATATAAATAAATTACATATTTTAAATAAAACTTAATTGGTCAATGCAAACGTAAGCATTATAAATATACATATAACAAAAACCCCTTCTATTGTCGCAACTTATAATTCGTGACTGATTAAATACAATCTGAATTAGATATGTTTTTTAGTTCAGCAATCTATAGTTCAATCAAAAAGCAAAGTTTATATTACCCTGATCGATCAGTGTCCATATGCGTTCCTTGGGATCCTTTGGGAGTTGATTCACAGTAACGAATTTTGTCCTCCAGCTGGCTTCGCTTTCTCTTAGGTGACCTTGTTACATGAGGTGGTTTTAATCTAGGAATCGGCCACTGTCCCGGCTGGGGACGGATTTTAGTTGTTTAGCCTTCTAACATTTTATTTTCACTCTATAATAGTTCTTTTCTTTTATTAAAAAAGCTAATAATCACAATAGGTTTTTTTCTCTATTTATAGTCTTTTCTATCCATTGTCCTTTTATTGGATCACGTTCCCGGCCAGTGATTGCATTTCTTTTATTCCTTTTTTGTTTTTTTAACACCTTCCAACTACAAGCCACGACAATAGAATTAATTATAATTCTTTTCCCCCTCCCCTCCCTTCAGATTAGAAAAATTTAATTAAAAATTGTTTCCAAAAACAAACAAAAAAAATACTTCTTTTAATATCACTTTCGATGTAATCTCTCAATACAATTAAAAACAACTAATCTACCATTTTGTCTTTTTCCTTTGTTTATTTTTCTTTTTTTAAAATCCCAATAAAAAAAAACCTGATAAATAATACCAAAAACCTACTATAAAAAAACATAAATAATACCATAAAAAAAACTTTCTATACAGACAGCATTTATTTTTTTAAAAAAAAACTAATACATATATGTGTATATACGAACATTTACATAGACAGAAAATATAACATGAGCCGATCGGGCTCAATATGTACATTTTTTTTTTTTTTTGATGTCAACAAAATCAATCCCATACAAGTGAATAAGTCAATTTTCTTCCTGACAGATTGATTATTTTTATTTTTTTGGATCAGTAATTGTTGCTAATATCTAGACAGTTAAAATTAAGTCTATTAAGTGATTCTTAATGGTTAAAATCTTTCAGTCTTTTTGTTAATTAAAATTTTTATTATCAAGCTACTGTAGCCAATTTTTATTATTGAGGTTCATGAGCCCTATTGCAATGCAAATGTCACATTTACATGAAATCAGTATAAAGATTAAATGCCAGCCTAGCTTATACTATGTTATTTAAATGTTATAGAGATTTTTTATCTCACTATTTTAAGATAAAATAATTTGGAATGTATGTTATATATGAATAATAAATATATCAAAAGCTATTCCTTCACTTTTTTTCAAAACATTAAGAACCATAATTTTTTTCCAAAGTTTTCTGTCCTTTCTTTTAGTCATAATTTTTATTACATATTACTTACTATGAATTATCTCAAAATATAAAAGTATAAACTCATTACAAAGACCATAAGATATGGCTGAAACATTGGGTAAAAAGTTTTTTAAAAGAATTGAATGAAGAATTGTTGGTGTAAAATTTATTAATGGACAGACATCATTGTGAGAAAAAGGGAATTGTCAGAGTTTTTTTCATTTGGTTGAAATTTTACATAAGTAATGTCTTTAACTCTTAATGATTTTAAGGCTAAGATCTGTCTTATGTAACTGAATGTTAAACTATATTTGTCATCATGAAATCATCAGCAATATTTAATTTTTAAAAAAGATCTTGATATTTTTATTTTATAAACCAAATATTATTCTTAAGATTTCTATTTGATAAGTATTTTTTTTTGTAATTTTATGGATATCTTTGAAGACATTATTATTTATTTATATATGTATGTCACTATTATTTCAACTTGACATCTGGTTTTAACCTTTTGGCAATCTTTTGTCAGATTCATCTTTGATCCTATTAAATGCTCTCTGCAGAATCTAATCAATTTTTGATATTCTTAAATAGAATATTTTTTTAAAATCATATGTTTAATACTGAATATTTTTTCCCCCATAATTTGCTTGAAACTTGGGTATGCAATTAATTGTGCTATGGATTTTTTTACCTGTTAAAATAAATTTCTACTGGTTTTAGTTTGTTTTTTTTTTAAATAAAATGACTCCCTGCTACTATTTGTTAAAAAATAATAATAATGATTCTAATTATAAAATTAAGTAAATTCAATTTTATTTTTTTTTATTTAGATTCAATAAATTAAATTCACAGTTCCAAAGGAATTATACCAGCTTTACCTACAAATAAAAAAGAAATTCATTTAAATAAATTTAAAAAATTTTTTTTTATATTTTGAATATGTTATGACTATATTTTTCAGCTTTATTGCAATTCTTTATGTAATTTTTTTTTTATTAATAAAATATTACTACTTCATTTTTATATAATGCAAAGTGAAGTTATCATTAAAAATGTATATTAAACCAAGATTTCCAGAAATCTAATACGGCAGCCATGAAATGTAATGTGACATGTATTTTACTTAGTTTAACACTGCTCTGGATAGATATTTATGATAATTTTTTATATTCCATCATCAAAAGTAATTTAAAGTGATTATTTAATATCTTCACGCTTTCACTTTCAAACACTTAAGATTCACCCATACAAAAGTGTTTGAGTTCGAAAAGATAGATGGCCATTCTATCTTTTCCAAAGACTTTATCATGTGTTAGTATTCATTCATTTTATAATTAAAATCCAAAGCACATGTGCAACAGTTTAATGCTGTTTAAAATATTATATTCCATCATGTACAAATAGTTGATGATTTATTGATTTTGCCAAAATAGAAACAATAATGTATATTGCATCTTCAAATGCCTTCACCAAAATGTATTCATTTTACAAAAATGTACTTAGTGTGAGCATAACAAGTCCTTCAATAATTGAATTAAAAGAGTTGGAAATAGGGATGGTCATTTTCAATTATCAAAACCTAATCAACTGTCTAGATGCACTTAATATAAAATACATTAGGCTTTGCTTTAGATAACGAAAGTAAAAATAGTAATTTGAGTTAGACATATCAAAGTTGGCCATATTGCTATTAATTACTTAGCCTATCTATGCCTATGCCTAATACTTATAAAATATGATTGTTTTTCCAATCCCAATTGGATACTTCCAGATAAAATATAATTTATCTCAATTAGGGATTCATCAAGCAACTTGGTTTATTAGCAGTTCTGATAACTGATCAATTTTCTTTTGACTTTTTATTGATTTTTTCATGATAATGCATAATTTAATCACATTATTTATTATGATTGTACTCATAATATTGTGATTAATTGTCTTAAAATATGTATAAGGCAGACCCAAAAGTTTATCAGACTAATATCTAAATTGGAACCTTTTTTAAAATGCAAGTGTATATAAAATTTTATTATATGCTTTTATATTAATTTACTGTGTCTGTGTAGGTTTCTATCTGTATGTACACATTTTCTATGTAAGTTTCTGTCTATAGTCTACATTTTTGAATTTTGTTCTGGCTGAGATTTTTTTTTTTTAGTTTAACCATTTTTTGTTTTTAACTGTTTTGGAAAGTTTAGCATCATATTGAATTTTTTAAAAATTGATTTGAGGCCAATTTTCATAATAACTTCAGTTTTAATAATGTTAGTGCAAAATGCTATATATTGACAGAAAATAGAAAAACTAAGGAAAAAAATAAGGCTAAGAAAATTAGTGATTACCATTAAAAAAGTAAGCTAAAAAAAAAAAAAAGAATTTCAATATCAAAAAATGTATTACTTTATTGTTTGTTCATAATTTCTAATTTATCATTAACCAAGTTTAAAATTACATTTTCATTGATACTTTCATTGTATTCCTCACAAAAATTCTCATTCAAATAATATATAATACTTCTTACCTGAGATAATCCATAGCTTCAGAACTTACAAAATGAGAACCATAAGAATTTGTTATATTTTCTTGTATCCCAGAAGTTAAAAAATCTCAACACATCTATAAGAAAAAAGATTCTTTCTAATAAAAGATACAAAATAAATCATTTCGAAGGTGGATATGCATTTGTAATCATAGCAATTGGCTTCTTAACTATCCAAAACTAGAAATTGAAGGCCACTGCCTTTATTAATGATAAAACAAATTTCTCTTCATTTTATATTTTTTGTGTACTCCAGTGATGTTTGTATTCTTTATGCACACCAGTGATACTATTTTGTTATATTTATTGTCCCACAGAGATATAATTTATTTGCATGTAGCTCATTTGCTAGCTGTAGACTTGAAAATGTCATATAAAATATGGCAAAACTACTGATTCCACAGCATGAGTATCAAGGCATAGGCAAGAATCTGGATTTGATTCATTGCCTGCATACAATTCCATGTGGTATACATAACTATTGTGGTTATCACCACACATACCACTTGAAACCTCTATTGGTTTTAAGAGTTTATATTGTCACATGGTACTATGGTCTAGTAAATTTTATGATTGCTTCATCAACTGTAATCTTTCTGTGCATCTGATAATCAGCCTTTAAACTCTATAATAGCTTAATTTTATAGATCCAATCAAAATAATTACTTGTTATACAAACAGACATTCTAATAAATTATTAAACCTTTTGAGAATCATTGTGTCTATAAAATAAAGTTGCTTCAAATTTGTATCAGAGTCTCAAAATTACATTGTACATAATTGCCTAATTTTTATAGATGCAAATCAAAATCACTACTTTTGTTATATTTGAATACAAGTATAATGTATATACTACACAGACATTCTATTACAAACAAATTATTTTCATTAAATTTATCAAATAATAAAAACAGCTAAAATTGAATACATATATATAATATACAGTTTGTTTTCGGGATGAAGGCCTTGAAATTGCAAAATCTTCGAGGCATGTTGAATCCATTTTTTTTTTTTTTTACTTACATTTTTCCATATCACACTTATGCCTTTGTTTTCTCTGTACAGTCTAATAAATTGAGCAAAAAAAAAAAAGGTCTGTCATAAAATATAAAAAAATTAATTTTTGTCCGATTTTAACATGCCATATTGAAACAGTATATTCCTAACCTCATATGTTTCAGCTATTTTCGTCCACAGCTACATTGTGCCAGATTTAAACCCTCTCGGAATACATGTATAGAAGCGGTAACACAGTTATATATGTATCATCACACATATGCAGACAAACGACTGTAATATCATCGGTATATATATATTACAGTGTATATATATATATATTTGTTAAAAGACTCACTTTGTTTTACATTTCAAATCGTGTGTATATGTGCGTGATTATGATTCTTAATTTTAACCGTAAATAAGTTGTAAACAAATCACGCTAGGCGTACTTGTTTTAGCATAGCTGGCTGAGGCCATTTATATTTTCACTAAATAATAATATTTTTCCAAAATATATGATTTTTGTAAACAAGATTTACTGAACTGAAACTTTGTAAGATCTGATTAGTTAAAAAACATCCTGTTAAAAATTAACAGGGAGATTAAAAATAAAATTTCAGAGGGGTGTTTATTGATTCTCACACAGTAAATAATCTTGTTGATAGAAAGGTGTTCCTAATCCTTGAATCCTATAAATAGGCCATATTTCTTGCTGTAAAAGTTATGTCGGATGTTAAAGGCGCGTTGTCACCAGTCTCCACGCCAGTTTAACCTTTGACATGGTGTAGAAGGCATTAGATTTACCGTTTTCCTAAGGGAAGATCGGGTGTATGCCTATCAGCCCGTCATCATCATTGTAGAGCTGGGAAACCAGCAAGATCGTAGTTTTTAACCATGTGATCTACCTGGATGCCGCTACACCTGCCATCTGGTGTTCCTAAATCACAGGCTGCAACCAAGATCGGTAATATTCTTTCAAAGCACCGCAGAGCTCTTAAATCACTTCTTAACCTTTAAACTTACTAATCTGAAAAGCTAACTTAAATGTAAAAAGATGATGGTTCAAACTTAACTCTTTAAAATTCATTTGAAGTAATATAAATCTTGTATAATCTTATCTGAAGTAAAATATAAAATCTGTCAACTCTCATTTTTGTAAATTATAACGACTGTCACTAGTTGTTTTTTTAAATTTCTATATTACTGCAGTTATGCCTATGTAGCTATTCATTCTGCTTTAATTGTCTAAAATTTGATGTACGTCATAGTATGCCAATTATTTCGAAACAGTGGGCACTTTAAATTTTATTAAACTTTCAGCGAAGATATGATAATTAATATTTTCATTTTAATAATGCAGTTTAGCTCTCTAGTCTGCTGTTTCTAGATCCTATCATATTGAATAACAGATCGCTCTGCACTCATTATTATCAATTGCTTCGTTTTATACTATATAAATGCATACTGTGGTTTGCTCTTAAAAATTATGGACTATGATTTTAAGTATTTGCTTTAACGAAGTAATAAACTAGCCTTAAAAATAGTGATAAAGTTTGTTTAGTAACGTCTTATCAATTGCCACTAAATATAGTTTCCCCTCCTTAATTAATAATAAAAATGCAGATTTAGCATTTTAAACGAAATTATAATTTAGTTTTAGCCCTTTAGTTAGCATAATTATAATGCTATTGAAGAACTGGGCTCTGTTGGCTCTACAAATAGTAGCTATCTATTTAGGCACAGTTAATTTAGATATACATTTGTATTCTACTTGTGCATTGCGAGTGTGTCTTTACGAAGTACATATTTGAACGTTTACATTTTGCTGCACCTTTTTAAATGGGCTCACAGTGATTGGCTGCCCTATTCCTTAGTTTGTATGGCTATTTTTTGTTAGAACTGGAACACGAGGGTCCAGATCATGTTTATAAAACCTATCCAGTTCCTGAACTTATGTGTTCATATATTAATTGTAGCAGGCCAGCAGGACACCGAGCATTTTGATGCTGAAGCCTGTGAATGACTACTCACACCATGAACTTATTTCTTAATGTTTAGTCAAAGTCATAGCCTATGTGTGTGGATCTTGAGTAAGTAATTCTTTCCTCATCAAATAATGGTTCAGCATTGATCTGAAATCCAATCTTTGGTTATCGGGTTACATATGTATCATCTTTGAGCTTACTTTAGTGCTGACATTTTAATGTATATAAATAGCAATTATATGAACACTGTAATTAGAAATCTCTCTTGGGCTGGTATATTTCATTGTAAAATTATCAAACCACAATATAATAATAAGTTTGGCATATTAAGTGGTTGTAGGCATGCTTTTTCAACCGCCCATACACCTATTTTAATGTGTTAGGAGACAGCTGTAATAATAATTTAGTCTTGTTCACTATGTAACGCCTATTTACGTTGATCACACATGATCCTTGTCATTTTATTTGACTTGATTTTATGTTATTGATTTAATAAACATGTTTAAAATATAAAACTTATTTAATATCTTTAATCCAATTCATATTATCTTATTCCAATTCATTATTATTTTATATACGTGAATATGCCTTACTGTTAATTATTGATCTTAACCTTAATTAACTAAGTTAGCTTATTAGTGTGTTAGTAGTCTATTTAATCCTTTTAGTTATATTGTTGGTCCTTTTCTGAATCTCATGTTTCTTTTTGTTCCCGAGCCGGCTTGAAGAAATTGAGAACAGGTGTAACCTCAGAAATGTTATTCATAAGGTCATAAATCATGGAATACAGTTAATGAGTTGAAACTTGGTCGGATTCGGGATCTCACCATCACATTTCAGTCCATTTTGGTATATTTTATCTGGACTCTGGATTTTGTTATGTGAATGTACAAATCTGACCGTTACGATATATCATTTGAAAAAAGAAATCAAACTGTAGAGAATGATGGTATTGCACATGCATAGTCCATTTGGTTTACCTACAATTTTAAAATGAAAACAAAATAATTTCAAACAAATCAGCGGCAGCCGCACTGATTTCGAAAAAGTGAAAAAAATTTGATAATTTGAATTTTGCTCTGGGTGAGATTTTTTTTTAGTTTTAACCAGTTATTAATGAAAAAGTTTGATTAAAATAAAAGATTTAATAAATAAAAGTTATTTTTGTTCAGGAGTTTCTACATCATGTCTATATTATTGTCTTAATCGGGCTTGATCATAATTAGTCTGAAAACAGTACATCACTTTCATTTTGTGGATATAATCATAATTTAATTTTAGATGATAAATAGTAATTTGTCAAGGTAATTAAATTAAATGCTTTTTTTTTAGTGAAAAAAGTTTGATAAAAGATTTCATAAATTTGCGTTCTTTTTGTTCAGGGGTTGTTGTCTTAATTGGTCTTTTTCACATCTTATTTTTAATCCTAATTTTTGTCGGATTTTTTTTAAGTTTATAACTGAAAAGTAAAAAATAAAATATGTAAAGAAAATGTTTTTTAAAATAATACTTTTTATATAAATAGTACTAGCCAACTAAGTGATCCAACTAAAAAGTAGAAAAAAAACTGAATCATTTACTTTGCCATTCTTGGAAAATATCTGAGATTTTAAAAATCTAGACTTGTTATAAAATAATTGGAAATTACAGGAATATTGTTGTTTCAAAAGTGCATTTGAGGTTCATGTGACAACAATATTCTTGCAATTTCTGTTTTATAATGAGTCTGATATTTTTCAAGAATGGCAAATTAACCAAGATTCTTTTTTTTTTTTTCTACTTTTTAGTCAGCTAGCACTGTTTACATAAAAACATTTAAAAAAACTTTTTTACATATTTTATTATTTTTCATTAGCACAGGAATCGTGAAAGAGATAATTGTAACGAATATGATTTATTTGGTAAAGAATGTTAACCGGTTAATTTATCTTTTGACTAAAAAAATCTTGCAGGTATTTTATGACACAAGATCTTCTATTTATCCATTTTAGTATGTAGTTGTTGTTTTTTTTAAATTAATTTAAAATAGCAGGGAAAAGGTATTTGTTGAACTGCAACAGCACTACTGCAATTTGAAGGGAATGATTTTTCAACATTAGAAATGAAATGACTATTGTAAAAAATAATATTTTTAATTTTCTAATGTAAATATAATCAATTTTTTGGGATTTTTAAAAAAAAATATATTGTCCCATTTTAACTGCTTGGGTCTAGGACACCATATTGATTTTTTTTAAAAACTGGCCTGAGACACAATTTTCACAATAACTTCAGTTTTAATTATGTTAGAGAAAAAAAAAAAATTACATTAATAGAAACCTAGAAAAACTAAGGCAAACAAGCATAAGATAAATAGTGATAACTATATAAAAAATAAGGAAAAAAAGAAATTTTCACATCCGAAATAATTATTTTGTTTATTCATAATTTGGAAATTAACATTGACTAAAATTCAAATTACATCTTCAGTGATAATTTTTTTGTATTCCTCACAAAATTATCTTTCTAAACATGTATAACATGTCTTACTTGAGATAATCCATAGCTTCACAATGTCCTGATGCTATCTTGTTTTATTTGTTGTATCACATAGATATAATTTATTTGCATATAGTCCATTTATTAAAATAATGTCATGAAACATATAGCAAAACCAGAGTGACTCCAAAGCATGAACAAGAATAAACAAAAACAAGAATCAGAATTTGATTATATGCCTGCCTATGCAATCTTTTTATACATTTGATTATTAGTTTTCTAACTCATTACTTGTAAACACAAACATATTATATAAACATAATTATAAATAATAAATTATTAAACTTTTTGAAAATCATTATTTTATAAAATAAGTTGATTAGAACTTTAGAAAATTATGGTAGATATGAATTCTATATGAGCATAAATAAATATATAACTACAAACTAACACATACTAATTACAAACTAAAATTAATAAAAAATATAATTTTTTCAAAAAATTAAAAAAATAATTAACTATTGTAGGCCTTGTTTGTGAATAACACGTGAAAAATGTTGACTTGCAGCTGATAAACTATTTCTGTCTTCTATCGCTTCGTGATAATTACAAAAATTATTAAAAATACAAAAACAAATTAAACACTCTGGTCGATTAAAACCGCCACCAAAAATCCAAATTTCAACTGATTTTTGTGAAGTAGACATCATTGGAAATCCACGTCATTGAGCTATCAAATGGCTGTATTTTGTTTGACGTCATGCTTATACTTTTTATGTCAGTAAAGAAAGAAAACAACACGTCATCCGACAAGCGCTCACTGAGCATAAGCAGTTAAGATGCAAAAATTAAACTCTTTTCATTATGCTACTATATGAAGAAATAAAAAAACCAGAATTTTTGTTTTCTTTAACATGTAAAAAGTAAGTTGAAGTAGTCTTGTATAAAACTAGATATTACAAGAATAATAAGTAACCATTGTGAATATAAAGTACATCTCTGGAACTATAATAGCTGAAACATTATTATGACATTTATCATAAGTAAATGTTAGTCTACCTATAACCACATTCTTGATATAAGATAGTTTTTATCACTGACTTTTATATGAATTTGAAAAATTATTTGTGATAACTTTTGTATGGGTGTTCAAATCAATGTGCACAATTGAAAAAAATTCTTGGACTATTGCAAGCTGATAGTTAATATTTGTTGATTTTAATTTTTTTTTTTTTTTTTGACTATTTTTTTCCTTCCAGTATTTACAATATTCTTCAAATTTTAGTTCATTTTACCCAAACAATATATACAAAAATGCCTTTTCATATTTTATCAAATATTTGATACATTAAAAATTTCTAACCATATCCTGAACTAACTATGGATATCCAAATCAAATATATTAATTTATATTTATGTTAACAGCAAAATATCTGTAATGCAAGAATTAGGAAATTATTATATAAAAGGCTTTAAAAAATTGTTATTATACAAACATATTTTATATCCAGGTTTTTTTACTTTAATTAATGAACTGATCAGATTGTCAACATATTGTGGTGAATAAATTTTCATCTTATTTTAAATATAAATTTGTAAAGAGAACCCTTGATCATCTTCATCATAAGATGCAGATTTTTTTTCTTAATGTACTTACCATTTGTAATATTGTCAAAGTTATCAGTGAGATTTTAAAAGACTCCATCTTCTATGTATAACATTTTTTATATATTGTAATCATTATCATTAGCATCACTCATGAATAATTATGGCTATTGCAATTCCAAAAGAAAAAAACACCTCAAAGATAGAAAGTCAAAGTATAAAACATTAAAGATGAGTTTTGCTATGATTAGACAAAACTCTCTGGATATACATTTTTTTTTATATCACATACTATCCTTTAGTCAGTTTATTTGATATGATGCTTTTTTAAAAAAAAATTTCATCTATTGCAAACTTTTTTTGAAATCTTGAATATCTTAACTATAGTTCTCATCAATGGTATCCTCCCGTTGTAAGTAATATTGCCCTTTTTAAAGTATCTTTGAAATCATTTTTATAACATAAATGATATCTATTATACCTATAAAAACTAAATTCATCACTGAATATTTTTTTAGGAAGTCAGTTGCCGGTCATTCTATTCATATGCCCAATTCATACTCATGTCAAGCAAATTTAATATCTTTTTGATTTGTCTCATTAAATTCTTGGTATCATATTTTCACAATTTTATGAAGTGTCCTTAAATAAGTTTTTTTCTGGGCTTTTATGTTAAGACTGTAGGGAGGAGGAGTATGTCTTACTGCCATACAATAAATTTGGTAATGTAACAGTCTTGTATATAACTAGTGTAGCTGAAGTAATTATATCACTGTTGGAATATTATATCTTTTAATTTAATAAAATAGCTATAGTGTATTTAAGTCTGTGTTGCATCCAAACACCTAAGCCCACTTTACTATCTAAAAAATACCATGATATTTAAATTAATTTACATTCTCAATTTGATAACCATTTAAGGTAAAAGTCTGTTTTTTAGAATTCACTGATAAAGCAAGTGAATTTTAAAACATTAATTACTAAATCTAAGTCTTTATATAAAGATTTTCAAAGTATTACGAATATTCTGTAACTTATCCTTTGAATAGATAATAATAATAATAATAATAATACAATCATAAAACTTACTGTAAAAGAAACTAATGGGATAAAGTTTTTGTTTTTGCCTTTAATCAGTTTTTAATTAAAAAACATACTATCAAATATTTATTTCATCTAGATGACTTGTTCATAAAGCTGCCTATAGATTTTTCCAAAAGTCATTTTTATAAAAATGTAATCAAAATCTGAACTAGTAACATTCTTGTCTAACAGCAGTTTTTATTTTAAACTATCAGATTTCTTACTACAGAATTAATCCTTGCTCACATATTTATCACATAGAAGTTATATAATTAGAATAAAGTTTAATAGATAACCAGCTAATTTGAAATATTGCTACAATCTCTGTTAATTACTGATCAAATTGAGAAAACCAATAAGTAATTTTAATTTACACTTTATTATATATTTAATACTTTTGTTTATTTTTGAGTACTTATGTGCATATGTTTGGAAAGAGATGTTTTTTCATTACTGAGTACACTTAGATAATAAAGCTGTCAATAAATAATATCCCATTTTGGCAGCATATGTACACAAAATTATTACATAAAAGCAATATATAAATAACACATGAGTGCATTATTTTTTTTTCATGCATTTGCCTAGCAAAAGAACTATATCTATAATTCTTAGTTCTCTAAATGCACTTATCTATGACTGAAAGCAATTTATTCACTAAAATTGTTCCAATCTAATTCTCCCCTCTTTATGTGATCCATATTTTCCTAAAAAAAAATTACAATAGTTTTAAAGTTAACATTTCATCACTATATTTTAAAACTTATATTCCATAAGTATATTAATAATTTTTATTAGTCATTCATTAGACTAGAGATTATACAATAAGGAATAATATTTCTGTATAATTTTCACTACACCACTCACCCAAGATAGGGACTGGTTTCTACCCACTTTTATCACCTTGTGGAGGAATAAAAGTGGATAGAAACCATTTACACTATTGAAATATTATATTTCATAAGGGCTTGTGATCTTTCCATTTTAAGATTGCAGATCTGTTTTATTAATCTGTTCAAATCTAAATAAGTCAGTAAAGATGGATAGATAATTAAATGTAGTCATGCCTATAATTGTATTATTATTTCAAAGTTTATTTTTATGCTTTTTATATATATATATCTTAAATGATTTGTCTCCTTTGCAATAATCCATCAATGTTTTTATCAGTTGCTGGACTTCTGCTTTTTAAATCTATATTGCCTGTGAAATTTCACATTCACTTCATTATTCTGCTAAGCAGAGAATTGTACATATTTCCTTTTAATCAACTCACTAATATACCAGTCAGTTTTTTGTTTTGTTTAGTGAACTCCATAATAAACTTAAAATGTATCCACAACTCATTTTTAAGAGTATTTCAGATTCAGTAACATAACAAATTGTCAATTTCTGCTGTTTAACAGGGATAGCAATTACTTATAAAGAAAAAAAAATCAAGTTTCATCATTATTAGCAGTCATTCATAAATGAGTATGACTATTCTATTTCCATAAGAAAAATAAAAGGTAGCTAGAAAGATAATAAATAAAAATTAAGACAGTAAACAAAAGATTATCATCAGAATTAATTACTGTGACTATAATTAAAGGAGATGAATCTAAATGCACTAACATTTATTCTAATTATCATAATTACCAAAGTACTAATCACACTATAAAGTGGAGAATATTATTGCAAGACAAAGCCTTGTGTTTTTCTTTATCATGATTTAATGCTAATTAACTAAGTATTGATAACAACAAAAGATAATAATAAATTGAAGAGATTTGAAATCAGGATAAAACATGCAATAATAACAAAGTAAAATGACAATGTCAAAAAAAAAAAACATTGAAAATGCATTATTCCTCAGTATCTGCAATTTTTATGTCCAGCAATTGAAAAAAATAGTAAATAAAATTTATAAAAATTGGAAATTAATTAAAAATAAATTTTATTTTTTTTAATGTATATTTTTTAATTTTTTTTTTTTTTTAGTATACATACACTCACTGTACATGCACCTATATATATTGTATATATTTTCCTATATAAATATACCTATATTTACACACTTGTATGTATCTATGTTAAAAGATGGATTGAACTTGAAGAGACCTTCATTCTGCAGTTGATTGATAATGGTTGATTATGATGATGTATGTAAAAAAACATTCAATGTTTACTATTATCTGTAATATAATTTGGAACAATATATTGATAAGATAGAATTCCTATACATATAATAGTACAGATATGAAAAAAAATAATTATATAAGTTCTTCCATTTTAATGTCTCTCTAGTAAAATTATTTCATTAAAAAAATACAAGTAAATACTAAAAAAAAAAAAAAAAAGACATTATTTGATATCCAAGAAATTACCATTTTGTTCAACCATTATCAATCTACTCACTGCAGAATAAAGATCTTTCCAAGTTTAATGTTTCTTAAACCACTGAATACATGATCACCATTTCTTATGCTTGCTCAAGCTGTTAAAATAGGCAAAACTCTCTATACAGTAGTGTCCCTCAGAGTAGCACTAGATAGGGATTTTATGCACAAGCCTTCTGGCATCCATTGATTACTCTGGCTTGTATTGAGTGGCACTACTGCATGGAGAGTTTTGCCTGTTTTAATGTTTATTTATAACTTCTCCATATCACATCAACAAACATTTATATTTCATCCATTTATCTTGCATATGATCTTTTTCTATAACTTTTATAATTTCTTGGAATCCACTTTAAGACTTCAACTATCAATCTATTATTATTCTAATAGTATATCCAGTCCAGCTCTATTTTAGTCCCTTAATTTTTTTAATAAAAGTGATACCTGTTTATTTCATCATTCAAGTAGTTTTTTTTTTTTTTTTTATGATATGATTTAAAGAAAATACTCTTCTATTTAAGAGTGTCAATAACTGAGTAGATTTGTTGGATGGAATTTATTAAAATTGGTGACAAATCTGGCCAATGATTGTCAAAAGGTAAAAATTAAAATAGTTGTCTTCAAAATATCAGTAAAATTAAAACAAAATATCTATATCAAATAGTAATCTGAAAAATAACAAGTATTGGGTCTATATGTATTACTAAAAAGTTGCTATTAAAATAAAAGTATGAAGAACAGAATAAAAATGGCCAATTATTCTGTGATGATAGATATAGAGAAATGTTTAGCAATGAAGTTCAGATTCAGCTGAATAGTCTTAAAATCATCAATAAAAATGATTAGTTAAAATCATTACTTTTGCAAAATATTTTATTTTTAATTAATTATAATTCTGTTGTAGTAGTTACAAGTTGTTTGATTTTAAATTGCAATCAAGGATATCTTTTATTTACCAGTTTTTTAAAAAAGAAAACAAGAACTAATAAAACTTGCTTTTCATATATTTTTGCTTTCAGTAATCAATGTATACTTAAATGCATTTAAAAACTCTAAAGTCAGTCATTCAA
This sequence comes from Epiperipatus broadwayi, assembly GCA_028023455.1. Classification (NCBI taxonomy): domain Eukaryota; kingdom Metazoa; phylum Onychophora; class Udeonychophora; order Euonychophora; family Peripatidae; genus Epiperipatus; species Epiperipatus broadwayi. The sequence continues at coordinate 1,200,582 of JAQFVV010000105.1, read as the reverse complement.
AGGCTATTGGGTTTGGAATTATATAACATAACATAAATAATTAAATGAGTAGTAGTTATCAAAATATTTCATATATCTTCTCCATTGTGCTCTTTACTGTTTTTCTTTTTCCAAATTATTGCAATATATACTATATTTCCAACTAATCAATTTAGTTGTTTTTTTTTTTAGTTATGTTCTCACTGGTTCTCAAAATAAACTTTCTTTTGATAGTAGTCCAACAATATATTTCTTTCTGTCATTCTCTATCTTATCCTGCTATCTAAATATATAAAACCTTTGTTTAATTTGATAGTAAATTTTAAATCTTACATCTCATATTTTGTTAAGCTTTGTTGTTTTCATTCTGTTGCTAAGGGATTTGAGATAAGTTCATTTTTTAATGGAAACTAATGTAGCATTCATCCAACAATTTGCTTAAGTGCTTAAAATATTGCTTGAAATTTAGAAGTGTAAGCACCAGAAGTGATAATGATGAAGTCACAATCCATAGATCTTGAACTCTAGAATTTATTTTACCACCTCACCAAACAACACAAGCAATAAATTAATAATGATTAATTATTCAGTCGATCATGTGAT